>PRKT01000471.1:277134-436959 GCA_003671525.1 Saccostrea glomerata
GAGAGAGAGAGAGAGAGAGAGAGAGAGAGAGAGAGAGAGAGAGAGAGAGAGAGAGAGAGAAAGGAAGAAAGAGTGGGGAGAGAGAGTGAGAACATCGATATCATTATAGTCTAGCTATATGGTTTTCTTAAACTGGGGTAAATCCGTAGTATTTGTATTTTATTTTCGCATATGTAACATGATATGAAGTGAAATACTTTGGATTCGGATTCCCCTGAATTTGTAGATTTATTAAATTTATGCATGTGTATTGAAGCAAATAAAAATACAGATATGGATATAAAGGATAAAAAAATTCTCGAGAGGGATGTTAAACAATAATATAAAATCAATCAATCAATCTAATAGATGTATAAAATACAGTATCAAGTCCGCCGACAACCTAAAATATACGTAATAACTCTTCTTGCTCCTGTGCTGAAGCGACTTTTAATACAATATAAATTGTAATAAAAAAAACCCTGGCGAGACACTTTGAGAGTGGTGAGAGAGGCCCTAGAGAGTTATGGTACAAGATTTCATAAAATTCCATTGCAAAAGCTCAAATGGTTCTTGGCATATACAATGTAGCCCCGGAAACGACAGCGTTACACTCAGACGGAAATTATAAATTACGACCTTGAAATCAATAGGGGTCTGCCTTAGGCCACAGTGACACGGAGTTGTTAAGTAAAATTTCATTACAAATGCTCAAAGGATTCTCAAGATATCGAGCAAAAACGAGATAAAATTTTATTAATTAATGACCTTGACCACCTTTTGACCCCAATCAATGGGGTTCTTTTTGTTGGGCATAGGGGGTTGCTGTGCAAAATTTCATTGCGAAAGCCCAAAAGGTTCTCGAGATATCGTGCAGAAAAGAAAGAGTTACAAACAGACAGAAATACGGACGGATGGACAAACAGACCCAAATTAATATCCCCTACTCTCAGTTAAAGCGGGAGAAAAAAAAAAGAAAAAGGCTCAATTGGCATTTGAACCGTGGACCTTCTGCTTTCTAAGCGAGAATCTTTCCCCATCGACTAACTTGATATAGCGAGGAATTAAATGCAAACAACAGGTTAAATACATTCTGGAGAGGGATGTTAAACAGTATACAATCAATCAATCAATCATATCGTATACATGTTTACATCTCATTACAAAATTTCACAAGAAACCTGGTGTTTCCAGATTAGCCTCTACTACACCTTTTTGCTTCAAAACCAATAGGTGTCTTCTGTTGGCCATAGGGAGTTTTGTCATGTAGAATTTAATTGCAAAGTTGAAAGCTTCTCGGGATACCGCTTGGAGACGAAAGTGTTAAAGACAGACAGAAATATAACCGAACAGAGGTATGGACAGGATGGAGGCATAGTTAGTTTTCATCATGGTATATTATTCAATTGCCCCGAGATAAGTTTTACACACAAAAAAGTGTATGAATTTACAACCTTGACCTTTGACTTCAAAAAAAGAAGGGGTCTTCTCTATGCCATAAGAAGTTGTGATCTGAAATATCATTACAAAAACTTAATGGTTTCTCGAGATATTGGATAGAAACAAAAATGTTAAAACAGAAATTTATAACCTTTAACCATTTGATTTCAAAATCAATAGAGATCTTTCTTAGGCCACGGAGAGTTATTGTGTAAAATTTCATAGCGAAAGCTCAAAGGGTTCTCTAGATATCGCGTGGAAACGAAAGCATTGCGCACAGACAGAACTAACAACGGATGGACAGACAGAACGAAACAAACGCCCACTTTTGGAGGGGAACAAAATATATCAAGTCTGGAGACATAATTTGTACAACCTTTAATCTACACTCCATTTGCAGTGCCTGCATATGATATAAGCATAATTAAATGTAAATTATGTTTCGTCTCTGCAATAATGTAGCCCTGATATTTTCTGGAAAGGGCTTATCTCCCTCTCCCTAAAATGGGAGATCGATTGATTATATGTTGTTTAACGTCACACTCAAGAATTTTTCACTCATATGGAGACGCCACCACTTGTTGTGAAGAGCTACAAAATTTGTCTTATACTCATCACCCAGGGCCATTTAGCAGGGAGGGATCTTGTTCGCGCCAACACCTACTGCGACACAGAACCTCGATTAATACAGTCTCATCCGAAGGACCGGTCTGTACATGTACATCCAACATTGGGATTCAAACCTTGGACGTAAGGACTGACTCCTTACTTTGTGACCCTAGAGCAGACGGTCTAACTACTGTGCCACGCAGGCAAAAAGGGGTATATTATTGCAAATTTATGTTGTGTTGCTGCTTTTGAATTTGTTCATATATTCTGGTCTTCAGAAAAAGTAGAAATATAAATTGTAAACCAAATCTGACCGGAGGATCAAGCGCACAAAATCATCATCATATATTTCCATTTCTAATTTTTTTTCTCTGTGATAACTCTTTGAAAGTTATGGGAGTTTTTTTATTTCTTGATTATTCTGCTGAATGTAAATTAGGTAGGTCGACAGGTCGGTAGCTAAGGAGGCCTAATATGCATGCAAATCTCGTGCGCATCTGTCTTTGTGTCTGACGCTAAGGAGGCCTAATATGCATGCAAATCTCGTGCGCATCTGTCTCTGTGTCTGATGCTAAGGAGGCCTAATATGCATGCAAATCTCGTGCGGCTGACTTCCTATTTTTCGTCACTGGGCGACGACTATTGAAATTGGCATGGGGTCCTCGTGTAATTTAAATCGATAAGACTACATTTTTAAAGTCTAAATCTACAATTTCATTTCACAATGAAATAGAAATATAAGGAATCACTGTCTATAGTTAGTACAGCATTCCAGGCACATCAACGATAGTGGAAAACATGGGATAATTAATGCATAACGGGCTATGTCCATTATGCAAATTATCCCATGTTTCCCACTATCGTTGAAGCCCTGGCATACTACACTAACTTGACAGGGATTTCCTAAATAAAATAAAAAAATATACATTAAAATAGCTCTTTTTGCTGCCTATAATCATTGAACAGAAATGAAATTGGTACTAGTCAATATTTAAAACTTGCTTCTGGTACAATGTCCCCTAAACTGAAATATCATGTAAACAAATTAAATTATCCTTGTCCAGTATAGAATGTTTCCTTCAAGCACAAGCACAAGGGCGAGCAACAAAACATGTATGTACTTTATGATTTCGTTGATTTTATACAGGATTAAATACAGTAAAACTGATTTATGTACCATTGAAACAAACTGATGGAAGGTCATTTACTTCACATGTCCATGCCAATACTATGGCGTTGGGAATCGGTAAAATAACTCATGATTCTCTCTTTCATGAACTGCAATGTTGTACTCATTGAAAACTAAACATGATGAAAAGAAAAACTTTTTTTTATCTTTTAAATTAAAAATTAAAAAACCCATCAAAATGAAAAAATAGATTTATTAAAGTACATGTACATATATGTAAATTCCAAATTGATCTCGAAAATCAAGGTCACCTCATTGCGGTGTTTTGTTGAATCTGAAAGAAAGAAGAAAATTAATTTTCCCATCCTCATAATGTCAGGGGTCCAACATGTTGTAAGAGTGGGATTTTTCATAGGATGTGATCGTCAATTACATAATTTTTTTCTCGGACTTTTAATTTACATACCAAGATAATACAGAGTCCGAATTATATATGTATTCGTAAGATGAAAATGTATATAAACATTGAGACGAGAAGAATAATAGTTTGATGTTCAATGAGCCAATACGGGCTAAAATACTCTCATTATATTAGAAATATTTCGCACAAATCAAATCTCTCTTTTCAGCTGCTTCTTGAGAACTTTTTGAGAAAATGGAACATACGTAGTGCAAGGTCGATCTAAGACAATGATGTCATCGATAGCAATATCACCATGGTAACTAGCGCCCTCTGTGACCTCCAGCAGTACCCGATGACGTTTTACTGACGTAGGGATTTCGATAACTGCTCTTTGCCAGCTGTTTCCTTGATCTCCAGATTTTGTCCAAATCGTGCTGTTAGAACTTCCTTGCTATATATAGAAATATGAAAATAAAATAAAATAAAAATAAAATCAATATTGCATAAATTTTCAAATTTAGTTTTAAATAACATTCGACATTATATAGACTATAGAACTATAATATTACTGTAAAAATTGCAAGATAAGACACGAAATATAAAACTCAGAGAGGAATAGTCCCTTGACATATGTTGCTAAGGGGTTATTCCCCCTTGGTCGCCATCTTGTAGGGCACAACAGTGAATTAAGCTCCTTGAGCAACCAATTTTAAACATGAATGCTGGAGATATATGGGGAAAAATATTTACAATCTTAAAATTATGAAATATTAGAGGCTTTAACAAACGTTTATTCATAGGAAAAATAGTGTTATCTTTACCTCAGTAACCAGAATAACAAATTGAACTTGATTTAATAATGATGGGATATTGGAATGTTTCCATACAATATGGCGGCAGCCTAACTCTTTGGCAAAATATGGTATAGGAAAAGGGTTTATTATTTGTTTGGAGAAAAAAGAGGGTACAATGTTTTTTTTACTGCTGTACTTGCATGTTTCTTACCAGAATGACTCTCAAAGACGCTGTATCCCTGCCAAACATGTGGTACCAAAACGTCAAACACTGAGGCTGGGTATTGAAAAAGTCCGAGGATACCAGAACGGCCTTGTCTCCTTTTCGTTGGTCAGATGACTCCAGGAACAAATAATGTCCACCAGGGTCTGGTATTGAAATAAAATATTCTAGTTTAATTGAAGTCAACGTTTTGAATGACTTAAATTTTACAAATACGTAAGAATAATTTAATGAAGTAAACTTTAAAGTCTGCTTTTGTCATTTCATTGTGCTGACATGTTCTTTATTGATACATATACTATTTGCAAAGGAAGATAACTGTATATCATCTATACGCCAAGACTTACTTCCCCCTATCGTGTGGTCGGAGGCGGGACCTGTCACTGCTGTTATGGTAGATCCTTGATGACGTAATAGGTCAAAGTTATCTCCCTTGCTCTGTGTCCATGTACATAGATCTTTCTCAAAATCACAGTCATGGCTGTCCACACCTGTAAAGCAACTTCAAATAAATAATATAGGATAGGAAGACCCCCTGCCAATAGAAACAAAATTAATGCATTCATTCCTATTATGGTGATAATGTTTAATGCAGAGAAAAATTCAAAAAGAGCTAAATTATCATACAAGGAAAATTGATACAAATCACTCTTAAGGATATATTTAATTGTTGAAAAATTAACTCTGTATATAATCTTCGAGTTGTTGGCCTTTGTATAGCAGCAGTCCACCTTAACATTTATAATGCAGAAAAAGGAAATGTCAGCAACAGATAAAAATATAAACAAAGAAAGAAATAAACTCTTCAATTTCAATAATATGATTTCGGATTTTTTATTCTAATATGTTCAAACAATGAAATTCAAAACCAAAATCAAATAATTTCTCACCTGTTGGTGTTTTAATTTCGAAGCTACTCTGCACTGTGACAGTTGTACCATTGGAATCTAACACCTGCGCACTGCACCTGAATATCAGTACACAGATTTTTAATTATAAATAGAAAACTACCTCTGAATATATTGGGAAAAACATATTTCAAGTTCAAAAGAATTCTTACCTGTATATTCCAGCATCACCTGGATACACTTCCGGTACAATGAGATCGTTTCCATTTTGGACCATTCTATCCGGAACTTGTGAAGACCCTTCTTTCGACCATGTAACATTGACCAAGGTACCATTGCCTATCGGACACGCCATCATGACTCTGTCCAGAATTCTGCTCTGAATTAGGTTGTTCGTTTGCTTTGGAGCTGTAAGAGAACAAAATTTGTTCTTTCTTCGAAGCCAAGAGCCTTTGCAGGGTATTAATATACATGTATATTGTAAGTCGTTGTTTTGTTTGCATTGTAGATACAAACCTTTACAAAGACACTTTGGATCAAGTCCTTTTCCTAGATTTCCTTTAGGGCCGATGTCACCTTTATCACCTGGAAGCCCTTGGGATCCTACATTATAACAAAACTAAATACATTAGCATATAAACGACTTTAACAATAAAAATTAGAAAATCCGTCTTTTTATTAGCTAAGAAGCACACTGTTGCAAGTCAGCATAATGTTTCCGAAAAATTATCTGAAAATTATCTGATAAATATTTACAAAAAATAAAATCCACAGCTAACCCTTATTTCCAATGTCGCCCTTCTCCCCTGAAATCCCTGGGTCTCCCTGATCACCCGGAAGTCCGGATGGTCCTACATCGCCTTTTTCACCGTTAGTACCCGGTTCTCCGTTGGAGCCTTTAACTCCTACATCACCAGCGTTTCCTTTTGGACCCTTCAATAAAAAGAAATAAAAACAAAACGCCATTAAATGAACCACATAAGGTGTAAATGAAAGGAAAATATGTGGTATTGTTTAAAAGACTTCTGAGCTTGAATACTGTTCGTTATCTCCATCTATTTAAAATACGTACTCGTTCATCTTTCTAAATCAAGATTTAAAAGATAAAAACAACTGACTTTGTTTGAATTTCAAGTTTTCATGTTTTTCAAAAAAAAAAAAAAAAAAAAAAAAGAATAAGGTTTTTGTACCTTTAAACCCGTATCACCCTTTTCGCCAAGCCCTCCAGTATTTCCCGGCGTGCCTTCGGCTCCTTTTTCGCCTTTTATTCTGGAATCTCCTTTACTTCCGGACATACCCGGGGGTCCTCTTTGCGGTTGTTGTCCGGGGTCTCCCTTCTCCCCGGGAGTACCTAGTTTTTTTTTTTGGTTCGTTAGACAATGTTTTTATAATGTCAAAGAGTACTTTCTCTAAGCGTAAAATTTAAGGAAAAAAGCGAAAAAATAATATAGCAGGAATTAAGGAGTATGTGAACAAACACGATTAAATTTTCAACAAAATTTGAAATAAAGAAATGATTGATTGATTGTATACTGTTTTACGCCCCTCTCCAGAATATATCACTGATATGGAGACGTCACCATTGCCGGTATGGGACTGCAAATTTAGGCCTATGCTCGGCACTAACGGCCTTTGAGCAGGGAGGGATCTTTATCGTGCCACACCTGCTGTGACACGGGGCCTAGGTTTATATGGTCTCATCCATTTAGTCGCCTTTTACGACAAGCAAGGGAGTGAAGTGAAAGCTATCTTATAAACTTTTCAGTAATGCATTTCAGAATAAAACATGAACAGAATATGAAATAATGAATTTAAATGAAAAATATGTGTTTTCGACAGGATTTCATTTCTGTATACTCACCTTTTAATCCAGAGAATCCAATTTCTCCTTTTGCACCTGGAATTTATTAATATTTCATATAATGAAGGCAAGAGAGAGAGAAAGAGAGAGAGAGAGAGAGAGAGAGAGAGAGAGAGAGAGAGAGATAGAGAGAAAAGAGTCTCTCCAATGGCTTGATACAAAATATACGCATACCGTGCACACATAGCCTGGTGTTATTGATGCAGTGTTGCTCCAAAACCTTTTCCTATGAATGAGTAAAACTATATTAGAAAAACGCATTATTAACATAATCTTAGATTGAACATAATAATGAAATAAATATGTTTTCAGTATCTAGTTATATGTTCTGTTACAGAGTCTTATCTTTGATATAAATTATCATCATTAGTACCTGAGCTTTAAGTAGATCCGCCATCATCATTTCTAAGGGAGACAACTGTCTCTTTTTGGTTTTGACAGGTACATCCTCTTTAATGGAATATAGCGTATGGAGATTGTTGATTTGATCCTTAAAAATAAATGAATTAACGATATATAATTATACATGTAAGTAGAGAGCAGTTAAGACTAAATTTTTGAAATACAAGTAAATAATTACGGGTTAATTTTATACACATAAATTCGCTAAATAAATAAAATGATTAAACAAGCAAACAAAGGAAGAAGTAAATAAAAATAAACAAAATCACCAAGTTAAATAAAGGAATAAGCAAAAAAAAAATCAATAAAACAAATAAATAAATATTTTTATACAGACCAGACTCCATTCCTCGTCATGTGTTTCACAGTTGTCTATCAGTAAATCTAGGACCTCAGACTCTTGCTGATATTCCTGACTGAGTGACAGGGACCGGAAGTAGAGGTAGAGGTTCAGAGACGTAAACAACACGGTATGGATCAGTAAGGACAGTCCCGCTATTGTCTGAACACTCGTCGCCATTTTGATTTACAACTGATAAGGACGTGTACCTTAACTTTATGGATATGTCTGTGAATTTCTTATCTTAAGATATTGATAGTTCATTGTGTATAATTACATGTATGCATATGTGGACACCACTGGCAAAGTTAATTTAATATTTTGAAGAATTTCAATTTTGACCATGGAAATCAAATTGATCATTTTACGAAAAATATACATTTCCTGTTGTAAATAAATAAAGTTTTTCTCTTATTACCAAAAGTTGTAGTTTTACTTCCGGTGGAATCAACATTCTTTAAAACTGCGAAAGAGGTGCAATACTGTATATAAAAGTGTTAATTAAAAAGGTAAAATTTCTGTGACGACCAAAAATAGAGGATGAAGGATATAACCCATTGTGCAAACTTACTTGTCTAGTATAAAATTCCTGAAAATTTGGTGTATAAAGCTTTTACTGTTTCTAAACTCTCTTCTTATATGATCGGAGTTTATATATCTCAGTCGACGTATGACCGATTTCTAAAACGACGTAAATTATAGAAAAACAAGTTTAAACAAGAATATCAACAGTCTCCTTTAAAGTCATCACTTCGTACGTTCTAGAGTCGATATAATGATCTTGTCAGCAAGTACAATCTATTATTGAATCAAATGCTGACTGACGTTTTATATAATTCACCCCTACTAATGTGTTCGGAACCTTTTATTTTTCGGTGTTCTGCAAATTATAAAACCAAAGGAGTTCAGAATAGCCCTGAGACTGTCTCTTGTAAGAGTTAGTGAGACTTCAGCGAGAAAGGGGAAATTATTCACGGAAATGTGGCTAGGAAGTGACTAGCTATAGCACGTGGAAACATGGTAAACAGAAAAGTTATGTTGCGTTTTCACAACCCTATATCATTCTGTAAAAATGTACTTCAATCGATCTCCATACCCGTTTACCCATAACGCTGTCTCTCAGTATTTTTTATTAGATTTGTCCGTGAGATTTGGCATTTGCCAGTAAGATTTCACTTTCCATCAATTTTACATATATTAAAAGAGATAAACTGCTTTTCTGATCACAAAACATGGTTTAACAACAAGGTCTTTGTTATTTCATAATACCTAAGCGTTTTGGCAACCTGACATCGCTCATATGTTTGAAATCTTTCTCCTATTTAGCGATAAATAGGGTAAAACTAAGACAGATCATAACAAAAACTAACTGTTAAATTCCAAACTAACGTATTTCCGATTTCCGTATTTTCACAATGGCAAAACGTGAGACGTATTTTAGACTAAAAATCCGTACAAAATACGGTGAAATCGTAAGAGTAAACAGGTCTGGATCTCTCTTGAATTCAATCAAGTTTAAATTATAAGTATTCTCTATGATAAAATTTTGATTTTTCTGCTATTCATGCATTAAAATTTCTTTTTGGACAAATATTTTGGATGGGAATCGGACCTTTATTTTTTGGCGTCTGATTAGCAAAGATGCATCAATGTGACTTGAACTGACAAATCAGCTGAATGAGAATTCCATTATGGGTTACCACGAATGCTATTGTACTAACGGTGAATACAATTGTCAGGTGGATTCCCTGGCGAACACACGTGATCACTAGTATAGTTGTATAAAAAATGTTTTGTCCATCTAAGTGCATACGAGAAGCTGTTCGTTTTCCTTACCCTTTAAGAACTGGTGCTCTGAACTTGACACCAACTACGTATACATTTTATTAAACATTTTTTCTAGTTAACAACAAATTAGAAACACCCGTGATATCTTAATTTCATATATAGTTTTTAATATTTGCATTTTGTTCATAAGAACATTTCTTTTTCATCTTGCACTCCATTGACATGATCATAGATTGACCTGAACCACGTGTTCAAAGTAACATGTAAACACGTATTTGGCGTAAACGTATTCAACAATTGGTCAGTTGATCGTGGTAAGCTCCTCTGTGCGCATTAATAGCAATTGGTCAGTTGATCGTGGTAAGCTCCTCTGTGCGCATTAATAGCAATAGCCATATAAGGCAAACAAAGGTTTGTCAGTGTAGATGATATTACACATTTTTTCTACCAGCGTATCGGTCGCTAGTGAGCTGTTATTTTTGCAGTAAACTATGATAAGATGCATTATTACACACTTATTTGCATATGCGATATGGCTTACGTCACAATAGCCGTATCAGCCCTGCAGGGCTGTTACGGCTATTGTGACGTCAATATCACACTCTTAGTAAATTAAACCACAAAAACAGTACTTGTGATCATACACAATTTTTGGTGGGTTCATATTCTCTTAATTTTAACTTTTTGAAAATAAGGTTAATCTTAATTTACAAATACATGTCACAGATTATTTTCAAATTACGGATCGAGTGCATTGAAATAGAAGTAGAAACAAACCCAAATCGTATGAGACAATAGATCATGTATATGTATGTAAGAAGTCCATGCATGATTATTTACTTATTTTCTTCTCAACTTAATCCATGCTGTATTTTATTACTAAGTATGTAATAAATATAATAAAACATACCCTTTTCCACATCACATCCTGTATCAGCCCTCAACCAATATCAGCCCTCGGGCCTTCGGCCCTCTGGCTGAAATTGGTTTCTCGGGCTGATACAGGATGTGATATGGAAAAGGGTATGTATTATTCTCTATTTAATTGTTATTTACCCCCTCCCCCTTTTTAGCCACCGATTTCTGTTAAAAATCATGAAAGTCTTTAATTTTTCATGGGACATGGTTTCAGAAGAAACAGACTATAGCAATTTCCTGTTTAATATCAATTTTATTTATAAAACCTGTTCTACCCTATAACTTTTGAATAGGTAAATCTAAACCACGTGTCTTGAATTTAAATTACAATAACAATAGTAGGGGTGTAATTGTTAGTCCATTATTTATTCACTGAATTGTCGACGGATTTTTCCCGATCATGAGAAGGAGCAAAAAGCGGTTATGACCGGTCGATGGGGAATGCTCACTCCTCCATGGCACCTGATCCCACCTTATATTTCTGATGGAGGTGTTTGCTCTGCTCCTATTTTGTATTGTTTTATGGACTTTTTTTAATCTTGAACACTGTTCGTTATCTCCATATATTTCATCTCTCAAAAATGGAAATCGGAGATCTCTGACCACCGGGACAATCCATCGTCAAATTCATAAAATCAAAGGTTAAACAGTATGCAACTTTGTTATAGACAGTATTTTTTATTGCAACAAATATTTTTAGACATAAAAGCTAAAGTAAATAACATTAAATCTGCAGTGCGAGATTATCATAAGTTAAAATTATTGATGTAAGAGAACGAGTAATCTGTACAAAAATTATTGTTTAAAAGTTGAAAATATACATTTTAAGTATAGGTGATTGATTTTTCAATTAATACCAACAGTGTTCACTCAAAATTGTTATCATTTCTTTTATATTCAATTAAGAAGAGAATAAAATTGAAGAAAAACACACTCAATATATTCATTGATTTTCATTAATGTAGCAAATTTATATAAAAAATCCATTTTGAAAACAAATCCACATCAAGCTCAGTAACAAAACCAGAAATAGATGTCACTAAAGCACATGCTCTGTTTTTCCTAAGTATAAATTAAAGCATCGTAATGTTCTGCTCCGGGAGTTGGATCATATCTTACATTGAAGAAATTTCCTGTCGAATGAGAAAGGTCCGGTTGTATCATTCTAATGTCTCCATCTAATGCAGAAAATATTCTTATAGGTCTTCGAAATACATTTGCAGCCGCAAGCGGTATGCAATCTGCAAGACGTTCATTCCATATGCCATTTCCACGCAGCTTTGTCACTTGTTCTAAATAAGCCTCAGATAGCTCTTCATTTTGCTGATATGTAAGGAATTTTGAATAATGTTGGGAATTTTCTGTTAGGTGGTTGCAAATTTTATTACGCATTTTGTCTATAGAAGTAGCATTCGGGCCCATTTGTACAAGCAATGCACTAAAGAAACAATTTCCATCTTTCCTTATCAAATAAGGCCGCAGATTAAATTTTGAAATAATGCTATTAGCACTTATGTGACTTTTGCTGTGTACATCTACCGTATTTGAATTGCTTTCCATTGATTTTTTCTCTTGATGTAATTTTGATTTTAGTTTTAGATCTCCAAACTCACAAAGTTGTTTACAATTATGGCACGAGAGGAATTTAGTTAATCTTCGTTTTGATAATGCCATTTCGTACGGTGTTTTGCCTAAAACATTTCTAACATTAGCATCCGCACCGAAACGTAACAGTAACTCCACTGCTTTTAGGTGGTCGTTTGCTATAGCAGCGTGCAAAGGACTATTTCCTTTCTTGTCATTTATGTTTACCTCTGCATTACGACTTAAAAGTAATTTTAGTATTTTCAGAGAATTTACAGAACTAGCAAGCCATACGGCAGTTTTTCCGTCTTTTCGCTGTAGATTGACGTCTGCATTCTTATCTATTAAGTACTCTGCAACATCGTAATGATAGTTACAAGCTGCATACATTAATGCTGTTGTCCCATCATTGTAATGAACATTAATGGTTGCACCATTACTCACAAGTGTTTTCACAACGTCTATAAATCCTTGTCCTGCTGCTATTAAAAAAGAGAAATTTAAATCAGCTTGGTTTTCCTTCAGTTTATCGCAAAGTCGAAGGCATTCTCTTACCAATGCATTGTTCCCTAAAGCACTTGCTATGTTAAGTGGTGTGAAGTTATTTTTGTCAGGTTTGTTCAAAAGAGCTCCATATTGTACAAGCAGTCTAGTAAGATCTTCGTATCCTCTTGCAACCGATATATGAAGAAGGGGTATTTGGTAAAATCCACTATTTCTCAGTGTCATATCTGCGTCTAAAAAAATCTTTGCGACCTCAAATCTTCCTTCATAAACAGCAAGCCAAAAAGAATTCTTCATGTCTGTAGACGCTTGTAATGATTTGTCACTGGCGTTTCCTAATGATGTAAAATGTTCCACTGAGTCTTTATAGAAACTTTCCTTTTTGAAAAAAATCTTCCAATTCTTCAGTTTTGAGTTTGTATTAACCAGCTGATTTATTTTACCAAGCAAATGTTCAACAATCTTGGTATGACCGTTTTGTGAAGCAGCCATTAGGGCCGTGAACCCTTTGGTATCTTTTGCAGATATGTCTACTCCTGTACGATCGACGAGGAGAGCGACTATTGAATAATGACCACATGTTGAGGCTATTACAATTGATTCAATGAAATCTTTGGCCCCTGACTTAAACAACCAATTTACGACATTAAAATGACCGTTTTTCGATGCAATGTACAGCGGACTTTTCCCATAATTGTCACTCAAATTGACATCAGCGTTATATTCTATCAGTGCCAAAAGAATATCAGAATACCCACCTTCAGCGGCATACCATAATGCTGATCTACCTTTCAAGGTTCTTTTATTTATGTAGACTGATTTCTCTTTCAGAGTGAGCTCGAGTGTTTTAAGGAACTTCAAAATACAGGAAGTAATTGTATATTTGTTATACATTGATGCAATGATAAGAGGAGAAATGTGCTGTTTTGGACATGAAATTATTTTAGGATTGTCTTTCAGCAAAATCTTAACAACATCAGAATGTCCGCACTTTGAAGCAAAATTAATTGGACTTCTACTTTTGCAAGAGCATATATTCAAACTTCTGTTGTTTTGTATCAATGCGTTAACTCGATCCACATCACCATTTAATGAGGCCTTCAAAACCTCTGTTAAAGGGGGGACTTTTTCTGCTATCTCATTGAGGACTTTGCCTCTTAATATGTTCATTGCAAGATCCCGTCTTTCCATACAATATATTTCTTGCACCTTGCGTATAGAAATTCCATCCTGCCTTCGTTTGAAAAATTGATTTTTTCCATAGTGTAGTTTCAATGATTTAGAAAAACTAATTTTGCGATAGAAATCTAGAGAACAGTCTGAGTTACAAACAACGATTTCACTCTCACCTGTTGTTTTCTCAAAAATTCTTATCATTTTCCAGTTTGTCTTATTATACATTGTCCACAAAAAGTATTTAAACTTTTGTTTGAAAAGCCACCTCATTCTTAAATGTTTTTGTTTTGCTTGCCTTTTTACTGTCTTCTTTTGCAACCGAAAAAGATAAGGCTTTAGCTGATCAAATTGGTATTGTACCTGTGTAAAGAAATGATGTAAGTGTTTGTGCATGAAGGAAAACAACATGCTTGTTATTTTGGTTTTGCATTTCATTTTTTTTTGTTCCAATGCAATGTGTTTCATGTCTATTTTGTCCGCAACTTTTCTGACCACACTTTTGCAGCTCATAAGACATATTTTGAAAAAGTTTGCAACATCATTTGTAGAGATTTTAATAGCGTCCGTCCTTCTTAAAAGATGAGAAACTATTTGTACTTGCAAATGCTTGACTGCATACCAAAGAGCTGATTTTCCTTTGATTGAAATATCATCAATAATAGAACCTCTCTCCAAAAGCATTGAAACAATATTAAGGAAACCTTTTCTGGAGGCCACCATCAAAGGGGTTATACCTTGGTTATTTGCATGATTGACTTCAGCACCATGTTCAAGAAGTACTTTAATTAATTCTTCTCTACCCATCTTTGAAGCAACAAACAAAGGGCTATCTCCATTTGCTGCACTGACGTTCACATCTCCGCCATGTTGAAGTATAAACCGAGTAATTTGTAAACGATTATATTTGGCGGCTACATGTAAAGCTGTATACATATTCATCTCTTGATAGAGTGAAAAACAATTCAATTTTTCTCCTTCATCATTCTTTGAATATAGAATCGTACTCTGTGACATTATAGTGTCTGCTCTTATTCCTTGTTCGAGAAGAAACTGTACGCCATCTAAATTCCCATTACGTATCGCAATAAATAAAGCTTTTCTCATTTCTTGATCCAAAAAATCAGAATCCTGGTATTTCTCAACTAAAAACTCTAAGATGTTTGATTTTCCACCCAGTGCAGCGACGATTATCGAAGATATGTATTTATGATAGACTCTTTCTTCATAAAAAAGACGAACAACATCAAGATGACCATAGTAAGCTGCCGCAAGCAATGATTTAAATTTTTGTAAATGGTAATATTCTGTATTGCATGCATCTCTTAAAACACGACACACAGTTTGATGCCCATTGGCAGAGGCAATGAATAACGGTGTATAACTATATTCATCAGACAAATTGGCATCGGCGTTCTTGCTTAAAAGAGCAATTACAATTTCTTCCCGCCCAAAACTTGATGCGTACCATAAAGCAGTCCGACCGTCAGCATCTCTAATATTGATACATGCCCCATTCTTTAGGAAAGTTTCTAGAATTTCAACATTACCCTCAATAGCACAGAAAATAAATGGTTTAAGCATACTTTCTTCTCCTTTTTCAAAATAGACTTTTTGTGCAAGAAGGATATCGACAGCACGAGTTTGTTTATTTTCAATCGCCACTAACAACGGTGTTTTTCCCTCTGGAGTTAAATGATGGATATTAGCTGATTTTTCTATCAATAAATTCATAATGTTTGTTTGTCCATGAGCAGCAGCTAGCATCAGTGGAGTGTAAAAGTCTTGATCTCTTGTAATATCAATATTTTTCTCTTTCTCTATTAGCAATTCAACGATAGGTCTCTGACCCATCCTGCTTGAAAAATGAACTAGAGATTCTCCAATTTTATTTTTCTTAGCACTTTCTGCTCCTTTTTCAAGAAAAAGTTGTGCAACAGAAACATGCCCTTGGTATACTGAATTAAAAAAGGGGGTATCTCCATTTTCATCTATTATTTTAATATCTGCCTTGTTTTCTATAAGAGTTCTCACAATATCAAGATGTCCAGCATTTGACGCAAGATGCAGAGGCGTCTTTCCTTCCCAATCTTTTAAATTAATATTCGCTCCTTTTCTCAACAAAAGAACGACTGCCTTCTGATGTCCATATTCCGATGCTCTATGTAAAGGACTACGTTCATATTTGTTGCACATATCAATTTTAACTTGTGGTTTCGACAAAAGGGATCTCACTGCGTAAACATTATTATGTTCAACGGCAAAAAACAGAGGGCTGCGGCCTAAAATATCTGTGGTATTTAAGTGCTCTTGTCTTCGAGCATAAATTTTATCAAAAATGTTCTTTGAGAATACCATACATGCGTAATGTAATATTGTTAATCCAAATGCATCCCTTTTATCAAGGTCCGTTTGTTGATCAAGTAAAATTTGAATTGTTTCTTCCCCCTTTTTTGCTACAGCATGAGACACTGTCCCGGATAAGCTTCTAAGAGCATAATGAAGGGGTAAACGCTTCATTGAATCTTCTTTATTTATATCGCTTTTGTAGGGTTTTATTCTTAAAATTGTATCAATTATGTCCGCGTGAAGAAATGCACTAGCAATGTGTAATGGAGAAATGCAGTGTTCCTGAATAGTCCACTCTTCGTGAAAAAGTCCCAAAGTGTTTAATACTTCTCGCAAATTACTCTCTGAACCACAAACACAGCTGGCTGAAAGCAACCCAAGATTACGCAGTGCCTTTCCATTTTTAAACGTAAGAATCCTGTCCAAAATCTGTCCGAATATTTTATTATGGTCAAATGCAGCCAAATAAAATAATGCAGAGTTTTTTGGTGCCAACATTGCAAGATCAATTCGAAATTGGTCCATCAGTGAACTTGTGTCATTTTGCAAAGCTAACCAAGATCGACTGTTCTTTTCATGTGGAATCGAGGGAGATGTTATTTTATAAATATCAAATAAATTCACATTTGAAGTAAATATTGCATCTATCACACCAGACAACACTTCTCTGTTAACTGATATGCTGGGAAACAAATCGATGATATTTGCCAAAAAACTTGTCAATGTCCTTCGAAAACTGGGAGATTTCTTTCCAACATGAATGTATTGTTTTGAGAAATTCGCCATTAACTCTAAAATTGCCGATAGTGAGCGCTGACTTAAGTTTTTAACGATTTGAAGAAAACTAGGAATGATACATTGTATTTTGTCGAAAAATTGTTCCATATTTTTTACATTAGAAAGCACTACGTCAGCTTTAGGCAGTATTTCCTGGAAATCGTCTTCATTTAAGTCTTTCGAAATTATTTCAACAAATGAATTTAAAAAGGGAATTAAGATATCGATTTCACTTAATTCTGAGCATCCAGCGAAAGCAGATGTGTTGTTTTTGAAAACACCTAAAGCTTTTTCCAAATAACATTCTTTCAATTTTTGGTTTGTTTTGTATATCTCATTTGATAATGACGTGCATTGGGAATGTAATTTTGCAAAGAGGGAAAAAACTTTCTCGTCACTCAAACGGTTTACTTTCTTCAAAAAGGTTTGAATAAAGTGATCTTCCCTCAGAAAGGGACACAAGACAACATCAATGAAAAGACCACTTTCAATATCGGCCAAAATTCGCGTAATCAAAATATCCATCATATCCATTTTCAATATGACTGCCCTTTCAGTTAACTCAGGAGAGTTTTCAAAACATATTCGTTTCCGTATGAATCGCATCGGACAGTATTGAATCATCTGAGATGGAAACATACGCCCAAACACAATCCCAACAGCATCCATGATGACATCGTGTTGAAATTTATAGACATTCAGCTCTCTTTCTACATAATTTCCTAACAAGGTTTTTAATGTTTCTAGAATTTTATGTTTAGAATAATTTTCCGCTGAAAATAGAGAACACACACTCTGAACAATCATTTCATTCTCTTCCTTTAGAAAATCTGGTTCATGAACCTCACCGTCATTTATAAGTAAAATCAAAAGAGCACAAAACTGTTCTTTGTTGACCTTCCTTAAATTATTAATTTCTTCCTCAAACACTGTCGGGATTTTGAACATTTGAACAACATTTTCTGGAGATTTTGTTCGTTCGATAAGAGAACAAAGAAGAGGAAACTGCAATTTCATATTAAGGATAATTCTTTGTTCTATATCAGAAAATTTAAAATCGGTGTATTTTTTCAATATTCCTAATTTTTCGTCACGAGTAAGAGAATTGTCAGCAATGTCAATATATACTACATTGTGAAATATAGGAAACACGTACTCTATTTCCCTTAAGATGTTTCTTCTGCAAGTAAAAACGATTTTAATATTTGAAGACTTTAAGCATTTCTTCAGAACATCAACTGCGACTTCTTGTTTCAAATCACCATATACATCAACTTTGAAAACATCAGTTCCAAGTGGATCGTCAAAGATGTAAAATTGTTTTACGTTTGAGTTAGTATTTATAAGTTTGATTAACTCCTTTACTGAATGCACAGATATAATAAGCCAACCAAATGTTTGGTAATACAAAGCAAGGTTCCTCGCCAGGAAGGTTTTACCCGACCCCTTTTCTCCAGCTATAGTCAGGAATCGACAATCCCCAATTTTTTGACGAATACATTCTGAAGCTCTGGTTTTGTGAAACTTGCCATTTTTCTTCTTCCATTCATTTAAGTTCGTCTTCTCTGCAGCTGTTTAAATTTTTCAACAGGTAATTTACTTTGATGGACATGTGAGTTTAGAAGAATATCCATGTAAACTTACTTTAATAAAAGAAAGAATTATTTAAAAACATCATGTAGTATTAAGAATAACAAATACGTTTGATATTTCTCATTAAGTTTTGAAAAAAAACATTTCTGTTTCTCCAAATTTAAAAAAAATAGAAACGTACCAATCTTGCATGGTAAAAAATCGTCTATTGGGGAAGACTGTATATATTCCAATTTCTGAATAAAGAAACATATGTTGTTTGCTTTGAAGCAATTAAAATTATTCTTAGTATAAAAATATTGCAACATTAGCAACACATACATGTATTTACATAGTAAAGAGTTTATCACAACATTTAATGTCGATTCGATCAGATACATGTCTCTGTTACTAAATGCAAAATTAAAATAAAAATTGAAAACGTCCGGGTCTAAATTCTTTGTTAAAAAATATGGATATATAATACGGAAGCCCAATAGTGCAAACCAAAAATAAATATAGAAAAAACGAAAATTTTAAATAAAGAGAAACGAAATTATTAAATAAAGAAAAACGCAATTAAGGCCAAACAAAAAAATATCTATGTTTACTGTTACACGCTGAAATAAAATAGGGTCGGTAGGTAGGAATTTTTTTTAATTTTATTATATTTTTTTATACTCAAATTCACATGAATTGGTTGAATTACAAAACAGTTTTACCATTGTATGGTACCTTACTTTTGTTTGGCTTGTAATATGTGTGGTTTCTTGCCAACTGCCTTACAACTCAGGAGTGTGCAATTAAAAAAATCAAGTATTAGCCAACAGGCTTGTAACACTTAACAGCAATAAAGTTACTAGCCCGAAGTTAAAAGTGAACAGTCCAAATATAGGGGCAAAAAAAATGTAAAAACAAATATTGTAAAAAAAAAATTCATTGTTGAGAAAGTCAGGGTCCTAAGCCATCCCTTTTAAAGTTGAAGTTTAAAAATTTTAGGAAATCAATATATTATCTTTTCTTTTCTGAACATATTGTACTAGTGTAGCTTATCTAAAATGAAGGAAGCAAATTCATTTTATTTTCATTTCAAACCATTAAATACAATTGATATATATTAAAGTTTAACCACATAACACTTAGCTATTAGTTGATTGGGGACCGTAAATAATTGAAAGAGATATCTGTATGTAATTACCATTAACAGAGGAATGGAGGAAATTCGGATTAGGAAAAAACGATCGTTTTTTGAAGTAAATAAGTCAGGTAGTACTTAAAAATGGATAAGGTTAAAGTAATTTAAGAACAGTTGGAGCATGCCGCCTGGAAAATTTTCATCAGTTGGAAATTAAATAGCAAAACAATGAGTGAAAATTCGTTTGTATTTCTCATGTATTATATGCATAATTTTAATAATTTTTACTACCCCTAAAAACGGTAGCACCAGGCATCAGGCGATGCTAGTTGCACTCCCCTGCAACTGCCACGCAATGGTAAGCAAATTGCAACGAACTCATTGGTGTTGAAATTGAACTCACTGGTTTTGTTTCTGTACTTTCAGTTTCAATTTCGATTTCAAAGATGAATGTAAAAGTTCAACTGACCGGCCAGTAACTTCCGGATTTTTACGAGGAAAAAAATTTTTGGGTCGGCGATTAAAATTAGGGTCGGTCGGGTAACTACGGAAGCCCAATAGTGCAAACCAAAAATAAATAAAGAAAAACGAAATTAATACATAAAGAGAAACGAAATTAATATATAAAGAAAAACGAAATTATTATATAAACGGAAACGAAATTATCAAAAAAAGAAAACCGAAATTAATATATAAAGAAAAACGAAATTATTAAATAAAGAAAAACGAAATTATTAAATAAGGAAAAACGAAATTATTAAATAAAGGAAAACGAAATTATTAAATAAAGAAAAACGAAATTAATATACAAAGAGAAACGAAATTAATAAATAAAGAGAAACGAAATTATTAAATAAAGAAAAACGAAATTAATATATAAAAAAAAACGAAATTAATATATAAAGAAACACGGAATTAATATATAAAGAAAAACGAAATTATTAAATAGATCATTTTGTTTTTCTATCTAATGATTTCGTTTTTCTTTATTTAATAATTTCGTTTTCTACTTTTAATAATTTCGTTTTTCTTTATATATTAATTTCGTTTTTCAAGTAGAAAACCGAAACTAAAATAAGGAATCTAGAGATATGCAAGGTAAGGGCCTGAACCCATAAATCATTAGCGCACGCGTCTGTTAGTCTTGATTTTGTTTCGACAATTTACAAGTGTGATGTTTGCCTTTGCAGTCACCGACTCCCAAATCGAATGCATAACCATTACAATAATTGAATGGGGGAGAATTTAACCTTTGTTATCTAATAGTAATATGCTTAGATTTATGTTTTTATCTTACAATAACATGACGAATGTGAACTTAGGCCAGTCTCATAATTTGGCCAGTGATTAATTCGGTGAGATGTTGACGTTAACAATTGGTTAACATTAGCTTTCTACACCCTCTGTTCGAAAGGTCTTATGATCAGCAAATAATGAATCTAGACACATAAATAATCACTTTGGACATGAAACATTAAAGAGATTATCCTAATAAATTTCACAAATATTTAAGATAAACATGAAGGTTAAGATTCCGTTAAAATTTTTTTTAACATTTTTAACAATGGCTTTACAGTACATGCATAAGAAAATACCGTAAAATAATACGTTATATCGGACTGTGTGGGTTTCTTTGACATTGTAAAAAATGTTTAAAGATAACAAATGCAAAACTTAAAACAAGTCAAAGTGGTTACAATAAGTAGATTTTAATGATTGCTTACTATATTAGAAATAAAGCAAAACACTTCCGATTTCTTAAGCTTGTTCTTATTGAATGTAAAACTCTCAATCTGCACTATTCGTGTCAGTGGTACTTCATGATTACTATAGTACTTGATTCACATATTCTAAATGACAAACTCTCAATCTGTATTTATAGATCAGTTATATTTGTGACCAAACAATGCCCACACTTGCACAAAACAAATCCCACAAATAATCAAATCAATTTTCTCTTTATAGTTTTGAACAACAACCTATGATTTATAGTACACAGATAGGACGCTAGGTTAAGTACGAGGGAATTTCAGTAATACGATACTCAAGGTCTTGATCATGACCTTTTCGCGATTCATGAGCTTTATTGGAATGTCATTAATTCTGTGCAAACAGAAACAGCCACCCTCGCTAAGTCCAGGCTTACAGACTCCAACAATGATGTGGGATATGACGCAACACGTAAACAAAATTGAATAGTTTATGATTATTTACGGAAATTGGAATTTTCGGCCGTGTGTACATATTTTTTCTACGTTTTTTAATTTGACATTTATATGATCTTTAATTTTTCTTTCCACTACACATTTGTAATGTCGATTATGGTTGGCCGTCCTACTCACAATTATTTATTTTTACTCCACTCAAATTATTTTTACTCCAGTAAAAATAAAACACTGGCCATTGCTACTCACAATTAAACATTTTTACTCCAGTAAAATTTTTTTTACTCCAATAAAATTATTTTTACTCCAGTAAATTTAACTTAACTCTATGGTTGGCCGTTCTACTCACAATTATTTATTTTTACTCCATAAAATTATTTTTACTGCAGTATAAATAAAACACTGGCCATTGCTACTCACAATTAAATAATTTTACTCCAGTAAAATTATTTTTACCCCAGTAAAAATAATTCACTCCTTTACTGGAGTAAAAATACAATGTAGCCATTTAACTCACAATTTATTAATTTTACTCCTGTAAAAATATTATTACTGAAGTAAAAATATAACACTGGCCATACCTACTCACAATTAAATAATTTAACTGCATTTCAAAGAAAGTGACTCTCATCAGCCACGTACCTCTAATCACTTGACTCGACACTAATTTAGTGTTTCGGCGGTGTGATACGAGGTTTATGAATTATAATTTATTACAGTTAATTACTTAGCTGCAAATCCGCCATCATCAGGAGCCTATTTGCAAATCTGTCATACAGATTATTTAATTAATGAAGATGTGATCATATCACTCAAATTCTTATTGCGTTTATATGACACAATAGGCAATTCAGAGAAAATCGCATTACAGTCTTTATCTTTACAAAGAATGTGCCAGTATTTTATTAATTTCTGTTTTATTTTCCGGAGTCCTGGATTGTATTTGGTTACAAAAACCAGGGGGATCTCTCTTTTTTTTCTTCTTATTATTTTTCACTTTGAGAGCTGTGTCCCTATTATAATTATCAAGAACGTTTTGTACATTCTGATTGATTTCATTTTCACTATAGCCTCTCTTTTTGAGATTAACCTTAAATTCACTTAAAATTTCGTTGAGTGCAGTAGTGTCACTAGTATTTCTTAGGTGACGAATAGTTTCGCCTTTAATGAATCCCTTAAAGACAGAAGGATTATGAGCACTACACCGATCCAAATATTGGAACGTGTTGGTGGGTTTAATATACGTTTTGAAATCCAGGATTAAATCTCTGTTGAATTTATTTCCTTTGTATACCGTGGTGTCTAGGAAATTCATACTTTGCTTAGAAATTTCATACGTGAATTTCAATAATGGGTGATGAGCATTGGCTATAGAGAAAAGTTCATGAATCTCATTTTCATTTCCATGAAAAATGATAAATCCATCGTCGCGATAGCGACCGTGATAAATTATTTTTGTTTTCCCCGGAAATTTGTTTAGAATTTCGTTGGTGATCTGATGCAAAAGAATATCACATACAAATGGGGAGCATTTAGATCCCATCGCACATCCTATAATTTGTTTGTAAATATTTGAATTAAATTCAAATATATTATTTTCTAGAATTAATCTGAGTAAATAACTCAGGTCCGCTGTGGGCGGGGCTTGGATTGAGAATACGCTTCTGTCAAATTCTCTGTAGGCCGTTTCAACGGCTGCGATTAGCTCCTCGAATTGCATATTTGTGTAAAGTGATGTTACATCATAACTGACCAGCAGGCACCATGGCGGATTTGCAGCTAATTAATATACTATCAAAATCTTAAACCTCGTATAAATCACACCGCCGAAACACTAGATTAGTGTCGAGTCAAGTGATTTGAGGTACGTGGCTGATGAGAGTCACTTTCTTTGAAACTAATTCAAAACAAACTTCTCAGAAGTTTTCTTTTCAAATATTGTAAAACCATTCTTTATAAAGATTTTAGTACCAAAAAATACATTCAGCAAGACACACAAGTTTGTTTCGGTCGAAGTCGAGCAGGTGTTTGAAAAGGCAGTCCAGGGCCTAATCACTCCCACCTCTTGACAGTATATAGAAAAATCAGCACGCCCTAAATTTTAATTAATCTAGTCACTTCAGGAAGTTTACATTTTGTTTTTCATCTCATAAAAAAATTCAGCTCCAGTCTCGTATAAAAATGCCAGAATCGGAAGGGAAGATTCCGGGATTATTTTGCGCTCAGCCATGATTAACTTTTACGACACCTGCAGGCCCTTACCATGCACATATTTAAATTCCTTTTTTTATTTTCAGTTTTCTACTTGAAAAACGAAATAAATATATAAAGAGAAACGGAATTAATATATAAAGAAAAACGAAATTATTAAAAGTAGAAAACGAAATTATTAAATAAAGAAAAACGAAATTATTAAATAGAGAGAAACAAAATATATATATATAAAGGAAAAAGAAATTAATATATACAGATAAACGAAATTATTTAATAAAGAAAAACAAAATTATTTATTTAATAATTTTGTTTTTCTTTATTTAATAATTTCGTTTTTCTTTATATATCAATTTCGTTTTTCTTTTTTTTTTTTTAATAATTTCGTTTCCGTTTATTTAATAATTTCGTTTTTCTTTATATATTAATTTCGTTTCTCCTTATATATTAATTTCGTTTTTCTTTATTTATTTTTGGTTTGCACTATTGGGTTTCCGTAGATATATCTGTAATGAATTATAAAATCACATCGGAAAAATTTATATTTGTGTTGATATGTGTCACATATGATTCTTTTTGTTATTTTTTTAGTAAAGATATCAATTTAAATCAATTAGTAAACCTTTTTCATAAATGTGTTAAATTTGACTTGTCTATCGTCATCTTCTCTTATTAATATTGTAACTCTCATCCACATATAGAATGCCTCACAGTGAATTTGGTTTTCAAGCAAATGCTCACGTTTGAACAATTTCTAAAATATGGAATACTTGATAAACAAATTGATGAAAAGGGAAATGAGTGGTCTTGTTTAACGTCACATTTTATTGAATCCATAAAGTACAATACAATAAAAACAAATGCTTTCTAACATTCAGATAATTATTAATCTAATAATTCTCTGAATGTTAGAAAGCATTTTTTAATCGAAATCTGAGATATGTTTTATACTAAATGTTATTTAATTTTTACTTTACATTATCTATAAATGTCACTGACAGCTCAAAATTGACAAGAATAACACTGCGGATATGACTGGTGTATCGTTGATATTTGACGCAGGTTGAAAAATGACCCGGGGTCATTTTTTAACGTTGAATACTGAGACCAAAGGTGTGGAATTTAGACGCTAGACCACTGAAAACTGAGCCTAGTCGTGGAATTTTGATCATGAAACCGATTCTAAATTCAACAGCATAAAACTCATATTTATGACTTGGTTTTCACAATTTTGATTTAATCCATTGGCGTCGGGAAGGGGAAGGGGAAGGGGTTTGGATGGTTAGCCCCCTCCCACTTTAAAAAATTTGAAATCTCAATTTTTTTTCGAAAGTCAGTAACATCAAAACGTACAACTTTTGTACACTCTTAACAAGCATTCCCCACGACAAATTCAAAACTGTACTTTTTTTTTTTACATCATAGACAACTGCCTCTTCAATAAAAATGGAACTTGGAAATATTCGTATCTTGTGATTCTGTAGGTCATGAACGAAAATCGCTTTGTTAAAAACCATCCCGATTCTACCTTAAAGTGTACCGAAGTTGATATTAAAAGGAAGCTGGAGTTCCTTATCGACACCGTTTTTAAATTTGCAGTCTTCGGAGACCAATTCTTCCTTAAAAACTTGGAATTTCGATGGGTACTAAATGTGATCCTTTATTGGCCGACCTGTTTCAATATTTCTATGAAGAAAAATCAGAATATATTTTTAAGAAAAAGCTTTATCGAATATAAGTTAAAAATTATAGAATAAGAATAACAACGAATCGAATAGGAATCACATTGTATCGAAAAAGGATATGTTTTAGAATAATAATAATAATCTCATTCTCAAGGTTATGCTCCGAAAACGATCAAATACTGACAGATAAGTTTGTCACAGGGATCTCACCAACCCTGTTTAAAGTCAGCATCACTTACATACTATTTTCAATATATTGATCTTTTTCGCAAATATAAGATATTATTGGATTCATTTGGACCGATGTGTTTCATTCTAATTTTTAGGCTTTTAATTTTCTTAATTTTTATACTGACATTGACTAGATGGAATGTTCTGCCCACCCGATTCATATATATAGGGCGCACTTTCTAGACACCAGATTTTAAGGATTTTTGTTTTATGCCCTATTCATAGCTTTTTAGTTACAAATGGATTTTAGTAAGTATTGTCAAACAATGAAATTGTCATACTTGAAGATAAGTGAAACCTTGTACTGATCCAAATGTACATATATACACAGGATGATATGTTTATTTCTATTATTCTTTTAAAGGGAAAAATTTAAACTGAGATAAAAATAAAGAGATACTGATTAATCCCGTAAAACAACTTCCAAGTTCTAAAAATGTTCAAACTCTGAGATGTGGTCAATATTCAACAGGGTCAATTTTCAACGTGCTGATGTCATCAGGGATAAGAAAAAAATTATCAAGCTGTTGAAAAATGACCCAGGGTATAAATTCAGACTTTAAGTTTCAATTTCAGCGGAGAAAAAACACCCCTGGTTCAAAATTCAACGTTGAAAAATGAACCCCAGGTCAATTTCAATTTGGGTCAATATTCAACGTTACACCGGTCGAATTGGGATGAGGATTCCTTTGTGGCACCTTCTCCAACCTTAATTTTTTGTGTATATTTGTTCTTCCGATTTGTGTAAATTCGATGAGTCTTTGAACTTGATTACTGTTCATTTTTCAATTTTTTAAAAATTAATTTCTGCAAGAGAATTTGTTAAAAGAATTTGAAAGGAATTACTAGATATTGGTGAAAAATGTAATGATAATGATCACAATGGATTTATTTTATATCTAATAAGCAGTAGACTAAGGTACTTATAAAGATATGCCGGTGATTTCGGTCTAGATCTTTAGTTATAACCGATATCCGTTATATTCAATTTCTGAATTTCAAAAGCTTCTTAAATGGTAATTGGTAATTCGATTTACATCTTCACGTATCATTCATAATTTCCCGTGTATGATAATGTTCAAGTACATTTATGAGAAGGAAATTAAACACATGGAAAACAGAATAAAATTGTTTATAAAATGGACATAAAATGATGAAAAACTATTGCTGCATAAGTATGAAAAGTTGATGATTCAAAGTTCAAGTCACTACGTTTATCATAAAGCTTGGTTGTAAGGTTACAGTTAACGTCGTTTCGAGATACACACATGTAAGCATACAAATATGAATCAGATGTGTAAGACTGAGTTTTGTTTTATTTCGAGCTCGCCGGGAATTATTGTATCGACATAGAATGGAAATAATCCTTGTTGGTATTTCTCATATGTGTTTTCGTCTTTTCACCAATATGATTTTTAACAGATTAAGTTCCATATGAAAACAAAAACATGACTGTTTATAGCGGAACGCAATTGGTTCCCTGGTAATTCCAATATATTGTTAGAGGACCTGGTCTCCAAAAACCTCGTCATCGTCAATAAGAAACTGAAGCATATTTTTAATGTCAACTTCTCATTACCAATTTGCACAAGAATGTTTTTTTAAACATAATAGTTTTACAAATGATCAAAGATAAGTAAATAAAAAAAAGTACGGATTTAGCCAAAAAATGCCTAATTTCAGATCTGCTTCATTCAAAACTTTTTAAAAAGCATAGCAACAGAATTAATATTCATGCCTCAAATGTACACCTATGCAAGCTAGATGTCATATGAAATTCCAGATGTACACTCTGTTCAATATTAGTCAATGTAAAGAAGTTTCTGTTGTTTAAAATATTTTATTTATTTATTACTAAGTCAATTTAGTATTTGATTTTTAAACATGTTTTATTATATAATTCTCCATGCAAGGGTGTCTTAGGTTTAGTTGATTATATAAATGGATGTCCAAAAGATTAATATGAAGAAAAAAGAAATAATGGAAATAAGGAATTGTTTTTTTTTTCTCTGGTAGTCGGGCTTACATATAGGAGTTGCGATGCAGTGATTATTGTTCTACAGTAAAAAAAAAAAAAAAAAAAAAAAAAAAAAAAACCATCACCCCTACTAATGTGTTCGGAACCTTTTCTTTTTCGGTGTTCTGCAAATTATAAAACCTGGGGAGTTCAGAGTAGCTCCGACAGTGGCTCTGGAGAGAGTTAGCGAGACTTCAGCTAATTATTCATAAAATATATTATAAATTATTCATAGAAATGTGGCTACGAAGTGACTAGCACGTGGAGACATGGTAAACAGAAAAATTATGTTGAGTTTTAGTTTTCATCACCCTATAATATCATTCTGTAGAAATGTACTTCAATAGATCTCTCTTGAATTCATTCAAGTTTAAATGATAAGTATTCTCTATTTATATGATACAATTTTCCACTGTCATGAATTAAAATTTCTTTTTGGACAAATATTTTGCATGGGAACCGGGACTATATTTTTTGGCGTCAGATTAGCAAATGGGCATCAATGTGACTTTACATAAATAATCAGCTCAATGAGAATTGCATTATGGGTTACTACGAATACTACAGAAATTTTACGCTTGTTAAATTCCTTTATTGTACTATCGGTGAATACAATTGTCAGGTAGATTCCCTGGCCAACACACGTGATCACGAGTATAGTTATGTAAAAAAAGGTTCGTTTTCCTAACCCTTGAAGTGCTGGTGTTCTGAACCTGACACTAACTACGTACTCACTTTATAAAACATATTTTTCTCTAGTTAAAATCTAATTAAAAACGCCAGTGAGCCCCGTTTTATCTTTCATAGTTTCTAATGTTTGCATTTTGTTCATTAGAACATAACCTACTTATTCAGCCAATCAAATGCTTCCATTTCTCGCGAAGAAAATTCAACGGTGTCTAATTGGTTCACTTGACAGTTATATGGGTGTGTCTTCATTGGTCTTTGTTCAACACACAAAAAGAAACAATTCTAAATCCTCGTGCTGTTTACAGTGATATATTTACATCCACTGAATACCGTATAAGTAGAATTTTTAGCGAGGATTTAATTTTGGCATTATTAGCGAGGATGCTGAGATCGCTAAAATTGCATGGATATCGCTAAAAATAAATTTCGTATTATTTGCAATAGCTTCTTTAGTTAGCATTTTTAAATCGCTAAATTTACTTCTCGCTAAAAATAAAATACAAGATTTTAGGAAGAAATCGCTAAATTTTCGTCTCGCTAAAATTTCCACTTAGACGGTATTTTCTTCTTTATTTCTTAAGAAAAACCCATTGCGTTCATCACTGCATGAACTACATTAGGTATATCACCTGTACAGATTTCTTGATCAGTGGCCGTTCCATCAATGAAACTTACAAAGACGTTCGCATCATTAACACAATAATTAATATTTTTAATCCTACTTAAAATGATAATTTAAACAGATATAAATATAAACAATAAAATGTCTTTCTCCGTTCATTCCAGTAATAACAAACAAAGAAAGCATTTTATTGTTTAAATACTCACCGTTAATGAAAACACAACACTCTAATTTTAGGGTGAAAAGTATATACGGGTTATAACTATGTACAAAAAAAGTTAGGACATCTTTTACTTTTCCAAATCAGTTATTTAATGGCTGAATGAATTTCTTTCCTCTACCGGAAGTTGCTTTTTAGCCTTCTTAACAGAAATCAAATTTTTTGCATTTTAAATAAATTTTTAACAATATTTTGGGTTTTCAAGGTTTTGTAGCTGTTTATCATTAGTATTGTACTAAAATCCCGGGGGAAAATCCTTCTTTCTTTACCGGATTTGATGCCTATATTTCCTCAAAATGACTGATTTTCATCGCTAATGTTGGAGATTCTCAAAATAAGGAAAAAAAGAGTGCAGATGCAAATGTACACTATTTAACGAGTCATCAGGGTCATGTGTTTCTTGACCGGAAGTCCAAGAGTTACTACACTACGCCAAGTGAGAGAAAATTCGACCGCATTATCTGAACAAAAGGCAATTAAAAATGCCCAAGAATATTTATTTCGCTCAGATAAAGACATTGATAAACCTAATGGGTGGTAGAAATCGGACTGCGAACATGTATATTGTACATAGCGGACTAGCATGTTTTGATTAAATGGTCGGAAGGGGGGTGTTTTTTAAAAAATGTTATCTGTTAAGAGGGCTAAAAAATCAACTTTCGGTAATGAAATGAAAACCATTCAACCATTAAATAACTGATTTGGCAAAGTAAAAGATGTCCTAACTTGTTTGGTATATAGTTATAACCCATATATACTTTTCACCCTAAAATTAGAGTGTTGCGTTTTCATTGACGGTGAGTATATTTAAGGCCTTGCTACACTTTTTTTTCCAATTGTAATCTTTTGTCGCCTTTTTGAAAATTATTTTTTTCACATTTCGGTACACAGAAAATACAAACATCGTAATGTATATCAGAGACGAACATTGTCTTTGAAGACAGATTTAATTACAATTTTTATCTAATTTTTATTTAATTTTTAGACAGTCATACCCATTCCTGCTGACTAGCGCCTTGTCATCTTAACACAATCATTTTTCAAAAATATAGATATTATGCCTAGGTCACATTTTAGCCGATGGTCGGGCGACTAGATTTTTCTTGTCTTGTCGGCTTAAAAAACAGGATCGGCCGACACAGTATCGGGCGACACGGAGCAGTTACATTATTTCTTAGGGACACCGATGACTTGGATAAATAACACAAAAAATCTTTTTTTTTCATTAGAAATCAGCAATATTTTTTCATAAATCTATATTCAGATAGGTGACGTGAGTAATGTTTTGAAAATGTGTGTAAAATTTGTATGGAATTGCATAAAAACAACAGATGGTGCATACATGTATCTAAGCAGCGAAGAATACTTTAGATTTCTTTATATTTTACGGATTAATTATTTATGTTATTTCCGTTCAAAAAAATTATAGCAATCCATGAATCAAAATTTTGCTTGTTTTATGTATCCTTAATAGGTTAAATATTCACAAGTCGGCCAATCGTCGCCCGATCATCGAGCTCTGAGCTACAGTTTGATTTTAACCCTCGGCCGAAATTTTCAACACCCTTATTGTCCAACGACGGACGACCGACTTAATAAACTGACAGCCAATTAATGGTCGGACGATGATCGAAGGTTGGTCGACGGATAACTGCACTTGAAGAAATCGGCCACCGACGCATGAAAATTATAACTTGGACCGATGGACACAAAATTGGTCGGCCGACAAAAAAATAGGTCAAAATCGGCCAAGACAACGGCCGATGAACTGCAGACTGTCACCCGAAGAATCCCATTTTTGCTTCAAAACCCGTCGGCCGTTGGTCGTTTTTGGAAATGTGACTGGGGTTTTACGATTCTCGTTACATGGGTATTCATTAGTTCATACCATTTCATCAGTAATGCCTAGGTCACATTTCCCGGCCGGTAGCCGTAGACCGGTGGTAATCGGTAGTAATCCGTGGTGTTAACGATGCCCAAACATCGGTCCACATCGGCCAAGTAGTCCTTAAAGTATCAGTCACATTATCCAGCGATGGGGTATACGATAGACAACCAATGTGTTTTATGAGAAAAATGACGTGGTTGCCGGCCGGACTTACAAAGGCCCAGCGATGCATTGCTAATCATAAAATGATGTTCCAGGATAATCGGCCGATGTATATTACATCGCTCATACATTGGTAAACATTGTTCGTACATCGGTCGATTACGGGCCAATGTTTGGTCGAACATCGACCGATGATAGGTCGTTATCTGTTGAACACCACTAAACTCCCTGATGACCTCAGATTCAACGGATATTGGAAGATGCTCGGCCATACATCGGCCGATCCTTGAAAGATGTGTCAATGATGGGTTGCCGATGAGGAGCTATGTGAGGCATCGTTGGAGACATCGCTTAATTTCAACTACGAATTATTTCTTTCCGATGACCCCACCGATTCGCAAAAAAAAGACTCAGTCACCGTCCGATCACTAGTGGTGTCCGGCCGGCAACCACGCCATTTTCATCAAAAAACGCATCGGTTTCTCACCGTATACCCCATCGTTGGATAATGTGACTTATACTTAAATCAAGCTATTTCCAGGTACGTAGCGTCGTCTTTGAAGGGGGGCAACCAGAGATAAAGTATTTTTTTTACTTACCTGTAAAAGTTGACAAGCAAAAAAAAAAAGGAAATTGCCCAAACTCGTAAATCCCAAAGACGCTTAATTTCCTAATGGTATTTCCCCGTGTCTAAAAATAGCACATAGTTCATCTTCGTTATTTTTACCTGTATTACCATACATTAATATTGGTGCTGCTCTGCACTAGCTGCCAGTTTATCAGCATGTCATTTCTACTGAACCACATCCTGTATATATGTTGGTTGTTTGTATGGAATATAATTTAAGATTACATCCAAGCGCTGTACATATGCTTTATTATTCCGAATGTCATATATTGGAACCTGTTTTTGTTCACGTTTCTCTATTATGTTCTTTGCTCATTCAAATATTTGCACCCTGTTAAACATCTCATCTGTTTTCCATTTTTTGCACGCACTTTGTTTATTTATATTGTTTGTCTATATCTGTTGACTTAGCTGACCTTATTTTGTTTGTTTACTTCCTGTCAAAACCGAAAATAGGAAAACCATGCATGGCTGTGGCAAAATTGGCTGAGGCTATTATTTTTGACACCCATGACTAAATGTAAGATTGATAAATGTTTTTCTTATGCCACAGCCATCAATTTGCTTCTAAAAATCCAGTTTTATAGAGGTATGATTATGTCATTTATTTTTTTTTTTACCCTGTATCATTTACATGTAATTGGTGGTGTCGAACCGACCCCAGGCCCCACTTTAAATGGATCAACATCTAATATAAAAATAGTGCTTAATAATGTATGTAGTCTCTTGTCAAAAGTTGATATCATTTATAATGAACTCTCTGACTTTGATATTATTGGAATTACTGAAAGTCATTTAGATAGCTCTGTACCTACTGATGATATTGAATTTGAAGGATTCCAAACACCAATTAGGTTAGATCGCAATAAATACGGAGGTGATGTGGTTTTATATGTTAAAAACAATCTTAAATTTACTCACAGATGTTGTGTATGTAATCCGGAACTGTACATGTCCGTTTGTATTGTATAGTTATTGATGTTGTGTACTACGTCATCGTTATGTGTAATTCTTTGTGTAGTTTGAATAAATGGAGTAGCCTAACATGTGCTCTTATGTTTCCCACTTCTAACTGATATTGTGGCCTCCACAATACCTCTACAACACTGGCGACGAGGATGGGATTTTTCAATTAAAGGACACATCTACAACACTGGCGACGAGGATTTCTCCGTAGGTCAAGACTACGACAACGAATCCTGAACGTATTACGATAGCGACCTTCGCAATCTGCAAGATTGGAAACTTTGATGATGGCATAGAAACGTGGGAGGCCTATGTTGAACGCCTGCAACAATATTTTCTGGCAAATGGGGTAACAAATGACATTAAGGTACCAGCCTTACTCAGTTTAATAGGTCAAAAGACATATGCATTACTAAAGACATTAGTAGCTCCAGATAAACCGTTGACAAAACATTTGAAGTGCTGATTGATCATCTCAATAAACACTTGAATCCTAAACCCCTCGTAATCGCAGAACGTTTCCGGTTCCACAAGCGGGACCAAAAACAAGGTGAAACAATTCTACAGTTAATAGCTGAGCTGCGAAATCTTGCAATACACTGCAATTTTGGTAACAATCTAGGTGATACTCTACGTGATAGATTTGTGTGCGGCCTACGTAATGAACACATCCAGAAAAACCTTTTGTCAAAGGAAGATCTGAACCTGGACAAAGCTGTGAAGACCGCAGTAGCGATGGAGTCAGCCACCAATGACGCAATTGAATTGCAGGGACAACGTGGGCAACAACAGTTCAACAGGTACACATGAAAACATTCACACCTCACGATCTCTCAAACCCAAATATAGAAATGATATGGGCTGAAATTGAGAATTCCTCCAATAAATTACTTATTGGGATATTATACAGACCACCTAACACAAAGGCAAATTTTATTGATCATTTGGCACCTTCCCTTGAGAATGCTCTAAATACATGTTTACCAATATTTTTACTGGGTGACTTTAACTTTGATATGTTGTCTAAGAGAAATTATGCATTTAAAAGTCTATTGAAGAAATTTTCCTTAACAAAAGCAACCTTGTTTTCGGTGTGAGGGTGACCATAAACCAGATAAGTGTAAACATATCAACACCGTGTGTCGTTTCTGTTCAATTCAGGGACACATCGAGAAGGCATGTTTGAAGAAACGCAGGGGTAAAAGACAGGACACCAAGAAAACAACAAGAGGGCGAGGAGTACACATGCTACGAGAATCAGAGTCGGATGATGACCAAATCCTACATATCAATGTGAATAGCATACAGGGAAAACACTCCAAACCCATTATTGTAAAACCGTCGATAGCTGGCAGAATTATTCACATGGAGCTAGACACAAGAACAGCGCCATCCATTATCTCAGAACAAGATTACCTATCAACGCTCCAAGATATAAAGCTACATCCTTGCGACAAAACACTGAAATCATTCTCGGGACACACGATGCGACCCATTGGTAAACTGATAACAACAGTTACAATAAATGGACAAGAGGCAGAATTAGATCTATTCGTCGTACCTCAGAAAGGACCAGCACTTTTTGGAAGAGATTGGCTAGATAAACTACACCTTAACTGGATTGATATCAAGTCACTTCACCTAGAAGGAATAACTACTGATCACGTCACAAACTTAGATCAGCTACTAAAACAACACAAGATTGTGTTCGCAGAGGGCATAGGTAAACTTAAAGACATTAAGGCCCACCTTACCCTTACGGACACCGCACACCCTAAGTTCCTAAAGGCGCGAAGTGTACCGTACGCAATGCGTCCAAAGATCGAGAAGTAGTTAGATCGACTCCAAAACGAGGGAATAATAAGACCTGTGGCGCACAGTGATTGGGCGACACCCATTGTTCCAGCCCTGAAAAAGAATGGTGACATTCGCATATGTGGGGATTACAGAGTCACTGTCAACCCGGTATTGAAGGTTGATCAATACCCGTTGCCTAAAATCGACGACATCTTCGCAAACCTCTCTGGAGGAAGGAAGTTTTCCAAAATCGACCTTACACAAGCATACAACCAGATGGAGCTTGATGAAGCATCGAAACAACTTCTCGTGATCAACACTCACAAAGGGTTGTATATGTACAACCGACTGGTATTTGGAATTGCTTCAGCCCCGGCTATGTGGCAGCGAGCCATAGAACAAGTTCTACAGGGCATTCCACACACTCAGTGCATCTTGGATGACATCATCATCACTGGAACTTCTGATGAGGACCACAAGCGTAACCTCAGTAAAGTGTTGTCACGCCTCGATGAGTATAGCTTACGTGTCAATTTGGACAAATGTGATTTCTTTAAGAAGAGAGTGAGTTATTGTGGACATGAAATTGATGAGAATGGCCTACATAAATCACCAGACAAAGTAACTGCAATTACTGAGGCACCCAGGCTTGAAAACGTCTCGCAACTCCGAGCATTTCTTGGATTGGTAAATTATTACCACCGGTTCATTCCAAACTACTCTACAGTTGTGGCCCCTTGGAATGGACTTCACCAGGACAAGGTGAAATGGGAATGGACAGATCCACATGATGTTGCATTCCAACGAGTGAAGGACATTCTGGCTTCTGAACAAGTGTTGTGTCACTACAATCCAGACCTTCCATTGAAATTAGCCTGCGATGCGTCCCCATATGGCATTGGCTGTGTGATATCTCACACATTCTTAGATGGAAGTGAACGGCCTATCGCTTACGCATCAAGGACCTTGAAGAAGGCAGAGCGTGGATATTCACAAATAGACAAAGAAGCCCTTGCTATTTACTGGGGAATACAAAAATTCAATACCTACCTATTTGGAAAACATTTCACGCTAATAACCGACCACAAGCCGTTACTTAATATCTTCCACCCATCCAAAGCCCTACCGGCAATGACTGCAGCACGGCTTCAACGATATGCAGTTTTCCTCTCTGGACATTCATACGACATCATTTACAAGAGTACGCACAAACACTGCAATGCAGATGCGCTGTCCAGGTTGCCACTGGACTCCACAGAAACTGAGGGGACTGACGAAGTAGATATGTAGATATGTTCTACAGTACACAGTTAGAAATGTTGCCTGTAACTTCCGAACAAGTGCGCAATTTAATGCGACGAGACCCAATCTTAGCACAAGTCCTTGACTTCGTGTCTACTGGGAGATTCCCCAACACTTTTGTAAAAAGCTTGAAACCATACATACAGAGAAAGGGTGAACTTACACTGCACCAAGGATGTATCATGTGGGGAAACCGGGTAGTGATTCCTGAAAGCCTATACTCCAAATTATTAGAAGAAATACATGCTGGACACCTTGGCATTGTTCGAATGAAGGCATATACGAGATCATATGTTTGGTGGCCAAACATTGACAGCGACTTGGAGCAAACATGCCGCTCATGCGCAGGATGCCTTTCCGTACAGAATCAGCCTACCGCTGCACCAGTACACCCATGGGACTGGCCTGAAACTCCCTGGTATCGTGTTCATGTGGACTATGCTGGCCCCTTTAAGAATGCTATGTTCCTTATTGTGATTGATGCTCATAGCAATTGGCCTGAAGTTTTCCATATGACATCAACTACAGCATCAGCAACTGTAAAAACACTGCGCACCTTATTTGCCCGTCAAGGCATACCGAATGAAGTAGTTTCCGACAATGGCCCGCAATTTATCTCGGCAGAATTTAAACAATTCATGGTCCAGAATGGAATAAGACACATAACATCTGCGCCGTACCATCCCCGCACAAATGGACAGGCTGAAAGATTTGTGCAATCTTTCAAACGCGCGATCAAGAGTGCTGACAACGACAAATCTGCTACACTAAACCAAAAGTTATGCGCTTTCCTCTTCAAGTGCCGCACAACTCCTCACGCAACAACAAATGAAACGCCGTCAATTAAAATGTATGGCCGAAACATACTCTCCCGCCTAGACCTTGTGAAACCAAACACTGCCATTGTTGTTCATAAGAAGCAACATGAAGTGCCAAAACATGTCGGAACTAACATCCGTGAATTCGAAAATGGTCAATCTGTACTAGTCCGTGACTACAGAGAAGGTAGAAGATGGACTAAAGGAAACGCCACTTTGAGGACCGGCCCACTGTCTTATCAAGTCGATGTAAGTGGTTCAACATGGCGCAGGCACGTTGACCAAATGAAAGATACCGTATTACAGGGTGATGTACAAAGCGAACCGCCTCTACCTGTGTACGTGCCCGACGTACCTTTATCAAGGGACATTATCGCGCCAGGGACACCGGTCATTCCTGAGAAACCGACCAAGTCACCACTGACTGACAAACCAGTACCGTCGGTTACTAATCACCCGATACCGTTGCCGAAACCAGACAACACACCGCGGCGTTATCCGCAACGAATCCGCAAGCCAACTCAGAGACTGGACTTGTAAATGTGTTCAATCATATTATAAACTGTTAAAGACTTAGATTTAATGTGACTGTCTCAGTTGTCTCTAGTCATTTGAATGTATTATTTTGTTGATCTTGCCATGTGTTACAATTGCTAAAGTATTATGTAATTGTTCTTTATTCTAGTCAAATGTTTATCATATATTGAAACATTAACGAACTTTACTCTGTAAGATAACTTTTTATCTTTGTATGTTTTTATTTATAGTTTTCATCTTTAAGGGGGGAGGAGTGTTGTGTATGTAATCCGGAACTGTACATGTCCGTTTGTATTGTATAGTTATGGAGTAAATGGAGTAGCCTAACATGTGCTCTTATGTTTCCCACTTCTAACTGATATTGTGGCCTCCACAATACCTCTGCAACAACAGACACGATCTCTCAAACCCAAATATAGAAATGATATGGGCTGAAATTGAGAATTCCTCAAATAAATTACTTATTGGGATATTATACAGACCACCTAACACAAAGGCAAATTTTATTGATCATTTGGCACCTTCCCTTGAGAATGCTCTAAATACATGTTTACCAATATTTTTACTGGGTGACTTTAACTTTGATATGTTGTCTAAGAGAAATTATGCATTTAAAAGTCTATTGAAGAAATTTTCCTTAACAAATTTATTCAACCATCCAACTAACTTCACTTCACAAAAGGGAACATGCATCGATCTTATACTTACAAATAATAGTGAAAAAGTTGAATCAGTAGATGTATTAACCCCATTCTGCAGCACACATAGTCCAGTAGGTGTTGATATAAAATTCAAAGCATTTAAACAACTTGCTTATAAAAGAGTAATTAGAAACTACTCAAAGGCTGAATATAAATCGCTCAACAAAAATCTTTCAGAAATGGATTGGGATAAAGAAGTTTTCAATAGCCAAAATATTAATGAAGTTTACAATAATTTTACTAGAATTTATAATTACCATGTAGACAAAAATATACCCCAAAAACTGTTGTAATTCGACCATCTGATAAACCTTTTATGACGAATACTATTAGACGTAAAATGCGACAAAGAAATAGGGTACATCGTAAGGCAAAAAAGACAGTGATTATCAGTGGAGTGAATATCGGAGACTAAGAAATGAAGTTATAGCAATGGTAAGCCAGGCAAAGAATACTTACAAACAAAAAATTACATCACAAATCTTAGATAAAACTATTCCTATTGGTGAATGGTGGAGAATTGTAAAATCATTAACCAAATTTGCTAATAAAAATAAAATACCCCCACCACTAAAATGTAATGGTAAACTCTTTATCCATCCTATTGATAAGGCTACAAAACTTAATAAACATTTTGCTGAAATTTCTCATATTGAACATTGTAGAGAACCTGAATTGCCCCCTCAAGGACCCGGCCCTCCTTATACTATTGATTCAATTAGTATTTCAACTGAAGATGTCATTGATCAACTTGAAAATTTGAATATAACAAAGCCTCTTGGTCCTGATAGAATTGCACCACAAGTACTAAAAAATATAATTCCTGCCATCAGTAGACCACTAGCTAAATTATTCAATCTGTCACTTACAAACAAAAAAAAAACAAATGTCTATTGTTTAAACTGCAACAATATGGTTTCAAAGGTGAAATCTTAGGTTGGATCGAAAATTATCTTTGTGATAGAGTTCAGAAGGTAGTGTTAGAGGGATATTCTTCAGGATTGGAAAGTGTCAATGCTGGAGTTCCGCAAGGGTCGGTTCTAGGACCATTCCTTTTTCTTATTTATATTAATGATATTACTGAAAACATACAAAATCAAATACGACTGTTTGCAGATGACACATCTTTGTTTGTTATTGTTGATACTGACATAGATAACCCAGCAATATCTCTTACTACAGACCTTGAAAAAATAAGGCAGTGGTCCCATCAATGGCTAGTTGAATTCAACCCTAATAAAACTATTAATGTCAATGTTACTAGAACTCAACAAGTACATCCAAATATTACATTTGGAAACACAATGAATATAATTTCCCAAAATCAAAGTCACTGTCACCTTGGACTGACACTTCAGTCTAATGGGGGCTGGTCAGAACATATCGCAACAATTTATGAAAAAGCTTGCCTAAGACTAAACATACTGCGCACACTAAAATATAAATTAAAGAGAGACTCCTTAATCAAAATATACCTATCATTTGTTCGACCAGTTGTAGAATATGGGGATGTGGTGTGGGATAATTGCACTGAAGAACAATCTAAATTATTGGAGAGTGTGCAGGTGGAAGCTGCAAGAATAATAACAGGCATTCGGTGTAATACATCAAAAAGTAATTTATACAAAGAGTTGGGATGGGACACTTTAAGTTCAAGAAGGGAAAATCATAAGCTTACATTGATGTTTAAAATACTTAATAATCTTACCCCTGATTATATGAATAACATGCTTGAAGGATGTATGCCAATCCAGCATACTTATAATTTGCGCAACCCTAATTCATATCGAATCCCAATAATTAGAACAGTGTCATACTACAACAGCTTTGTACCATCCACAATATCCTTGTGGAAAAATTTATCTGATGATTGTAAAAACTCCCCTACATTACCAACTTTTAAAAATAAATTAAACTCTACCACTCCTATTCAGAAAAATAAATATAAACTTTACAATTATGGTAATAGAATTGAAAACATAATACACTGTCAGTTAAGGAATAAATGTAGCAACCTTAATGCTGATCTTTTTAAAGATCACTTAAATGAATCACCAATATGTACAAATTGTGGATATCAAAATGAAAACTCACTGCATTTCTTCTTGTATTATCAACAATATGCCTTACAACGACAATTACTGATTAAATACATGAATGAAAATAACATACCAATTAATATAGAAAACGTAGGACGTAGAGACCGTTCCTTCGGATGAGACCGTATAAACCGAGGCCCCCTGTCGCAGTAGGTGCTGGCACGAAAAAGATCCCTCCCTGCTCAAGGCCCTGAGTGCCAAGTATAGGACAATATTTGCAGCTCTCCGCCGGCAAATGGTGGCGTCTCCATATGAGTGAAAAAAGGGACGTTAAACGATATACAATCAATCAATCGGTCGCTATTGAGCTGTAATTTTTGCAGTAAACTATGATAAAATGTATCAATTTTTATTTAACCCCCCCCCCCCTTTAGCCACCCATTTCTGTTGAAAATCAAAAAAGTCGTTCAGAAAGGTCTGGAAACACATTTTTTACAGGACATGTTTTCAGAAGAAACGGACTATAGCAATTTCCTGTTTACTGCTAATTTTATTTGTAAAACCGATTCTTTCCTATAGAACATTTTCGGAATCTCGGACACCTGACAACTTACAGCGGACTGCGGACTTTTCATTTTTGGGAGCATGTCAAAAAAGTAATTAGAATGTTACGTATATACTTCATTGAACTTTCATTGAACTCGATAAAATTTTGTTTTCTTTTGCACGAGTTATAACAACAAATACATTGCATGGAATGTGTCACCTCTTTCCTTGAAGACAAGTCTAGTAGTGTAAAATCGTATAACGAGAATAAAGGACAGACGAGACGTTACTTAATAATAGATAAATTTTTCTAAGAGTTTGTCATTAAAGTATTGCTACTTAAACATGTTTACTAACAAAAAATTGAGGTACCTTACCAGGCATTTCTGCAAGATACCAGAGGTAGTTTTTCTTATATAATCCTTTGGGGAATAAAAATAATTTTCCAATTTCAAGTGTTTAAGTGTTTGGACTTTTTAAAAACATTTAGAAACTGTTTTAGAAATCAGAATGTCATTAAAATTTTGAATATTTTTCATACATTTCGAAGATATAAAAATAGATTTTGAAGAACCTTAAAACGTATTTCTATATGCTCCCCAAAAGTCGTCCATTGTTGGCAGTCCGTAGTACGATGTCAGAGGCCTGTTCAGCAGAGCGAGCGTTCGCGAGCGCTCGTCAAAATTACTATTGGAGGTATAAGGAATTTTGGTTAGCGCTAGCGAACGCTCGCTCTGCTGAACAGGCCTGGTGTCTGAGATTCTGAAAATGTTCATAACCTTTGAATAGGTAAACCAAAACCACGTGTCTTGTATTTAAATCACAATAACCAATCGCATGCAGCTTCTCGGGCCTTTCCGGCTAGCGGAAAAACGACCTCGAATGTATATGGTAGACGACATGACAACCCTACTTTTTCACGATCTTTGAAATAAATGCACGGAGACCTTTTATCTGTGGAAAATGGAGTTTAACTTTATTCAATGTAATGATATTACTTAGAATATACTATAAAGGGACTTCTAAATTCGTCTATCTTATATTTGAATAAACAGGAAGATGTATAAAATTTTAACATTCGGTGATGTTAATACACTGTACATTCAGACCTCTAACGGAAAGACACGAGATAATAAATTTAGTAGGGGTGAACATATTTGTCAATAAAAGTTATATTCTGTAATAGTATTTTATAAATAAAAAAAGAAAGAATTCTCTACATCAGATCTATGGTGGGAACTGATTGATTGATTGATTGTATATTGTTTAATGTCTCTCTCGAGAATTTTTCACTCATATGGAGACGTCACCGTATGCCGGTGAAGGCTTCAAATTTTCACCTTTACTCGGCACTCAAGGCCATTGAGCAGTGAGGGGCCTTTATTGTGCCAACGCCTCCTGCTGACACGGGGCCTCGTTTTTTAATGTCTCAACCGAAGGACCCGCAACTTTCACTTCAAAGTGCCGAGCGCATGCCGAAGGAACAGTTGCTACCTCTTTTATCGACTAGGTCAGTCACAGCCGAGATAAAAACTCACGACCTCCCGATTACTGAGAGAGCGCTCTACCGACTGAGCTACCCTTAAGGTCTCTTTGGTGGGGAATAGATAAAAATGTAGTAAATCAAAGTTCCAAAGTTTTTACCATAGTAAACCAAAGTTACAAAGTTTTCACCATAGTAAATCAAAGTTCCAATGTTTTTTGTAGATACTTTAACAACTTATATATTTTAATTAAGTTTTTCTTTATTGATTAAACTGTTTTAAGGGGGGGTTATATAGGGTTTAATGGGGCTGATTTTTATTGTTCATCTTAATTTTAATATGAAAAGTGATTAATTTTAATGCAATGTGTTTATTTAACATTAAAAAAAAACACGTTGACTGAAGTAAACGAAGCTAATATTTTGATTCTAAACGACTCAATTTTTATCTTCTAGTAATTTTTTTCTCCATAAATATAAAATAAAGTTTTATCTGCACAAATTAAAATGAAATAAATAAGATAAATACTGCTTATTTATCGGTGCAAAAGACAATCTTTACAATAAAACCATTTCTTGTAATTTGTTCTATTTGGGGGACGATTTGGGTTTTTGAAAAAAATATTCTGAAGCTTTAATGCATCTTAACCTTGAAATTAATAAAATGTACAGAATGGTAAGCAAAACCATAACCCCATTGGTTAATAGTGCTTAATCAAAGTTCCAAAATTTTCTCTAAAGTAAATCAAAGTTCAAAAGTTTTCACCATAGTAAATCAAAGTTCCAAAGTTTTCACCATAATAAATCAAAGCTTCAAAGTTTTTACTATAGTAAATCAAAGTTCCAAAGTTTTCACTATAGTAAATCAAAGTTCCAAAGTTTTTACTATAGGATATTAAAGTTCCAAAGTTTTCACCATAGTAAATCAAAGTTCCAAAGTTTTCACCAAAGTAAATCAAACTTCCAAAGTTTTCACCATAGTAAATCAAAGTTCCAAAGTTTTCACCATAGTAAATCAAAGTTCCAAAGTTTTCACCATAGAAAATCAAAGTTCAAAAATTTTTACCATAGTAAATCAAAGTTCCAAAGTTTTCACCATAGTAAATCAAAGTTCCGAAGTTATAACTTTGGTACTATAGATAACTATAGTAAACTATAGTTAACTATAGTTTACTATTATAGTATCTTTTTGTTAGGGTAATACGTACTACATTTTTGATTAACAATTTCATTTTTGTTTAAAAAATGAATACGTCTTACCTAGATGCCATTTCCTTTCCTTAATTTGGCACGGAGAATTTGACCAGACGTCAATTAACATTTGTTAACAATTTGTTATTAACGGGGCGTTCGATATTGAACGCTCATATTCGGAATATTTCGGGCATACTCATATACGTACATGTAAAACAAACTCAGTGTGTAAAAACACGGCAAGATTTTTCGATGTCGATGGAATTCTCGTGGCGCTGCCCTATACCACACAGTCATTAAGAATAGAAGTAAGATACAGTTATTTGGACATTAGTTTTAACAGAGGATTGTTAACAATACACGTTGTAATGAAATATTTCATTACAACGTGTATTGGTAACAATGACTTTGTGGTATAGGGCAGCGCCACGAGAATTCCATCGGCATCGAAAGCAAGGTTTTTGACTTGCCTAGATGGCCGAGCGGTCTAGCGCGCTGTTCCTGTACTGCTAGTAGACAGATTCCGAGGGTCGAGAGTTCAACTCCGGCTGGGGCAGAAGTGGGTATCCATGTAAAAGTGAATTTCTTTGCTCTCTTTCTCCCTCTCTCTCTCTCTCTCTCTCTCTCTCTCTATATATATATAAATGTTCCTTGGAATTTTTAAGTATCGACATATCGACATCCGATACACCACATGTTCAATTTATTGTTGCACAGTATTTGAAGTTTCTCCTTCACTACTGTTAATATCTTAGTGAGAAGTAAAGAAAGAGGTTTGATTAAAAATTTTCTGGATCCCCCTATGTATCTTTGTTTCTAAGGAGTTTTATGAAACTTCGGAATCCAATACAGGTACAGTTCAAATTCATTTTGGTTGTTTGGAATATTAAAAATTTTCAAAACTTTCAGATCATATGATATGAAAAATGTCTAGTTAAAAGGGAACTATTTGTATACGTTGGATTACCACTTTCTAAATTGAATCCAAATTTCTTCTAAAATACATTTAATTTTATACAATGAACCTTACTTTCTCAGAAAATGATATTACTTGCTTTGTCAGCTAATGTCAGCTAATCATGTTATCTTTCTAATTCTTTGTCACTTCTTGATTATGAATACAGAGGGATTCATTGTTCTCATAGTATACCCGACATAACAAAAAGATTGTTGAACTCTCTTACCTCGATATACTCGTTGTTTTTTGAACGTCTTTTGCATATGTTTTCTAACTGAAACCAAACTTTTTGAAATTCTTTATCTGCTATTTCGTTCGTCGTTGAATGACCACGGTACTTCTCACAAAGCAATCTTATTCTCTCCACATCATCGTAAAGGGAAATATCTTTTTCTCCTGGAATGTTTTCCCATCCATTTGAAGGATTTATTTTTCCACAAACATTCCTGTTAAAATAATTTATGTCTTTTTGAGGTTGGTTCTTGTTATCGATTTTTAAAAAAGTTTTCTTGTCAAGTATATTTTAAGATTGATTGATTGTATGTTGTTTAACACCCCTCTCGAATTTTTCACTAATATGGAGACGCCACCACTTGCCGGTGAAGGGCCACGAATTTTTACCTATACTCGTCACTCAGGGCCATTGAGCAGGGAGGGATCCTTTTCGTGCCAGCACCCACTGTCCTCGTTTTATACAGTTTCATCCGAAGAACCGGTCGCCACGTCCTACTATACAGTAGGATTCGAACCCGCGATGTAAGGATCATCTCCTTACTTTGCGACTCTAGAGCAAACGCCTTAACCACTGCGCTATGCGGTGAGTATAATTTTAGAATCTACACACATAGCTTATAAAAAACAAAACTTGGGGTCTGTGCACTTCTTTTAGCAATACGGAGCAATAATATGACCTTTTGGCAATGAAATTACGTCTAACACATGTACATAACTCAACGTTTCAGTTACTTCTTACATATTTTTTTATCCAAACGAATTAATTTTCTTTCATAATTTCAAATAGTCATGTTAAAAATTGTGACGACAAAAATACACGTAATTTTGAATTACATATATATTATTTAACCTTTCTTCACTCATAAAATGTTATTTTTCTGCTGTTGAAAATAAAAAAAAAAATAAAATCATTTAACAGTATTGAAATTTTTCTGAATTAAAGCAAAGTTGTTAAAAATATCTTACAGAAACATAAGATGTAATAAAAAGTTGAGGTTTGTCATGTTAGTTTTTAGATATTACATGTACTAAAATACTGCTAATTATCAGATAAAATTGGGCTATTTTGTTCAAGGACTTTCATGTTACATTTGATATATTTGAAAAATATGATGAAATAATTCATCACAATTAATTCTATATATAATTTAGGACCGGCATAAAACATTTCACTGCACAAAATGACACTTTGTCTAGGCTTCGTGTAAAAATAGGAATCCAAACTTAACAATACTGAATACTTCGAAAAAGGGACAAATTAAATGACATTTTCCTTCTATAAAAGCTTCCGCAACATAATATTGTTCCTCAATAACGGTTTTCGGTTTTGAATTTAATGATGGGTCTTAATTGAATATAATTTAATTTACATTATACTTAATCCAATTTTTTAGTCAGAACTTAAACATTATGTAGATTTTTTTTAATCTGCTGAAAAGGTGAGGAGGGAACCTTGTTAACATTTCGGTCTTTCTGGAGAAACATCCAATCAAACACATTGCTCACCTAGCCACTGTAGCTAGAAAAAAAGCAGAAATCTAGTTTATTATTGAAAAGTTGAAACTAACAAATGCTCCAAACCAATCCTTAAATTGGAGAATGTATGATCTGAACAAACTTGAATCTACACTAAGTAAAAATGCTTGCATATTTCTTGATTACCTGTGGCTTTATAACCCTTTACCTTTTAACTTACATTGTGCCCTCCCCAACCCCCTTATCAACTAAAGGGTGTTGCTAAAACGCGGAACGAAAAACGGAACGGAAAGCGGAACGGAACGGAAAAAATTTGTTAATGAAATAACAGAGATTCGATTTAAATCAGATAAAAGAGTAATATTCCTGTTATAAAAATCATTTCTAATAAAAATTTGTTGTAAACTATTATATAATCATGAGTCAGTAAACACCCTTCGTGGAACAAATGGTACTGAAAGAAATTCATTTGTTTCCAATGTCAATGTCTGTAAAGACAAAAATAACTACCTTTGATATTCAGATTGTACATGCAGTGTCGAATTCGCGAATCAAGAAAGGGGATGTGGCAGTTTCGAGTCTGTGTAAGGGCCCACATCCACATTGAAAGTTGATTTATTAAACCTTATAACCTTAGGTATATTTTGATCACAAAAAGGGGGTAAACCTATATACGGGGTCATTCATATACTCCCACCCCCTTCCGCCCCTAAACATACACACATATGTACCGCAAACAAACATAACTTAACTTCACTGAATGCAAAGATTCTGCATTGTATCTACCACATGAAAGTTTTCCAACTTTGTCTATCCAGAATTTAAATATATAGAAAGCTACTTTATTTGAATAAAATTTTAACAACCAGTGTGTATAAGAGATGTTTATTTGAGCTGAACGTAAAGGTTTGCCCTAAACGTAATCTTAATAATTTTTTTTATTACATTTTATTTCTCTTACCATGATTTATCTAGATATCAAATATATGCCCCCCCCCTCCCCCCAGTCATAACCTTTTCATTACGGAAATCTTCGTTCAAGTTGACATCTTCACAATTTTTGTGAATGTAATTAATGTAGTACATGTATGTTATTGTAAAAAATATAGTACTGAACTAGGTGAATGCTATGTTAGCGATTTTCGTAAACAAGAGACCAAGCAATACAACTTGTATTTAATAGTGGGGGTTGAATATGTACAAGATATATCGTTTATGATAAAATTTGAGTATTTTAAGTGATTTAATCCAAAATAATATATTCCGTTTTCCGTTCCGCGTTTTAGCAACACCCTCAACTAAATGGCCAAACATGGCTTTGCTTCCTTTAAATATTTTTCCTATAATGTATTTTTCAATGTTAAACTTTAATGAGCCATTGTGGACTCGCCTTATCACCAGGGGTCGAGTTGAACAAACTGGAATCTTCATAACCTGAGGATGCCTCCATATAAATATGATCAAGCATGGCTGTGCTATTCTTGAGAAGAAGATTTTAAAAAAGAATTTTCCTGTACATTTCTATGTAAAATTTTGATCGGCCATTGTATACCCGCCCTACTTCCGGGGGTCATAATTTGAAAAACTTGAATCTACACCTGAGAATATAATCAATCAGGGCTTTGCTATTGTAAAAAAAGATTTTTTTCTTCATATTTCTTTGTAAAACTTTGATCGGACTGTGTTGCCCACTCTTACCCCGGGGGACTTTATTTGAACAAACTTGAGTGTACACTACATGAGGGTGCTGCCATATGAATATGATCATTCATGGCTTTGCTATTCTTGAGAAGATTTTCTTTAAAAAAATTCTTTTATACAAGATTTTCATTTTTATTTCTATGTAAGACTTTGATTGGTCATTGTTGCTCTGCACTACTCCTGGGGGATCATGATTTAAACAAACTTGAATCTACACTACCTTAGGATGCTTCCATATAATCATGATCAATCATGGCTTTGCTCTTCTTGCGATTGATTGATTTATTGTATATTGTTTAACGTCCCTCTCTAGAATTTTTCACTCATATGGAGACGCCACCACTTGCCGGTGGAGAGCTGCAAATTATTTGTCCTATACTCGGCACTTAGGGCCATTTAGCAGAGAGGGATCGTTTTCGTGCCAGCTCCTACTGCGACACGGGACCTCGGTTTATACAGTATGATCAGAAGGACTGGTCTCCACGTCCCACAGTGGGATTCGAACCCGCGACTCCAGAGCAGACGCTCTAACCACTGCGCCACGCGGGCGACGCTCTTCTTGAGAAGAGTTTTAAAGAATTCCCCTGTTTATTTCTATGTAAGATTTTGATTGTCCATTGTTCCCCGCCCTACCCCCAGAGGTCACGATTTGAACAAGCTTGAGTGTTCACACTTAAGGATGCTTCCATATAAATATGATAAATCATATGTCTATCATGTGGAACTTTGATCTGCCATCATGGCAACGAACACTACCTTCAGTGTCCATGATTCGAACGAACATATTTGAATCTACACTACCTAAGGATGCGCAGAAAAAACATAATCAATCATGATTTTGCTACTCTTGAGAAGAAGATTTTTTAAGGATGTTCCTGTATAATTCTATGTAAAATTTTGATCGGCCATTTTGGCTCCGCCCCTCCCTCGGGACCTATGATTTGAATAAAATTTAATCTACAGTACCTGAGGGTGTTTCCATATCATTGTGGTTAATCAGGGCTTTGCTAGTCTTGAGAAGTAGTTTTTTTCTACGTATTTCTATGTAAAACTTTGATCGGCCATTGTGGCCCTCTCCTACCCCAGGGGATCATGATCTTACATTGAATCAACACTACCCAAAGATGCTTCCATATGAATTTGATCAATCATGGCTTTGCTATTTTTTAAGAAGATTTTGTAAAGAATTTCTTCTATATATTTCTATGTACAATTAAACGTTTGATGGGCCATTGCGGCCCGTCTAACCCCTCGAGGCAATGATTTGTACAAACTTGAGTGTACACAACCTGAGGATGTTTCGCTTTAAGTTTTATCTAAAAATGATCAATCATGGCTCGGCTTTTCTTTAGAAGAAGATTTTTAAAGAATTTACCTGTTTATTTCTACATGTATGTAGAAGTTTGATCGGCCATTGTGGTCCCGCCCTACCCCTGGGGCTCATGACTTGAACAATCTTTAATCTGCACTACCTGAGGATGCTTCCCTATAAATATGATCAATTATGGCTTTGCTATTCTTGAGGAGGAGATGTTTTTCTATATTTTTCTATGTAAAACTTTGATTGGCCATTTATTGGCCCCGCCCTTCTACCGGGGTTATGATTTCAACAAACTTTTACTTACATTACCTGAGGATGCTTCCCAGTAAGTGTCATTTTTCCTGACACAGTGGTTCTTTACAAAACATTTTTTAAAGCATACCACCAAATTTTCACTATTTCTGATTTATCTCCCCTTAAAAAGGTTGATGCCTTTCATTCGAAAAAAAAAAACTTGAAGCCCTTTCAAACATGGTTGCTTTGTAGCAAGTTTGGATGAAATTGGCCCAGTGGTTTTGGAAAAGTCGAGAATATGAAATGTTTATAGACAGACAGACACCGGACAAAATGTGATCAGAAAATCTCACTTGAGCTTTTAGCTCATGTGAGCTAAAGGGGACATTTTTCAAACCTTAACAATTGATGTACGTTTTACCATTTGGATACGATTTATAGGATCACCCTAGCACTTTTGCTGATCATTTTAAGATTTTTTAAAAAGGAACCAACAGATATTTTATTGTTTGAAAACTACAATAGAGAAACTCTTTAATTTTGAACAATATGTAACTTACAATGACTTCAGTGTAGATGCCAAGTTGTAAGAAAATCTATGGCCAGGTTTTTGTAGGTACCATCTCAAATACATTTTTATAAACTATATAGATTATAAAGGAAAGTGACAAGTTTAATTTTTTAAGCAAATTACACAAAACTACAATACATGTAGACTTTGTGTTCAATTCATAATATATGATGAGCAATGCTTAATTGTAAATTATATGTAAGAAACACAGAATTCTACCATGTTGTTTCCGGAGAGGACATATCAAAATGTCGCTATTAATCACATTTTCCTGTTTTATGGAACAGTGCGAAATATGACAGATACAAAGGATGTATGCAAAAGTATATTAAAATGAGAGAGAATCCGAAATTCCTACATTTTTTTCCAAAGCTTTTATTGTTTTTTTTTTCTTTAAAGATTGTTACACCAAATTTAACATTATACGAAACATTTTTCCGGATTTGGTTCCAATATTATAATTTCGCGGGAGCACGAGATTTTTACAACTGTATAAATTGTTTACCAGTGTTTACTTGTCACTGTGCTGATTATCATACATGTATTTGTTTTCAACTTTTCCATGAGAGAAAACCTCTTAGTTTGAAAATTAAGGTAAGTCACTCCTGAAATTTGTTAAATCAAGGGTTTTTTAAGAAGTATATTTTGGATAAGTACTCAAAAAGTGTAACTCAAAATCGCAAAGAAAATAGGGGGTCAGTGTGCATCCTACTGATCTACGGTACATTTAAGTTGACCTTTTTGCACTTAAATTTCCTCTCTTTTGTTAATTACTTTAACCCTTATAATATTTGATCAGATGTAAGCATGACAATGAATATAATCTTATTTTACGTAAAATAGTTTGAATAATATTTATCATTAAACAAATCTTGCAAATTAATGCGCGTAAATTATTGTGTGACCTTTTAGCACTAAAAATAACATATTTGGGGTCTTAAAAAACTTAATAGGCAATAAAAAAATTTCTTATATCAAATTTTTTACGACTTAAGTGCTGATCAGTCAAAAGTTTCGAGTAGTTTAAAATAATGAAAGAAAAAGGTGGGGTCAGTGATGTTAATTTTGAAATATTTGTCCAAATATGTGATTTTCAGGCAAAAAATGGTGTAAATTTGATCTTGACTTCTTTAATATATTTTCATTTTTTGGAAAAGTTTGTTGAGGGAAGGTGTAAAACTTGGTCTAAAAATATAAATTAAGTCCTATATTAAATATTTTTAGCAAAATCAAAACGGAAAATATTCTCCTAGTAAAAATTTGTGAGGCTAAATTTCCATTACATTAAATTTTATAAATGTGCAGATTTGCAGAATTTTCTGCTAAATATCCTTCCACCAAAAGAAATAGTCCCTCATAAATCTTGCTTCTTTGTAGATTTTTGAGCAGTTTTTTTCATTGAATGTTAAAATATTTACATTGTTGAATTTAAATATGTAATAAAAATTGAATGTTAATAAGTAGTTTTGGAGTAAAAGCTTCTGCGTGAACTTTTTTAAAAACTGACGAGTGACTTACCTTAAACATGAATTTTATTTGTATTTTGTTGCAGAAGTAATTTTGAAATGCATAATTGTTCACTGTTTACCTGTTAAGGTGTCATTTTTACGGGCATGTTAGAAAGTTCACATGAAAGACTTTGAGATTAAATGATTATGTGTTTGAAATTTATGCTATAATAGGTTGATATTTGTAATGTGATATTGAAAGTTAAAGACTTGCTGTGATTTTTTTGGCATGAAATTATTTGGTGCATGTGCACTTTACAATAATCATATTTTTTTTTTAGCATTTTCTAGTAATTCATTTAAAATTGTGTGATTTGACAGTAATATGAATTTAATATGTGCCAATTAACCAGGGTACATGTGCAATATTTATTGTAAAAGTGTTGTTTACAAAGAACATAGAGCATTTATTCATAATTGGAGTAATGTTAATTTGTCATTCTACTATTATTGTCGAGATCAAAGAAATGCCGAGGACATTATTCTCCAATACATCACGAACGTCATAAAAAAATATCAGATCAGAAACACGTATCAAACCTGTGCAGTTTAAATGTACATTTGACTTAAGAATTAAATACTTATTTAGACCACATTGATTTGTTGTCTTTTGCAATTTAAACACTGTATATTGCAGAAAGGAGATGATGAACAGTAGGTTTCTAAAGACAAATGGGGCTGTTTCAAAAACCCCCCTACACAATATTTAAACCCCTTGATTTTAGTGATAAAGGTAAAATAGGAAACTGATTTTGTTATTGTATATTCAAAAAGATTAATCTATATAAGCTACAAACAGATTTATAATTAATAGAAAGCTAATTTTAATGCAGCGAAAGCACAGATCGTCTGCATTCAAATCACAGGTAAATAAACAAATTTACACTCTGGTGTCAAATGGAACAGCATTATCGCAGTGTGGCGATCGGTCGTATTTTAGAGCTGCTAGTACATATAGTAGAATAGAAATAAAATCCTTGTTGTCGTGAATGATGCAGAATAACCTCCTCGGTCTCGTTTGAAATATAAAAGTCTCGACTACCGCCTCGGCTTTAATCTCTCAAACAACATTTCTCGACCTCGGATGTTATTCTGCAACATTCATGAAAACGTGGACTTTATTTCTTAAATCGCTGAGTATGTTGTTTATGTGTAATATCAAATACATGATTACTATTTATAGTAAAAAACAATTCATGTGACGTCATCTTACATCAAGTTGCTGTCACTGGAACTAAATAAAGGATGTGCATTTACAAGGAAGTTAACTTCTCAATAAATTTGGTGATAGTCAGCACAGTTATTTTATTTCATGAATCTTTTTAAATGAAATAGAAATTCTATATATTAAATCACGACCTTTGTAGAAACTACTTTGACTCTACAAGCCATCGCTCTGTACTCAGAAGGTCGTGGGTTTAGGAATTTTGAAATATTGCTAAGTACATTATGGAAATGGCTGAAGCTATGTATGGAAATACATGTATATACATGTATATCATATTGAATACTGTTTGTTATCTCCAAATGTTTCATGCATATAGCGAACAGTTTTCAAGCTCAAAAGTCAATTTATTAATACAATATTGGAACAGAGAAAACACGAATTTCCAAAACATAAATGGCGGGATCAGTTCACACCCCCTGTGTGCTCTTTGTCTTGACTGGGAAATAACAGAAAAAACATGTCGACAACTTAGTGTTTATATATTGACTTAACAATGTGGATGAAAAACGTCAGGCAGCATTTATCTCAGAGGAGACTGTAGATATAGTGTGGATCCATGTTTTCATGGTTGAAAAAGCCATTTGTAGAAAGAACTATGCTAAAAAAAAATCCAGCATGTCCTTTAAAGACTTTAAAGCAATACCTTTCTAAAACTCAAACTACTTTCATCTGTCCTTGAAGTACAGCAAAGATGACATAAAAATCCATTTTTTTATGTTTTGGTTTCTAACCACCATGTTAACAGGCTGATATTATATAGACATCATACATTAACAACCGAAACAGCACTAAAACGGAGATTTATGCAATAAACAAAAAAAAAAAAATACATACATAAGTTAATTTGCTGCGTGTTCATACGACAAAATTTAAACACATGAACTAATAATTGGCGACAACATGTATGCAAAAATTAATTTGCACCTAGTCCTGACTAGGTGTAAATTTACTCAACTGTGCAGAATTTGCATGTGAGCAAATCAGTTCATACGACCAAAATTGCACATGTGAGTTATTTTACATATGAGTAAAATAAACTGAGGTATGCAAGTCATGTCGTATGAATGGGGTATTATTCATAAAGCAGAGGTAAAGATTTTTTGAATCAATATTCTAAGGGTCCCACAGGAACAACATTCCTGTCCTAAGGGTTGTCCGCAAGACCCAGGGGCCGGGGAATTTCCTCCCCTATATGATGTACTGCATACGTTTTGTTGGACCCAAGAACCAACTTGTCTGTCTGAGGCCGTTAGGCAAAACGCATCTTGCCCGAGAACCCATTCAATATTTTTTGTGATACCTTTATATTATATAATTTGTATTTATTTTGACATACATGTATATTTAACTCTCCTCCGTAGTTTAACCTTACCTCCGCCTATTTTGTGACGTAAGCGGTCTAACATCTTATTCAGCGATCAAATGTGGATTTCGTTCAGACAGGCACAGTGAAACATAAATGTAAAAAGACTTTTTTCGTATAGATTTTTTTATGGGAACAAATTTTAAAGTTATAACAATGTTCGTTATCACAACACATTTTACTGTATTAATTTGGTAAATACTTTTGAGTGCATCTGAAAAATATTGCTTAAAAATATAAACGAAAACATATATTTAATTTTCCTGGGATATATTCTTAAAAATAGAATAATACCTCGGGGCAAAAATATAGAACGCTTAATTTTCTCGGGCATCAATTGAAAAATATGTAGATTTGATTAAAAAAATATTTTTGAAAATTCTTTCCACTACAAGAAGTATTCCATCATTAATCTTTTTTTTTTGCTTTAAAAAAAAATCTTTTAACTGCTTTTGCTTTTGAATTGAAAATTATTTAATAGGTGTTGTGTTACACAATATTAAATGTAAAAGAATTGTAATGGGATAAATAACTTTGATAAGGTTTTGTCAATTTTTGTTCAAAAGCTGACGAGTGACATAACATAGGACATATTTTTACAAAAATATTAGGAAACCTGAACTTTTCGTATAAAATTGTTGATTATGTGTATCAATCAGTATTAAGTATCAATAAAATGTTTACTGTTTTTTTTTAACAAACGATACTTACCTTATTAAACTGTATAGAAGAGTTATATCAAGATCTTTATAAGTTTTCATATTAGAGGCTTCTTCAATTTGTTTCAACTGGTCCTCGTTCAGTCTCATATTTTTATGTTTTTTAGCCCCTGCTTTATCCACTTTTGTCCAAATATCCTTGGGTTGAACTTTTTTGGAAAGTGCATCTCTCATTATAGGAGCTAAGACTTCCACAATTGCCCTATCAACACGAGTATAATTTGCCTTTGCCATAACAAAAGGCTTACTTTCTGTGAATCATTTCTGTCAAAAAACGAGGTATTTAGTCATTTCAGGTCATATTATAAATTAAGAAATGTTATTCATTCAAACAAAGTCGCCTGCATGGTGCAGTGGTTAGAGCGATTTAGAGTCGCAAAGTAAAGAGTCAATCGTTATGTTCGAATCGCACTGTGGGACATGGAGACCGGTCCTTCAGATGAGACCGTATAGACAGATATCCTGAGTCGCAATAGGTGCTGGCTCGAAAAAGATACCTCTCTGCTTAATGGCCCTTAGTGCCGTGCATAGGACAAAATCTGCAGCTTTCCACTGGAAAGTGGTGACATCTCCATATGAGTGAAAAATTCTCGAGAGGGACGTTCAACAATATACAATAAATCAATCAAATAAATATGCTTACATTATATATTAATACACATAATTCGACCTCAAAGGTCAAAATAAATCAAGAGCTCATATAATTATTTATTGCATCAAATTAGTACAACATTTTGAAAATGTTGATAATTTATCTTCAAGCAATTCACTCAAAAGATGAAACATCAAAAAACTTTATTTATTCTCACCGTAATAGATGACTTATGATAAAAGAATAAATCTGTATTTCTTTTATATTCTAAAATCATTACAACTATATATGTCTACTAACATATTTTATTTATGCTTGAAATATTTAAAATTTCAAATTTAATAGAATGATTTGAGAGCCAACGTGCGGAATCAAAACGTAACACTCGAAAACACTGTAGCACACAGTATTTGCAGGCAATATTTCTGAAAATAAGGTAAGAAATCTTATGATATCACAGTTTCATCATTTATTTTTGACATACTAAATAAGTAACATAAAATATGAAAAATGGAAGACATTTATTTAAGGAGGCTCATTACACCACTTTTTGATGAGGTACTACACAAAAAAATAAGCATCCATTGTTTCGAACGTTTTTTTCTGGGGACGAATTGAACAGGTACCTCTATAATATGACCCTGACCTTTAAAACGCTTTAAAAATAGATGAAACATGCGGTGTTAAAAAAACAGTGAAAAAAGTAACAGATTCATCATGCATAGACCAAGAAGGATTGCTTTAAGCAGAAACAAAAGAAAACAACAGCCAAACCTTCGCCAAACAAGTATTGTGCAATTTCAAAGCAATGCAATGCAGCATGCAGTGAGCTCTATCAATATTTGTAGGGAGGAAATTCGAGTTAAAATCTACAACCTTATTGAAATTAAAAAGTTATTTACTCGCACTGTTTATTGTGTTGGTGTTAATTTATATATTTCCTTTATTAATTTAAATATATACTCTGGCAATTTGAAGCTTTGTTCTGAATTATAGATGTAATGACAGAGACGTCTATTATACGTCTCTGGTAATGTTCAAACTTTCCTTAGTCAGTTAGTGTTTTGAGTCTTGGCTAATTAGGAAAGATAACTCTTGAAAGTGGACTTTTATACCAAATATTCTTTAAATTAGAATTTTCATATCGTTTAAACATTCTTCATTCAATTTGTTACATGTTATTCATTATAATACATTTCTTGTCTCTTCAGAACTCATTTTCTTAATGTTTTGTGCACAGATTAAAAGGATCATGAAATTAATTGTTTTTTGGACAAAATTATTTTTTCTAATAAAATTAATAATAGGTATTATGAGGTATTTTCACTGTGTGTACTTGTCTAAAGAAGATGTCCAACATTTGAAACTGAACGCAGCACAGTTAAGGTTACAGTAAGGGGGCGGAGCCTAATTTGTACGGGAAATGTTTACTATGACGTCACACATAATACAAGGTCTTAAAAATACCACAAAATGAAATTATTTGCTATTTCAAACAGCTGGATAGCTGTATACTACATACAAACTTACTATTACATGCAGTTTTGTCGTTCGTTAAATCCCACACAGCAGTATATAAACGATGCACCGATTGCAATGCACTTGTCAATGTAACGTCATCTCGCAAAAATGACGCAGTTTGTACACAGTGAGAGGCTGATCAAATCACATTTTGTACAATGAAAAATGTTTTTTTGCTCTTAAATGAAATATTATTTGCGGTCAAATAAAAAGCCTTTAACTTGGATGCGATGTCTATTTTAGTATTTTATTTATAAACTGTGCGTACATTCTCCAGACAAGCGATACTGTCGTTTGTTTGTATGCAGATTCATTGAAAAAGTAATGGAAGGGCCCTTATACATCGATTTATTGCAAGGGCATACCCTCAATGTATCTTGTCAAGTTTTTAAACATAAACTCAAGAAGCATTAAGATATTTGAAAAGTGCTGCGAACCTCTTGAAATCTTGCAAACAAATTTATTATAGCTATATTTAATGTAGTTGACCAGCAAAATATTCAACCTGCCGTCTAACAAATTAAATTTTAGCAATCAAAAAAGGAAATCTATATAGGTTCGCAGCACTTTTCACAAACTACATATAGTGTTAAAAAGGATTATAAATTTATGATTTTTAACTTGGTTATGCCCTTGCAACATTGAAATTTATAGATGACCTCTAAACTGCAAGTATAATTGCTAAAGTAATGTGACGTCGACATCACGTGACAATTCTGAATAAATAATCTAAATGTCCCCAACATGTAGATTTATACCCCATTACATTTTTTTGATTTTAGTGAAGTCCTAAAAAGAATTGCCCATCCTAATAAAGTATGTATTTTTTATCTTAAAAAATCGCTGATATTTCCATTTGTAACCTTAACTGTGCTGCGAAAGTTCTGAAATTCTGGTAATAATAAACTTGAAATAAAACATTTCACTAAAATTAGACAAAACTTAAAAAATTCTCTAAAAAATATTTATGATATCAATACCTCGTTCTGGATATTTGACATCTACATTATAAGTGGTGCTGTAATGAAATCTAAAATAAACTGCGGATGTAATGAGCCACCTTAAACGAAATCGGGTCATTTTCCTCTAAAACCATTCTCTTCTATAGTTTTTTGACCAATGTTTCTTTCATATAAAATTAATAACACTGACTTTTAAGGTAAGGGTTAGGCTCAGTTTTTAGAAAGATAAAAACAAATAAAATCTTTCCATGACTAATATATGATTTTTTTTTCAAAGTGCGTAAGTGTCTCCATGGTAAAATATATTGATGTAGACTCTAAACGCACTTTGAAAATTTTTTTCAAAGTGCGTTGAGTTGGTCCCAAATTTAACGCACTTTGAAAAACATTTTCAAAGTGCGTTGATTTTGTCCCAGTTTTAACGCACTTTGAAATTTTTTTTCAAAGTGCGTAATTTTTTCAAAGTGCGTTGCCACAGTGCACGTTTGCCACACTTGAACCATTTAGAGGGCTTTCTCGTCAATAAGAACCATGTTTTGTATGAAGAATTTTAATAAAAAAAAAATTAAGAACTTTTAACAAAATAATCATTTTATCTGCTCAGTATACCAATATATAATAAAACTTTGTTTTGGTGTATTACATGAAGCCATGCGATTTAAAATATATTTTCATAAAGAAATCAAAAACCACAATTTTATTTTCAGGTAAACGGATATATTTGTGACATGTACTTTTATCAATTTATTTAGAAAACGTTTAGAAACAAAAATAATTTGCTGCGATTGTAAATATTTTGATTATTAGTACAATTCTCGGTTAACCTTGGACTTTCAGAAAAGGGTTGCATTCTCGGTGCTACGTAATTAGCGTCTGTCAAATGGCGAATAAATTCTCATTGGTTATCAAATAAATAACATCGGGAACTTTTCCTACGTATTAAGAATAAGATTAAAATTTGTGAAAGTGCAAGGATGTGTCAATCAAACCCGCCAAAAATTGAAGTTTTAATAACTTTTAAATGAAGTAAGATTTTTAATTAATTTTTGTGTGAAATGCTATAAAAATATATAAGTCGTAATGTTATAGAGAAAATATTAACTTAAATTCTGTGTCCGAAAACCTTTAAAATCAATTGTGAAAAGTCATTTACAAATTGAAAAAAAAAACATCTATGAAATTGATAGTTTTCAAATTAGTCTAAAACTACCTACATCGATCTATATTGAAACTGCAATGTGGCAATTTTAGAGGCATTGAATACTGGAAAAAGAAAACAAATTTTGTATTTTAAGATCCTATCCTACTTAACGGAGACTGCGCCGTGTAATCATAAGTATACATGTACATTTAGTACTTTTTTATTTAATCATAATTAGATAAATCATCAACGTCTTAAGTTATCAACCCTAAATTTAATTCAACTATTATTAAATTTTGAATTTTGTAAACACAGACTAATATTCATCATAATGTTATCGCTTCAGCCCACGAGATTTTGGAAAACCCCTTGTACCTGACCTTTGAACGAATTGAGCATATCATATTGCCATTTCTGTATGTTCTGTTCTTCACGATCGTTAATACATTTTAATTTCATACGTTTTACTTGTAAAGAAATAAACATAATATAACATGCATATACCGTATATCTTCAAGACATTTTTTTTCTTTAAACCAGATGCTTGGAGAACTAAGTAAACTAAATAAATTCCTTCCGTTTATCTTATAAATACTGATCGATATATGGGCGCATGACTGGTATAACTGGTCCTCTTTTACACCTTATGCTAAATCTGTGGTGTCTATGGACTTTGTAGTGCCCTGTTTACAATTCATGCTTTAATTTTTCTTCACTTAGCGAAAAAATTTCACTAAGAAATATTTGCTTATTTTCTTCTTTAAATGTTTTTCTAAATTCCCTTAAGTTATGTGGCGTTTTCAATTTTTTTTGTCTTGGTAAATACCCGGTAATTCAAAATTTTTATTTCATTTGTAGACTGATATATTTTCATGCATTTAATGAAAGAATACGTAAGCCTATCTACATGTAAATGAATTAATTAACCACTTAGGTTTACACAAAGTATTGTACTTACCTTCTTTTACCTCCTACTGAAACAACCAACAATATAATCTAGTCCTAAAACCTATTATTTTATATTAATTTATCTCGTGATTGGACATGTGTTGTTTTGATAAAGATATCAATTTTTATCCTGTTTTTCCATGTAGTATGTTGTATAAAATTGTTAACACGACTTCTTATCGCTTTTTCATCGACAACATTGATGTTTATTTTGTTTACTTTTTTCCTTCCTTAACAATTCATTCAGTTGCCTTGATTATTTTGAAAAAAGAAGGAAATGGTAGAGTTTATCGGTGTGCAATATGCCCTGATAAAACTTTGTTTTAAAAGATTCAGGTAATTTAGGTATGTGTTGGGACACATACCTTCCATAAAATATGAAATATAATTTTTCTTTCATTCTGGAAATTCTTTGAAATTTTATCATAAATTTTACATGGAGTGTACAAACAAATAAGGCCTTGAATATGACGTCGAAAGGGAGGAGGGGTTTCCCTTTTCAACTTTCTAAAAGTTTTGCTCCTGAAAAAAATGATTTAGACCTTAGAAATGATTAGTCAATGTGTGAAAAATCAATCATATCAAAAAATGACATTAATCATGTGTTGTAGCTATTGAACACACACACAAAAAAATGCAAAATATGCTGACACAATCAATCGAAGATCTCTTCCAAAAGTCCAATGTATAAATCCATTTAAAATATTATATTCATTGAAAGCCACTGGTTTTACATTGATAAGTCATTAAAACAAGGCCGCGTCCGTACGAAACTCTTAATTGTTTTCCTGTCGGAATCCGGGCGGATGGAGACGGACTCCGGTTAAGTGATAGGAGAACTAACCTGTACTATAAAGGCGGACATCGAAAACGTCTTTTAGACCAGAGTAAATGTCGACCTTACTCAGCTGCAGGAAATCTCATTAAAATAAGTGTATGAGGTATAAGAAACGGACATTGGTAAACAATGACGTTGTCGGACGTCGTGAAACTAAACTAAACGTTTTTATTTTTTAATAATATGGCAAATAATGAATGTACATGTATCAAGCTAAATTTTTACAAGATTTCTTTATTTTTTGTTGTTTAATGTTCCTTATAAATTTTGACAGCAAACACTAAATAGTATTAATTTTATAGCCCCAGTCCAAGAACTAGTTGATTACCCCATCGTTATTAGTATTACGAAGCTTCTCTACGATACAGTGTAGTACTAGTGTAAGGCAACTAAAATCTCCCCGACTTTGTGCAACGATATGTGTTAAACATGTTTAAGGTGAAGGACCTTTATTGTGCCAGTGTCTACCTTCACTCAGCACTCAAGTGGGAGATCTTTATCAGAATGGTGCTCCCTATGATATTAATGTAAAAAATTCTGTTGAATTCAAACAAAAATTGTGATTGTGTTTCCTGTTTATAAGAACTTACAATCACCTGTTTTATCAAATTGTAAATAAAATATGAACTTATATTTTAGCTCTTTGCACTAACAATTTATGTACAAAATGTATGATCGATGTCTCTTTCTCGGTAGAAACGCAGTTTTGGGGTAACTGAGATATTGATGGATAAATAATTGTAAAATATATCGAGGATATTCAATGTTTTGTGGTTGGATATGCAATTTATTTCACGAATGGGATAGTTTTTTTTTTTAATTTCACGAGTGCAATTTGTTACTGAAATTCAAGTTCTCAATCTTATGTCACTATATATCCCCTCTATTTATTCAAAATATAAGTTAGTTTTTCATCGTTGAAAATGTAATAATTAAGGAACGAAGCTAATTTTAACTTATGTTATACGATATAACATAACTTGGGGCAGTTTAAGCTTTATAAACCGCGAAGCGGTATATAAAAAAGCGTTAACTGCCCCAAGTTATGTTATATCGTATAACATAAGTTGAAATTAGCTTCATTACTTATAATTTAATTTCAATGTAGACAATGAGACAATTTTTCTCCTGAAAAAAGGCTTCAAATATAGCAGAATTTAAAAGTAACGTCAAGCGGAGTAATACGTTTTTGACGTAACAAGTTATGTTATCCAAAATATTATATGTTCCTCTGAATGATTCAGCCAATGAAATTGCTTGATACAAGTGAAATCAAATTATTTAAAGATATCTAACACAGTCATGTAGATGAATATAGGAATAAATTATGTCATTTAACTGATTAAGCAGTTGCAAGTATTCATCATTTATATTTCTTTAAAAAAATGTTGTCATTTTGCTCAATAGAGATACATGTAGATGAACAAATAGAAAATATACAAAATCACATATTACAATATTATACTTTCATGTAAATTACTTGAATCTGATTCGTCGAGAAACATTTGATAAAAAACACTACTGCCCGCTGAATAATGAAGCCACGCCCTCCTGCGTAGCAACAGTCAACATTGCTTGACGACGGTTGGTATTCCAAAAAATAGCGACTGCGCGGAATTTATGCGCGCGGGGTTCACTGTAATATGTATTTGTATAAAACATTCAGTATAATATAATAAATATAGCATGTAGTTGAGTGTAACATTGAAAATTTTCACCCCTCGAAAACCATTGTCAACCTCGGCTGCGCCTCGGTTGACAATGGTTTTCTTGGGGTGAAAATTTTCAATGTTACACTCACCTACATGCAATATTTATATAATGTACATGTGTCTTTATATTTGACAATTATGTATTCATCTGATTATCTGTTTAATTGCATGTCTACCTTGTAAGTGACATAATAACAACAATAGATAAACTGTTATTTTTTTTATATACATCTGTTAAAAGTTACACCGTGTTTCGTTTTAAAATACCAGAAAAACCAAACTAAGTTTATAGGCTATGTATTTATCACGCGCACGTGTAAGTTTAAATTTGTGAAATTTTTATTTAGTGATAACAGGTCTTCTTTATCTGATATGGACCACCAGTTATATGTACATAAAAAGGAAGGTTCACATTAAAGGACAACTATCAGATGCCGTATTTATTCAATGACTAATGACCTAGAAACGTACGATTTGTGGACTCTGTATTTATATAGTGACTTATGAAATTATAACTGTGCACACTGCTTTCACAAAATAAAACATCATTTCCCACACGGATTTTAACGACACGTTTTGCTATCATAGACTACAAATGTCTGTCTGATCAAATTATTAACAAAGAGGAGGTGCAAAATATTGCACTGTGTATTAAAAAATAAAATGCATACTTTAAAAAGTTTAGGAAATTGTTTGGAAGATGATCACATAAATATTATATGCCACTAAAAATTTTTATAGAACTACAAGGTTCATAGACAAAATAAAATTGTAGAGAAATCCATTCCTCAACTAAAAGATTACTAGATACATATATTTTAATATTTACATCCCACATCTGAGTTAAGGAGACAAGGGAAAAATCATTGGCTATTCAATTTTTTCTTTACACTGTTGTATAATATACACATCCCCGCTTGAAAAAGGAGAGGTATATACACAGGCAAAACTGTCTCACATACATTTTATGTTAATTCTTCGCATAAGAAAGACACGAATAAACAAGAAATTTATTTGAAAACGTCATGTTATTTTTACATAAATTTCATATGAATTTTACATGAAGAGCATATCCACAACCATGACCATCCACATCATATGGGACAAGATAGGCCGGAGAGTGAGATAGCTTTTCCGGCAGCAGAATCTACCGAAAATAGAGGGAGACCTAGTCAAAAACATAAAATTTTCCATCAGCAGAATCTAGCGTAGCTAGAGGACGACCTAGTCAATACATAGAATAACCTTCAATAATGATTTCTTTTATGCCCCCGTAAACGAAGCTTCGGGGGTATATAGTTTTTGTCGTGTCCGTCTGTCTGTCTGTCTGTCTTGCTGTCTGTCTGTCTGTCTGTCTCTCTGTTTGTCCGCAAAAACTTTAACCTTGCCCATAACTTTTGATTTAGTGGAGCTATGACTTTCATATTTCAAATGTGTATTCCTTGTGACAAAACCTTTCTTTGTGTACCAACAAATTTGACCTTTTGACCTTGACCTTGGAGTTTGACCCACTTTTACATGAAAATTTTAAACTTTTACGTTGGCCATATCTTTCGAACAGGACAATTATACTTCACAAATGTAATCTTTGTTGAAAGGCCTTTCATTGGATACCAACAACCTTGACCCTTTAACCTTGACCTTGAAGATTTCCCTACTCGAAAAAACTTTAATCTTGGCCATAGCTTTTGAGCAGTAAGGGATAGGGATTTCATACTTCATATATGTAATCCTTGTGAGAGGACCCTTCATTGGATACAAAGAACTTTGACCCTTTGACCTTGACCTTTGAGATTGACCTACTTTAAAAAAGAAAACCTTGGCCATAACTTTTAAAGGTTAAGGGCTAGTGCTTTCATACTTTACATATTTAATCCTTGTGACAAGACCTTTCATTTCATAACAAGAACTTTGACCCTTTGACCTTGACCTTGGAGTTTGACCTACTTTTTAAAAAATTGAACCCTGGCCATAACTTCTGAACTTTTAGGGCTAGGGCTATCATACTCTACATAAGTATTCTATGTGGCAAGACCTTTCATTTGATACCGAGTTACATTGACCTTTTGACCTTAATCTTGGAGATTTTTGTACTTATTGAAAAAAAACTTTAACATTGGCTTACTTTCAAATTTCACACTTGTTTTCTATCGAAAATACCCTACTTTTGGTACCAATTGATTAAATTTGCATTTAAGAAAAGTTTAATCTTTGATATGTTGCCGTACGGGGTCATCACTGTTTCACAAACACATCTTGTTTAATAGTGTGAACTCTTTGGGAAGCACTTGTCTTATTTTATTTTCGTTTAAAGCAATATGAGCTGCATTTTTGATAATTTTATTTTTTCTGGTAAAATGTGTTATTATGATTAATTTGTATTAAATTTAAGCCCTTTTGATCAATGAGACCAAATTAAAGTTTAAAAATATTTCAGAAGAAAGATTTCTGTACAATCGAATATACAGTAATATACAATGTATAAGAAATCATTATTGTACAGGACGACAATAATGCAATTTTGCTTGACAATCAAAGCTTAAAAAAAGTTCTTCCATCTCAAATATGAACAACAGACGTTTATAAATGTTCTATTTTTCTGTCATTGAAATAGTTAATTACAAATTTGCAACAAAATTTTCCGATGTCAAACATGCAGCTCTTATTGCTTTAAATGGAGGATAAATGTAGTATTGAACGTTATAAATCTTTAATTCTAGGGTGTCGTCACGTCTCTGAATTTTGTGTTAAAGCACTTCAACAAAATTAGATTGAGTTTAAAAAATGTTTTGTTTCTTTTTACCCTCTATACATGTACTTATTAATTCAGTTTGTCAAAATGATTAAATATAAAAGCAGTGTCAGCTAAAACTCACCAGGGGACTTAAACATTTTGATTAGTATACATATAAAGTAGCTCTTTTTGCTTCCTAGAATTATCACTCAACAAAAATACGTGAAATACTAGTGTATACTAACTTATAAAATGCTTGCATCAGATAAAAACTCAATAAACTGTAAAATCATGTAAACAAAATTAGCTCGTTCACTCTTCCTTTGAATAATTAATGATTCAACGGGAAGACTCAATATTACTCATATTCCCAAAGCTGCTTTAGGTCTACTAACATGTATTACCCTTGCCCAGTAAAGAATGTTTCACAAGGGCGAGCAACAATACATGCATGTAATTTATAATTTCGTTGACTTTTCAATACGATTTAATACAGTAAAACGGATTTATTTACCATTGAAACAAACAGCTATAAGGTCATTTACTTCACATGTCAATGGCAACAAATTCGCTTTGGGAATTGGTAAAATAACTCATATAATTCTCTCTTTCATGAATTGTAAAATTTCAATGTTGTACTCATTGAAAACTTAACATGATGAAAAGAAAAACTATTTTTTATTATCTTTTAAATTAAAAATAAAAAAAAAATCAAAATGAAAAATTAGATTTATTTAAAGTACATGTGCATATATGTAAATTCGAAAATGTCCTCGAATGTCAAGGTCACTTCACTGTGGTGTTTTGTTGAATCTGAAAAAAGAAGAAGAAAATTAATTTTCCCATCCTCATAACGTCAGGGGTCCAACATGTTGTAAGAGTGGAATTTTTCATAGGATGTGATCGTCAATTACATAATTTTTTTTTCGGAATTTTAATTTACATACCAAGATAATACAGAGTCCGAATTATATATGTATTCGTAAGATCAAAATGTATATGAAAATTGAGACGAAAAGAATAATAGTTTGATGTTCAATGAGTAGCGCTGGGTATTGACCAGAAAGAGGAAGGTATGGTTTTAGCCTTATTGCGCCCTTAAAATGTAATGACATCAAAAGTTTTGAAACTGGCTTAAATATTAGTTAAATAAATGACTTTGATAAATCAGGAAAGAATATAGCATGAAGGTTTACCATTCTGCAAATATGACGTCATTTATGTGAAGCATTTCTCTTTTTTCAACAGAAAAAGCCTCAAATTCGCACATTTCAAGGGTGATTTTCCTTTAGAAAACAGTGTCCACAGCCGTCGCCCACGTTGAATTTTGACGTTTTGTGCAAAATTCAATAACAAATCACATATCTCAAGATCTTCGTGGGCGATGCCTGTAGATAATGTTATTTTGAAAGAAAATTCCATTGAAAATTGGTGACTTCTGCAACTTTTTAAGAAAATACGGGAACATGTTTACACAACATGCTGCACATGTTTATGACGTCATAATAGCATTTTAAAGCACTTGTGAGAAAAATGACTTGTATGATTTTTCTGCATCGAATTCAATTATTTAAAAAGCATGATTTTTCAACTTTTATACCATTTTCATTTTTTAGAAACACACAGGGCAAAATTTATATGGAAACCACACCTTCTTCTTTCGTATTGCGATAAATTGAGATATCTTTAACTGTATTGCGATATGTATTGCAATATTTTCAACGTTACTAAAATGGCATTTTCTTATGAAATTTACTTTGATTTACATGAAGAACATAAATAACTATGATCATGATGATGAGTTAGCAAAAGCAAAAAAAAAAAAAAAATAAAAAAAAAATTAAAAAAAAAAATAATTTTTTTTTTGACTTTATTTTAGCTATTCCCTGGAATACACCCATAAAATAGCGTTTTTCTTACTGTTTGTCTTTTTAACAACTCTTCTTATATTTATTTTTATATTTAATGATATAATTCCTGAGTTTAAACATTTTGCCGATATATATCGATATTACAAAAACGTATTGTAGTACGATATTTTTGTCATTGTATTGCAATATACCGAAACATCGATATTTTTGCCCAGCCCTATCAATGAGTCATTACGGGCTAAAATACTCTCATTATATCAGAAATATTTCACACAAATGAAATATGTCTTTTCAGCTGCTTCTTGAGAACTTTTTGAGAAGATGGAACATACGTAGTGCAAGGTCCATCTAAGACAATGATGTCATTGATAGCAGTATCACCATGGTAACTAGCGCCCTCTGTGACCTCCAGCAGTACCTGATGACGTTATACTGACGTAGGAATTTCGATAACTGCTCTTTGCCAGCTCTTTCCTTGATTTCCAGATTTGGTCCAAACCGTGCTGTTAGAACTTCCTTGCTATTTAAAAATGTAAAAAAACAAAAAAATTAAAATAAAATCAATATTGCACAAATATTCAAATTTAGTTTTGAATAACATTCGACATTATATAGACTATAGAACTATAATGTTACTGTTAAAATTGCAAGATGCGACACAAAATATAAAACTAAGAGAGGAATAGTCCCTTGACATATGTTGCCAAGGGGTTATTCCCCTTGGCTGCCATCTTGTTGGGCACAGTAGTGAATTTACCTGTTTGAGCAACCAATTTTAAACATGAATGCAGGAGATATATGGGGGAAAATATTTACAATCTTAAAATTATGAATTATTAGAGGCTTTAACAAACGTATATTCATAGGAAAAATAGTGTTATCATTACCTCAGTAACCAGTGTAACAAACTGAACTTGATTTAATAATTGGATATTGGAATGTTTCCATACAATATGGCGGCTAAAGAGATTAACTCTTAGGCAAAATATGGTATAGGAAAAAGGTCTATTATTTGTTTAGAGAAAAAAGAGGGTACAATGTTATTTTACTGCTTTACTTGCATGTTTCTTACCAGAATGACTCTCAGAGACGCTGTATCCCTGCCAAACATGTGGTACCAGAAAGTCAAACACAGGCTGGGTATTGAAAAAGTCCGAGGATACCAGAATGGCCTTGTCTCCTTTTCTTTGGTCAGACGACTCCAGGAACAAATAATGTCCACCAGGATCTGGTATTGAAATAAAAAATTCCAGTTTAATTGAAGTAAACTTTAAATTCTACACAGATATGTAAGAATAATTTAATGAAGTAAACTTTAAAGTCTGCTTTTGTCATTTCATCGTGCTTACATGTACTTTAATGGTACATGTACCATTCGCAAAGGAAGATAACTTTGTATATTACCTATACGTCAAGACTTACTTCCCCCTATCGTGTGGTCGGAGGCGGGACCAGTCACAGCTGTTATGGTAGATCCTTGATGACGTAAAAGGTCATAGTTATCTCCCTTGCTCTGTGTCCACGTACAGAGATCTTTTTCAAAATCACAGTCATGGCTGTCCACACCTGTAAAGCAACTTCAAATAAATTATGTAGGAGAGGAAGACCTTCAGCTAGCAGAAACCAAATTAATGCGTTCATTCCTGTTATGGTGATAATTTCTAAAAAATTAAAATGGAGAGAAATATACAAAAAAAGAGCTAAATTTTCATACAAGGAAAATTGATACAAATCACTCTGAAGGAGATAAATTAATTTTTTTTTAAAAAATGGACACTATATATACTAAATAATCTTCGAGTTATCGGCCTTTGCATAGGAGCAGTCCACCTTAACATTTAAAATGCAGAAAAAGAAAACGTCAGCAACAAATTAAAATATAAACAAAGAAAGATATAAACTCATCATATGTTCAAGCAATGAAATTCAAAAACAATATCAAAATACACTGTAGTACTCACCTGTTGGTGTTTTAATGTCGAAGTTACTCTGCACTGTCACAGTTGTACCAATGGAATCTAATACCTGCGCTCTGCACCTGAATATCAGTACACAGATTTTTAATTATAAATAGAAAACTACCTCTGAATATATAGAGAAAAACACATTTCAAGTTCAAAAGAATTCTAAACTGTATATCCTAGCGTCCCCTGGATACACTTCCGGTACAACGAGATCGTTTCCATTTTGGACCATTCTCTCCGGACCTTTGAGGACCCTTCTTTTGACCATGTAACGTTGACCAATGTACCATTGCCTATCGGACACGCCATCATGACTCTGTCCAGAATTCTGCTCTGAATTAGGTTACTCGTTTGCTTTGGAGCTGTAAGAGAACAAAATATATTCTTTCTTCGAAGCCAAGAGCCGTTGCGAGGTACTACATGTAATATACATGTAAAAGTGTAAGTTGTTGTTTTGTTTGCATTGTTACATTGTAGATACAAACCTTTACAAAGACACGTTGGATCAAGTCCTTTTCCTGGATTTCCTTTCGGACCGATGTCCTTTATCACCTGGAAGCCCTTGGGATCCTACATAATAACAAAAATAAATAAGCATACGATCAAACATACGACTTTTACAATAAAAAATTAGAAAATCTGTCTTTTTATTAGCTCTTCTGAGCCAAAGGCTCAAAGAGCTAATGCTATGGCAATTTGTGTGGTGTGCGTTAACTTTTTAGAATATGGGCCATAACTCAAGAATCCCTTGGCCAATCAGTGTCAAATTTGTCACAGGGTATCCTTGGCTCAAGGGCTACCCTTTATACTGAAATAAGGGTTGGGACCCTTAAACAAGGGGAGATAATCACGAAAACAAAACCAAAAGTACTGGTTGCTAAAAAGTTTTCTTATCCAGAACCACCGTGCAGATTTTCACCACACTTACATACAAGGATCAGGATATGTTGAAGATTGAAAATTGTTCAAAGCATGACCCTTGGGCAAAGGGCGTGGTCTCAAGGTCACTTCAAAGTTGACCTAAATTTACAAAATAATAAAAATGTTTATATTTTGCTTACTATTAGGACTAGGAGCATCAAATCTTGTAAGTTAATGCATCTCAGAATTTCACATCATGTTAACTCAAAAGTAGGTCATGTTGACCTACTTTTCAAATTTTGTGGCATTTGTTTTACAATTGATTTGAAGGCATATTTTGGGCACTTTAAGGCCTATGATCATCAAACTTTGTCAGTTGATGCATCATGGGTCTTTAAACAATGTCAGCTTAAAAGTAGGTCACCGTGACCTACTTTATGAACTTTATGACTAATTCTTTTTAAAACATATAATCCAATTATTTCAGACACTGAGAGGTTTAGAATAATAAAATCTTGCAAGTAGATGCTCCTTGGGACCTTAAAACATGTTTATGAAAAAGAAGGTCACTGTGACCTACTTTTTGAATTTTGTTTTGGAATTGTTTAAATGCATATTTTGATTACCTTCAGACCAAGGATCATGAAACTTGGTCAGCAGATGCATCTTGTGACTTTGAAAAATGTCGACCAAAATAAAGGTCACGATGACCTAGTTTCAACAATTTATGGTTATATTTTAGTATCTTAGGTATTTATTGGCTTAGATTCATCAAACTTTGTAAGTTGATGCATCTTGGGTTTTCGGAGAATGATATCCAAAAAGTAGATCACTGTGACCTACTTTCGACATTTTATGGCTTTATTTTAGTATTTACGTTACTTATTGGCTTAGAATCACCAAACTTTGTAAGTTGGTGCATCTTAGGTTTTCGGAGAAGGATGTCCAAAAAGTAGGTCACGGTGACCTACTTTCGACATTTTATGGCTTTATTTTAGTATCGTAGGTATTTATTGGCTTAGAATAATCAAACTTTGTGAGTTGATGCGTCTGAGGTTTTCGGAGAATGATGTCCAAAAAGTAGGTCACGGTGACCTATTTTTGACATTTTATGGCTTTATTTAAGTATCAACGGTACCTATTGGCTTAGAATCATCAAACTTTGTAGGTTGTTGCATCTTGGGTTTTCAAGAATGATGTCCAAAAAGTAGGTCACGGTGACCTATTTTTTGACATTTTATGGCTTTATTTACTGTGATTTCCTAGATTTTGTCCCATATTGAGAAGTCCTATAGCTGCAATGGTGCTACTTTGATATTTTACATTAATTCCATAATGACCTAGAAAACAAGGAAATCTATATTAGAAATTTAATTGTATGCTGATTCTTATATTGATTCATTGCCGTCACCAACCCGCAACATGGTCACCAGAACCTGCCAAAGCCAAGGAGCTAAATAAGTATCCACGGTACTTATTGGCTTAGATTCATCAAACTTTGTAAGTTGATGCATCTAGGGTTTTCGGACAATGATGTTCAAAAGGTAGGTCACGGTGACCTAATTTTTGACATTTTATTGCTTTATTTAAGTATCCATATTACTTACTTATTTAGAATCACTAAACTTTGTTTGTTGATGCATCTTTGGTTTTTAGAGAATGTCGATCAAAAAGTATGTCATGATGACCTACTTTTGAATATCTCAGGTACTTTTTGGCTTAGAATCATCAAACTTTGTCAGTTGATGTATCTTGGGTTTTCAAAGAATGTAGACAAAAAAGTAGAACACGGTGACCTACTTTTAAATATCTCAAATACTTATTGGCTTAGAATCTTCAATCTTTGTTTATTGATGCATCTTGAGTCCTCAGAAAGATTCAATCTTAATACAGGTCACTGTGATGTACTTATGGTTTTTTTTTATAGCTTTATTATAAAAAAAACATTTTCAGTCTTAATTGGCTAAGAATCATCAAACTTTGTCAGTTGATGCAACTTGGGTCTTAGGATACTTAAGGTTAGAGGCTTCAAATAGAAGTGATAGATTGTACAATTTATCAGAAGAGCGATTCAAAGCCCTTGGGCCTCTTGCTCGCTAAGACGCACAATGTTGCAAGTCAGCATAATGTTTCAAAAATATTATCTGAATAATATCTGATAAATATTTACAAAAAACAAAATCTACAGCCAACCCTTATTTCCAATATTGCCCTTCTCTCCGGAAGTCCCTGGGTCTCCCTGAACACCCGGAAGTCCGGATGGTCCTAAATCGCCCTTTGTCCCGGAAGTACACGGATCTCCACTAGAGCCTTTATTTCCTGTATCACAAGTGTTTCCTTTTAGACCCTAAAATAAAAAGAAATTAAACAATATGTCATTAAATGAATTATATCAAAGGAATCATACATTCCTTTTGAAAAAAAAAACTAAAAAAAGAAAAAAAAATTAAATTTCTAGGGTTCATGTTTTTCTAAAAAAAAAATGTTATTTTTTTTTTACCTTTAAACCAGTATAACCCTTTTCGCCAAGCCCTCCAATATTACCCGCGGGGCCTTCGGTTCCTTTAACGCCTTTTAGTCCGGTATCCCCTTTACTTCCTCGCATTCCGAGGGGTCCTCTTCGTGGTAGTTGTCCAGGCTCTCCCTTCTCCCCGGGGGTACCTAGTTTTATTTTGGTTCGTTGATTAATTTTTGAAACGTTTAAATTCTTTAAGCGCACAAATTTAGGAAAAAAGCGAAAAAAAAGAAAGAAAGAGTATGTAAACAAACACAATTAAAATGTCAACAGAATTTGAAATAAAAATGTGAAGTGAGAACTATGTTTTCAGAATGGCATGTCAGAATAAAAAATGCATAGAATTTGAAATATTGAATTTAAATGAAATATATCTTTTCAACTGTTCTTCATTTCTGTATGCTCACCTTTTAATCCAGAGAGTCCGATTTCTCCTTTTGCACCTGGAATGGATTTTGTTTTCTTATAACGAGGGTAAAAGATACAAAAGGATTCTGGATAATCTTGATACATAGGGTAAACACAGGTACATGTATACTCATAGCCTGGTGTTATTGATGCAGTGTTGCTCCAAAACCTTTTCCTTTAAAAACAAGTAATACTATATTAGAAAATTTATCGTCAACATAATCTTATGGAGATTAAAAATGCATATGTGCCTTCCCTTCAGTTTCTAGTTCTATGTTTTATGGATACTAATCTTTGATATGAATTATCATCATAGTACCTGAGCTTTCAGGAGGTCAGCCATCATCATTTCTAGAGGAGACGGCTGTCTTTTTTTGGTTTTCATGTGTACAACCTCTTTGATGGAATGTAAATTGAGATCGTTGATTTGATCCTTAAAAAATAATTAGATTAATAAAACATTATAAATAAATAAAATTATAGTTCAGCATTAACCAGTTAAGTATAAATTGTTGACATACAAATAAATAATTAAGGACGTGTTAATTAACTACATGTTAATTCACTAAATAAATCAAATGAATTAACAAACAATTAATTAAATAAGTAAAAAAAAACAATTTTTCTTAAAAAAAAAAAAAAACAATAGAAAAAAAAACAAACACATCACTAACTAAATAAATAGATATTTCTTTACAGACCAGACTCCAGTCCTCGTCACGAGTCTCACAGTTGTCTATCAGTAAATCTAGGACCTCAGACTCCTGCTGATATTCCTGACTGAGTGACAGGGACCGGAAGTAGAGGTAGAGGTTCAGAGATGTAAACAACACGGTATGGATTAGTAAGGACAGTCCCGCTATTGTCTGAACACTCGTCGCCATTTTGATTTACAACTGATAAGGACGTGTACCTAACTTTATGGATAATTATGTCTGTGAATTTCTTATCTTAAGATATTGATAGTTCATTGTGTATAATTACAGGTATGCATGTGTGGACGCCACTGGCAAAGTTAATTCAATATTTTGAAGAATTTCAATTTTGACTATGGAAATCAATTTGATCAATTTACTAAAAATATACATTTCCAGTTGTAAATAATAAAGTTTTTCTCTTATAACTAAAAGTTGTAGTTTTGCTTCCGGTGGAATCAACATTCCTTAAAACTGTGAAAGAGATGCAATACTGTTTATAAAAGTATAAACTAAAAATGTAAAATTTCTGTGACGATAAAAAGTAGAGGATGATTGATAAAACCCATTCTACAAACTAACTTGTCAAGATATAAAATTCCTGAAAAGACTCTTTGGTGTATAAATCTTTAATTGTATCTAAACTCTCTTCTTATATGATCGGAGTTTATATATCTCAGTTGATACGACACGCAAGAACTTGCTCGACGTATGACCGATTTCTAAAACGAGGTAAATTATAGAAAAACAAGTTGTTTAAACAACAATATCAGCAGTCTCGATTAAAGTCATCACTTCGTACGTTCTATGGTCGATACAATGATCTTGTCAGCAAGTACAATTTATTATTGAATCACTGTCGTTTTTATATAATTCACCCCTACTAATGTGCTCGGAACCTTTTATTTTTCGGTGTTCTGCAAATTATAAAACCCAAGGAGTTCAGAGTAGCCCTGAGACTGTCTTTGGTAAGAGTTAGTGAGACTTCAGCGAGATAGAGTAAATTATTCATGGAAATATGGCTATAGGAAGTGACTAGCAGGTGAAAACAGTCATGCTGCATTTTCACAACCCTATATCATTGTGTAGAAATGTACTTCAATCGATCTCTTTTGAATTCAATCAAGTTTAAAATATGAGTATTCTCTATGATTCAATTTTCTGCTGTTCATGCATTAAAATTTCTTTTTGGACAAATATTTTGGATGGGAAGCGGACCTCTATTTTTGGCAAAGAGGCACCAATGTGACTTTAACTGACAAATCAGCTGAATGAGAATTGGATTATGGGTTACCACGAATACTACAGGAATTTTATTCTTGATAAATGCCTTTATTGTACAAACGGTGAATACAATTGTCAGGTGGATTCCCTGGCGAACACACGTGATCACTAGTATAGTTTTGTAAAAAATGTTTTGTCCATTTAAATGCACACGAGAAGCTGTTCGTTTTCCTTACCCTTGAAGAACTGGTGCTCTGAACTTGACACCAACTACGTATACATTTTATTAAACATATTTTTTCTAGTTAACAACAAATTAAAAACACCCGTGATATCGTTCATCTATAGTTTCTAATATTTGCATTTTGTTCATAAGAACATTTCTTTTTCATCTTGCACTCCATTGACATGATCATAGATTAACCTGAACCACGTGTTAAAAGTAACATGTAAACTTGTAAATATGTATTTGGCGTTAACGTATTCAATCAACAATTGGTCTGTTGATCGTGGTAAGCTCCTCTGTGCGCATTAATAGCAATTGCCATATAAGGTTTGTCAGTGTAGATGATATTACACATTTTTTTTTTACATATAACTTTTTTTACAGCTGCAAATAACGCTAGTGAGCTGTTATTTTTGCAGTAAACTATGATAAGATTCATTGATTGTTAGTTACCCCCTCCCCCTTTTTAGCCACCGATTTCTGTTAAAAATCAAGAAAGTCTTTCATTTTTCACAGGACATGTTTTCAGAAGAAACAGGCTATAGCAATTTCCTGTTTACTACCAATTTTATTTATAAAACCAGTTCTACCATATAACCTTTGAATAGGTAATTCTAAACCACGTGTCTTTAATTTAAATCACAATAACATTAGTAGGGGTGTAATTGTTAGTCCATTATTTATTCACTGAATTGACGACGAATTTTTCCCAATCATGAGAAGGAGCAAATGGCGGTTATGACCGGAAGACAGGGAATGCTCACTCCTCCATGGCACCTGATCCCATCTGATATTTCTGATGGAGGTGTTTGCTCTGGTCCTATTTTGTATTGTTTTATGGACTTTTTTTTTAATCTTGAACACTGTTCGTTATCTTCGTATATTCTCTCAAAAATGGATATCGGAGACATCTGACCACCGGCATTCTATCGTCAAATTCATAAAATCAAAGCTTAAACATAATGCGACTTTATTATAGACAGTATTAATGCAACAAAATTTTTAAGACATAAAAGCTAAAGTAAATAATATTAAATCGGCGGTGTGAGATTATCATGTGTTAGAAATAATTGATGTAAGAAATCGAGTAATCTGTACAAAAATATTGTTTAAAAGTTGAAGATATAAATTTTAAGTATAGGTGATTGATTTTTTCAATTAATACCAACATTGTTCACTCAAAATTGTTATCATTTCTTTTATATTCAGTTAAGAAGTGAAAAAATTTGAAGAACAACACAATCAATATATTCATTGATTTTCATTAATGTAGCAAATTTATATAAAAAATCATTTTTGAAAACAAATCCACATCAAGCTCAGTAACAAAACCAGAAATAGATGTCACTAAAGCACATGCTCTGTTTTTCCTAAGTATAAATTAAAGCATCGTAATGTTCTGCTCCGGGAGTTGGATCATATCTTACATTGAAGATATTTCCTGTCGAATGAGAAAGGTCGGGTTTTATCATTCTAATGTCTCCATCTAATGCAGAAAATATTCTTATAGGTCTTCGAAATACATTTGCAGCCGCAAGCGGTATGCAATCTGCAAGACGTTCATTCCATATGCCATTTCCACGCAGCTTTGTCACTTGTTCTAAATAAGCCTCAGATAGCTCTTCATTTTGCTGATATGTAAGGAATTTTGAATAATGTTGGAAATTTTCTGTTAGGTGGTTGCAAATTTCATTACGCATTTTGTCTACAGAAGTAGCATTCGGGCCCATTTGTACAAACAATGCACTAAAGAAACAATTTCCATCTTTCCTTATCAAATAAGGCCGCAGATTTAATTTTGAAATAATGCGATTAGCACTTATGTGACTTTTGCTGTGAACATTTACCGTATTTGAATTGCTTTCCATTGATTTTTTCTCTTGAAGTAATTTTGATTTTAGTTCCAGGTCTCCAAACTCACAAAGTTGTTTACAATTATGGCACGAGAGGAATTTAGTTAATCTTCGTTTTGATAATGCCATTTCGTACGGTGTTTTGCCTAAAACATTTCTAACATTAGCATCCGCACCGAAACGTAACAGTAACTCCACTGCTTTTAGGTGGTCGTTTGCTATAGCAGCGTGCAAAGGACTATTTCCTTTCTTGTCACTTATGTTTACCTCTGCATTACGACTTAAAAGTAATTTTAGTATTTTCAGAGAACTTACAGAACTAGCAAGCCATACGGCAGTTTTTCCGTCTTTTCGCTCTAGATTGACGTCTGCATTCTTATCTATTAAGTACTCTGCAACATCGTAATGATAGTTACAAGCTGCATACATTAATGCTGTTGTCCCATTATTGTAATGAACATTAATGGTTGCACCATTACTCGCAAGTGTTTTCACAACGTTTATAAATCCTTGTCCTGCTGCTAATAAAAAAGAGAAATTTAAATCAGCTTGGTTTTCCTTCCGTTTATCGCAAAGTCGAAGGCATTCTCTTACCAATGCATTGTTGCCTAAAGCACTTGCTATGTTAAGTGGTGTGAAGTTATTTTTGTCAGGTTTGTTCAAAAGAGCTCCATATTGTACAAGCAGTCGAGTAAGATCTTTGTATCCTCTTGCAACCGATATATGAAGAAGGGGTATTTGGTAAAATCCACTATTTCTCAGTGTCATATCTGCGTCTAAAAAAATCTTTGCGACCTTAAATCTTCCTTCATAAACAGCAAGCCAAAGAGAATTCTTCATGTCCGTAGACGCTTGTAATGATTTGTCACTGTCGTCTCTTAATGATGTAAAATGTTCCACTGAGTCTTTGTAGAAACTTTCCTTTCTAAAAAAAATCTTTTTATTCTTCAGTTTTGAGTTTGTATTAACCAGCTGACTTAATTTACCAAGTAAAAGTTCAACAATTTTGGTATGACCGTTTTGTGAAGCAGCCATTAGGGCCGTTAACCCTTTGGTATTTTTTGCAGATATGTCTACTCCTGTACGATGGACGAAGAGAGCGACTGCTGGATAATGACCACATGCTGAGGCTATTACAATTGATTCAGTGAAATCTTTGGCTCCTGATTTAAACAACCACTTTACGACATCATAATGACCGTTTTTTGATGCAATGTACAGCGGACTTTTCCCACAATTGTCACTCAAATTGACATCAGCTTTATATTTTATCAGTTTTAAAAGAATATGAGAGTACCCGCGCTCAGCGGCATGCCATAATGCCGTTCTACCCTTCAAGGTTCTTTTATTTATAAAGAATGATTTGTCTTTCAGAGTGAGCTCGAGTGTTTCAAGGAACTTCAAAATACAGGAAGTAACTGTATATTTGTTATACATTGATGCAATGATAAGAGGAGAAATGTGCTGTTTGTGACATGAAATTATTTTTGGATTGTCTTTCAGCAAAATCTTAACAACATCAGAATGTCCGCACTGGGAAGCAAAATTAACTGGACTTCTACTATTGCAAGAGCATATATTCAAACTTGTGTTGTTCTGTATCAGTGCATCTACCCGATCCACATCACCATTTAATGAGGCCTTCAAAACCTCTGTTAAAGGTAGCACTTTTTCTGCTATCTTATTGAAGACTTTGACTCGTAATTTGTTCATTGCAAGATCCCATCTTTCCATGCTATATATCTTTTGCACCCTGTGTGAAGAAATTCCCTCCCGCTCTCGTTTGAAAAATTGATTTTTTCCACAGTGTAGTTTCGATGATTTAGAAAAATTAATTTTGCGATAGAAATCTAGAGAATAGTCAGAGTTACAAACAACGATTTCAGTCTCACGAGTTTGTTTCTTAAACATTTTTATCATTTTCCAGTTTGTCTTATTATACATTGTCTGCAAATAGTATTTAAATTTTTGTTTGAAAAGCCATCTCATTCTTAAGTGTATTTGTATTGCTTTTCTTTTTACTGTCTTCTTTTGCAATCGAAAAAGAAAAGGTTTTAGCTGCTTAAATGGGTATCGTACCTGTGAAAAGAAATGATGTAGGTGTTTCTGCGTAAAGGAAAACAGCATGCTTGTGATTTTGGCTTTGCAGTCCATGGTTTTTTGCTCTTTTGCTATTTGTTTCAGGTCTATTTTGCCCACTGGTTTTCTGTCTACATCTTTGCACTCCATTAGACATATTTTGAAAAGGTTTGCAACATCACTTATAGAGACTTTAATAGCGTCTGTCCTTCTCAAAAGATGAGAAACTATTTGTACTTGCAAATGCTTGACTGCATACCAAAGAGCTGATTTTCCTTTGATCGAAATATCATCAATATTAGAACCTCTCTCCAAAAGCATTGAAACAATATTAAGGAAACCTTTTCTGGAGGCCACCATCAATGGGGTTATACCTTGGTTATTTGCATGATTGACTTCAGCACCATGTTCAAGGAGTACTTTGATTATTTCTTCTCTAGCCATCTTTGAAGCAACGAACAATGGGCTTTCTCCATTTGCTGCACTGACGTTCACATCTCCGCCATGTTGAAGTAAATACAGAGTAATTTGTGAATGATTATATTTGGCGGCTACATGTAAAGCTGTATACATATTCATCTCTTGATAGATTGAAGAATAATTCAATTTTCCTTCTTCATTGTCCTTTGAGTTTTGTATCATACTAAGTGATATTATAGTGTCTGCTCTTATTTCGTGTTCAAAAAGAAACTGTACACAATCTAAGCTTCCATTTCGTATGGCAATAAATAAAGCTTTTCTCATTTCCTCATCCAAAAAATCAGAATCCCGGTATTTCTCAACTAAATACTCTAAAATACTTGAGTTTCCACCCATTGCAGCGACGACTATCGAAGATATGTATCGATCATCAACTCTTTTTTCATAAAAAAGTCGAACAACACCAAGATGACCAAAGTAAGCTGCCGCAAGCAATGATTTAAAGTTTTGTAAATGGTAATATTCTGTATCGCAGACATCTCTTAAAACACGACACACAGTTTGATGCCCATTGGCAGAGGCAATGAATAACGGTGTATAACCATATTCATCGGACAAATTGGCATCGGCGTTATTTGATAAAAGAAAATTTACGATTTCTTCCATTCCAAAACTTGATGCGTACCATAAAGCAGTCCGACCGTCAGCATCTCTAATATTGATACATGCCCCTTTCTTTAGGAGTGTTTCTAGAATTTCAACATTACCCTCAATAGCACAGAAAATAAATGGATTAAGCATACTTTCTTCTCCTTTTTCAAAATAGGCTTTTTGTGCAAGAAGGAGATCGACAGCACGGGTTTGTTTATTTTCAATCGCCACTAACAACGGTGTTTTTCCCTCTGGAGTTAAATAATTGATATTAGCTGATTTTTCTATCAATAAATTCATAATGTCTGTTTGTCCATGAGCAGCAGCTAGCATCAATGGAGTGTAAAAGTCTTGATCTCTTGTAATATCAATATTTTTCTCTTTCTCTATTAGCAATTCAACGATACGTCTCTGACCCATCCTGCTTGAAAAATGAACGAGAGATTCTCCGATTTTATTTTTCTTAGCACTTTCTGATCCTTTTTCAAGAAAAAGTTGTGCAACAGAAACATGCCCTTGGTATACTGAATTAAAAAAAGGGGTATCTCCATTTTCATCTATTATTTTAATATCTGCCTTATTTTCTATAAGAGTTCTCACAATATCAAGATGTCCAGCATTTGACGCAAGATGCAGAGGCGTCTTTCCTTCCCAATCTTTTAAATTAATATTCGCTCCTTTTCCCAACAAAAGAACGACTGTCTTCTGATGTCCATATTCCGATGCTCTATGTAAAGGACTACGTTCATATTTGTTGCACATGTCAATTTTAACTTGTGGTTTCGACAAAAGGGATTTAACTGCGTAAACATTATTATGTTCAACGGCAAAAAACAGAGGACTGTGGCCTAAAATATCTGTGGTATTTAACTGTTCCCGACTTCGAGCAAAAATTGCATCAAAAATGTTCTTTGAGAATACCATGCATGCGTAATGTAATGTAGTTAATCCAAATGCATCCCTTTTATCGAGGTCCGTTCGTTGATCAAGTAAAATTTGAATTGCTTCCCCCCCTTTTTTTGCTATATCATGAGACGCTGTCCCGGCTAAACTTCTAAGAGCATAATGAAGGGGTAAACGCTTCATTGAATCTTCTTTATTTATATCGCTTTTGTAGGGTTTTAATCTTAAAATTGTATCAATTATGTCTGCGTGAAGAAATGCACTAGCAATGTGTAATGGAGAAATGCAGTGTTCTTGAAAAGTCCACTTTTCGTGAAAAAGTCCCAAAGTATCTAATACTTTTTCCAAATTACTCTTTGAACCGCAAATACAGTTGGCTGAAAGTAACCCAAGATTACGCAATGATTTTTCATTTTTAAAAGAAAGTATTCTGTCCAAAATCTGCTCAAATATTTTTTTATGGTCATATGCAGCAAAATAAAATAGTGCTGTGTTTTTTGGCGCCAAAATTGAGAGATCAATTCGAAATTGGTCCATCAGTGAACTTGTGTCATTTTGCAAAGCTAACCGAGATCGACTGTTCTTTTCATGTGGAATCGAGGGAGATGTTATTTTATAAATATCAAAAAAATTCACATTTGAAGTAAATATTGCATCTATCACATCAGACAACGCTTCTCTGTTAACTGATATGCTTGAAAACAAATCGATGACATTTGCAAAAATACTTGTCATTGTCCTTCGATAACTGGAAGATTTCTTTCCCACATGAATGTTTTGTTTTGTGAAATTCATCATTAACTCTAAAATTGCTGATACTGAGCTCTGACTTAACTTTTTGAGGATTTGAAGAGAACTTGGAATGATACATTGTATTTTTTCGAAATATTGTTCCAAATTGTTTTCATTAGGAAGCTCTTTATCAGCTTTTGACATAAGTTCCTGGAAATCGTCTTCATTTACGTCTTTCGAAATTATCTCAAAAAATGAATTAAGAATGGGAAAAATATCGATTTCATCGAATTCTGAACATTCAGCAAGAGCAGATGCGTTGTTTTTGAAAACGCCTAAAACTTTCTCCAAATGACTTTCTTCTAATTTTTGGTTTGCTTTGTATATCTCATTTGATAATGACGTGCATTGGGAATGTTGTTTTGCAAAGAGGGAAAAAACTTTCTCGTCACTCAATCGCTTTATTTTTTTCAAAAAGGTTTGAATAAAGTGATCTTCCCTCAGAAAGGGACAAAAGACAACATCAATAAAAAGACCACTTTCAATATCGGCCAAAATTCGTGTTATCAAAATATCCATCATTTCCTTTTTCAATATAACTGTCTTTTCAGTTAACTCAGGAGAGTTTTCAAAACGTATTCGTTTTCGTAAAATTCGCATTGGACAATATTGTATCATCTGAGATGGAAACTTCCGCCCAAACACAACCCCTACAGCCTCCATGATGACATCGTGTTGAAATTTATAGACATTAAGCTCTCTTTCTACATAATTTCCTACAACGGTTTTTAAAGTTTCTAGAATTTTATGTTTAGAATAATTTTCTGCTGAAAATAAAGAACACACACTCCGAACAATCGTTTCGTCCCCTTCCTTTAGAAACCCTGCTTCATGAAGCTCACCATCATTTATAAGTAAAATCAAAAGAGCACAAAATTGTTCTTTGTTGACGTTCCTTAAATTATCAATTTCTTCCTCAAATACTGTTGGTATTTTGAACATTTGAACAATATCTTCTGGAGATTTTGTTTGATCAATACGTGAACAGAGAAGAGGGAACCGCAATTTTGTATTTAGGATTATGTTTTGTTCTAATTCAGAAAATTTAAAATCGGTGTATTTCTTCAATATTCCTAATTTTTCGTCACGAATAAGAGAATTATCATCAATGTCAATATATTCGACATTGTCAAATATAGGAAAGACGTACTCTATTTGCCTTAAGATGTTTGTTCTGCAAGTAAACACGATTTTAATGTTCGTTGACTTTAAGCATTTCTTCATAACTTCAACTGCTTCTTGTTGTTTCAAATCACCATATACATCAACTTTGAAAACATCAGTTCCAAGTGGATCGTCAAAGATGTAAAATTGTTTTACGTTTGAGTCAGTATTTATAAGTTTAATTAACTCCTCTACTGATCGCACAGATATAACAAGCCAACCAAATGTTTGGTAATACAAAGCAAGATTCCTCGCCAGGAAGGTTTTACCTGATCCACTTTCTCCAGCTAGAGTCAGGAACCGACAGTCCCCCATTTTTTTACGAATACATTCTGAAGCTCTGGTTTTGTAAAACTTGCTATTTTTCTCCTGCCATTCCTTTTTGCTCATCTTTTCTGCAGCTGTTAAAAGTTTAAAAAGGTCAGAAACTTTAAGGATGATTCGAGTTAAAAAATATCCATATAAACTTGTTTAGGAAGAAATTATGAATTGATGTCGAAGAGTATTAATAATTACATATACTTCTTTTTTTCTTTCAGAATAAAGAATTTTGCATTTCATCAAATTTGATTAAACATACCAATCTTGCAGGGTAAAGAATCATCTATTGGAGCCGACTTTATATATTCTAATTTCTGAATTAAAAAAAGTTTATTATGATGGAATTAAAATTATTTGAAAAAAATTTGTGTTTTTGCAACGCATATAAAGTTTAACAAGGATATGACAAAAACATGTCCATATGACCAGATGCATGTACATGCATATGGTGGTTAATGAACAAGATGTGTTTGTTAAATACTGATGCCCCCGTATGACAGCATTTGGTGAAGGTCGAAGTTTCTCATATGCAAGTCTTACTCTAATGCAAAGGTCTCGAGATCATGAATGTTGTTACCCAAACAAGGGATTAGTGTCAATGAATATAATTTACGTATACATAATTTGGCATGTTCAAAATTTAGTAACTGGATATGGAGTGGTTCGCGTAATCATAAATTAGCGCAATACATGCCCGTTCAGTGCATTGTATATGAAAATGCTTTCCTAGTTTTTTCATGTTGTCTGGCCCAAAGCCGCTAAAATGTGAAGCCCTTTTTAAAAGTACATATACAGTATGTTTGAAATTTGACCGACCGAGTATTATCCTCTTAAATTGTAAAACCAAAATTAATTTTTTTAAAAGTGGGTCAAATTCCAAGGTCAAGTTTAAATAGAATAAATATCAATGGTACCCAGTGCTTGTTATATGAAATATACAAGTTAAATATAAATGCCGTAATTAACACCAATTGTTTGAAAGTTACAGTCAAGTTAAAAGATAATGGTCAAAAGTCAAATTGGCCGTATCAAAAGAAAGGTCTTCTTTCAGAAATAATACCTCTGAGATATGAAGGCTTTAGTTTATAATGTTCAAAAGTTGTGGCGAAGTTTAAAGATTTTTAAAAGTAAGTAAAACCCAAAGATCTAGGAAATTTTTTTTTAAAACTGATTGAAAGCTCTTGTCACAATGAAGTGTGATGCCACAGCCTTAGCTGTTGAAAAGTTATTGCCAGTTTTTTTGAAAATTTTGGCAAGAGTGGGTCAGACTCAAAGGTCTAGGTCAAGAAGTCAAATTTGTTTATACCCGAAGAAAAGTCTTGCCATAAGGAATGCACTTTAAAAATATAAAAGTCATAGCTAAACCTACTCCAAAGTTTTGGACAAGGATAAATTTTCTGCGGACAAACAGGCAGACGGACAGGGCAAAAATTATATACCCCCGAATCTTCGATTATTACAACATAAAATTAAAACACTGATTGACAACGCCCGATCAGTAATTTTTAATAAAAACTTAAACGAATATTTTTTTAATGAATTAATAATTCATGCAAATATGCAAATTGATATCTCATACGTTTCATTTTATGATACTTATATAGAAAAAGACATAAATGGAAATCTTACAACAAAACTATGATAAACGTGGTATTATCAACTTCTCTTTCATCTCTTTCATCAACTTTCCTTATTCATGTAACAATATACCATTGTCATAAGAAATTTATGTCTTCAAATTGATTTGGTTTTCAAGAACATGCTATACGTTCCTATGAACAATTTCTTAAACGAGGCATATATTAAGACAAAAGATGATGATACAATGTACGACGATATGAAAAGGCTTGTTTCATGTCACCATTAGCGAATGATATTTAATTAATACAATGTCCTTGTCACAAAATCACCTTCTATCATTTAGTGGAATGCCGACTGACGTTTTAAATACAAATGCTATATTAATTACTGTGAGTTTATACACTTTATACACTTAATTGTCTATAGAATCTACCGTTTGCTCGTTAATAAGAAGGATAACACTGCGGGTATGACCGATCGACAGGGGATGCTGACTCCTGCATGGCAGCTAACTTAACCTATGAAATTTTGAGAGAAAATATAGCAGTGAGAAATATAATGACGATGATAAAATGATTTATTACATTTTAACAGTGAAATACTGCAATTTATTCTTTGAATAAAAATGATATTCTGTCGCAGTGTAATAGGATATCAAAATGACATCCTTTCACAGTCTGACAAATATCAGAAGTTTGGTAAAACTCGAGATTTTCTTCCAATAACAAAGAATGTTGTAAAACACTTGTCTGTTAGAAAATAAATTAACCATTCTGACATAGAATAAAATTGCCGAAAATCCCCGAAATATATTATTGAAATCCTTGTTTACAACGTTTTCAATCTCACAACAATTAGCTGCCATGTCTCAACAGCTCAACTTTAACGTCATGTTGCCTATGACTGCATTAGACAAACACATAGGAAAAAGGACAATCAAAGGAATCGTAATAGACTGTATTTCAATGTTTTTATACCCCCCGCTTGAAAAGCGGGAGGGTATAAAGTAATCGTTAATTCCGTCCGTCCGTCTGTCCGTCCGTCCGTCTGTTACGCTTTGGGGTACCCATCTCTTATCCTCAACTCCTCTTAAACCACTGAGTGAAATTTGATGAAACTTTCACAGAATCTTTATTACATATTGCCATTGTGCACCTCCTATTTTAGTTTTTGATCCGACAAATATTTTGGGTTTCCCAGCCACCGCAAAACATGGACTTTGCCATTATAATCATATGGGAAGCGGGGGGTATCATTTAGTGAGCTCATTGCTCACAGTACCTCTAGTTTAGTTGAATATGGAATTTATTTCATTCGTTAGACAGGATTTTTTTTATATTTTCACTCGTGCTTCGCATTCGTGAAAATGTCATAAACTAAAGGTACTAAGAGCAATGAGCTCACTAAATGATACCCCTGTTTCCCATAATGTCCATGTGTGGTTATATATTGTTTTACGGTAATGTGTCAAGAGGAATAACTGGTCTTATCAAATTCTATCCAGAAGCTTCTATATGTGACGTCATAGGTAACTAGAGGTACTGTGAGCAATTAGCTCACTAAACGATACCCCCCGCCTCCCATATGGTTATAACTGATGACAAAGTCCATGATTTGCCATGGCCGGGAAACCAAAAATATGTGTCAGATCAAAAAGTAAAAAAGGAGGTGCACAATGGCAATATGTAATAAAGATTCTGTGAAAGTTTCATTAAATTTCACTCAGTGGTATAAGAGGAGTTGCGGATAAGAGATAGGTACCCTAAAGCGTAACAGACGGACGGACGGATGGACAGACGTACAGACGGACGGACGGACGGAATTAACGATTACTATATACCCTCCCGCTTTTCAAGCGGGGGGTATAAACATATAATGGCAATGTCCATGTTTTGCTATGGGAAACCTAAAATACGTGTCGAATTAAAAAATAAAATAGGAGGTGCACAATGGCAATTTGTGATAAAGATTCTGTGAAAGTTTCATTGAATTTCACTCAGTAGTATAAGAGGAGTTGCGGATAAGAGATATAGCGTAACAGACGGACGGACGTACAGACGGACGGAAATCCCCATTACTATATACCCTCCCGCTTTTCAAGCGGGGGGTATAAAAATCCTTCACCAATCGAAAATAATTCCATATTCAACTATTAAACATTGAATATCCTCTTTTTCTTTTCATATTTCATATACAGAGGATTAAGGTTTAACAAGATGCGAAAACCCCTGCTTTTTCTGTAACCTGAAGCATTTCCACGGCAATCAGAAGTTGGAAGGTTATTCGCTTTTCGCTATTCACCATTCGAATGGCGAACCGCAGGCCGTCTACCGGTTCGCTATTCAAATGACCGTAAATGTCCTAATAATTTTTTTCAAAAAAAACTTTAAAAACGCATTATAATCCGTGTTTAAGAAGAAAATCAAAGACTTCACTTAAAGAAGAAGACTGAGGATCCCAAACCAATGCAGCTAGCCTGACCAAAATGATGACTATTTAGCTAGCCTGGTCAAAATTGGAAAAAAAAAACGGTTGAATACAATAATAAGTATTTGTACATCTTCATATTTTTACAGGGGAGGGGTATGGGAGGGACCCTTCCACTGTCAAATGGAATTTATGTTACAAGACGGGGAACCCACTAAGCTAGCACGGAGAAAATTGAAAAAAAAACCTTATAATTCTATTATTGTATTTCTGAATAAGAGTACATTGCCCGGGGGGCTGGATAACATCCTGGATCCCATATTTAAATCTTCATATTTTTACAGGAAAGGGGTATGGGAGGGACCCTTCTACTGTCAAAAGGAATTTATGTTACAAGGCCGGTAACCTATTTAGCTAGCCCGGTCAAAATTGGTAAAAACAAACCTGTATAATGCTATATAATAAGTAGAGGACATTGCCCGGGGGGGGGGGGGTATAAATTCCTGGATCCCATATTTAGATCTTCATATTTTTACAGGGGATGGGTATGGGAGGGACCCTTCTACTGTCAAAAGGAATTTATGTTACAAGGCCGGGAACCGCTTTAGCTAGCCCGGTTAAAATTGGAAAAATAATCCGTATAATGCTATAAAAAGTATAGAGGTCATTGCCCGGGGGGCTGGATAACATCCTGGATCCCATATTTAGATCTTCATATTTTCACAGGGGAGGGGTATGGGAAAGACCTTTCCACTGTCAAAAGGAATTTATGTTACCAGACCGGGAACATATTTAGCTAGCTCGGAGAAAATTGAAAAAAAACCCTTATAATTCTATTATATGTATTTCTGAATAAGAGTACATTGCCCCGGGGGCTGGCTAACATCCAAGATCCCATATTTAGACCTTCATATTTTTACAGGGGAGGGGTATGGGAGGGACCCTTCCATTGTTAAAAGTAATTTATGTTACAAGACCGGAAACCCATTTGGCTGGCCCGGATAAAATTTGGAAAAAAGCCTTATAATTCTATTATATGTATTTCTGAAAAAGACTACATTGCCCATAGGGCTGGCTAACATCGAAGATCCCATATTTAGACCTTCATATTTGTACAGGGGAGGGGTATTGGAGGGACCCTTCCACTGTTAAAAGAAATTTATGTAACAAGACCGGGAACCCATTTAGCTAGCCCGGAGGAAATTGAAAAAAACGTATAATTCTATTATATGTGTTTCTGAATAAGAGTACTTTGCCCGGGGGTCTGGCTAACATCCAAGATCCCATATGTAGACCTTTATATTTTTACAGGGGATTTGGTATTGGAGGGACCCTTCCACTGTTAAAAGGAATTTATGTTACAAGACCGGAAACCCATTTTGCTGGCCCGGATAAAATTGGAAAAAAGCCTTATAATTCTTTTATATGTATTTCTGAATAAGACTACATTGCCCATAGGGCTGGCTAACATCGAAGATCCCATATTTAGACCTTCATATTTTTACAGGGAAGGGGTATTGGAGGGACCCTTCTACTGTTAAAAGGAATTTATGTTACAAGACCGGGAACCCATTTAGCTAGCCCGGATGAAATTGGAAAAGAAAGCATTATAAATCTATTACATGTATTTCTGAATAAGACTACATTGCCCATAGGGCTGGCTAACATCGAAGATCCCATATTCAGACCTTCATATTTTTACAGGGGAGGGGTATGGGAAGGACCCTTCAACTGTTTAAAGGAATTTATGTTACAAGACCGGGAACCCTTTTAGCTAGCCCGGAGAAAGAAGTCGGTTCACTTTATGCATAAAACTGCCCTGTAGATATACCAATTAATTGATCAACACTTGATTTTCCATTTGAAGCATTAAAATAAAATAGATACTTGGTGCTTTCATATCCTATTAAAAAAATTCTCCTCAAAGTGTAGGTCTTGGAGAACCGGCTTGATGAAATTGCAATGTTCTTGAATTTTTTAGGTAAACAGGTATAATTGCGTACTTTCAGTGAAGAAAAATAATATGAGCGCACCCTCTGATCTAAAAAATAAAACATGTCCATGAATCCCCAGAAACAGTTCTGTCATTTACTAGTTGCATATTTAAGATCAGAGGTTGCGCTCTATATCAAATATCAAAAAATAACTTTAAAAATTGGTCGTTTTTGTAGACTTTTTCGGAATATGAGGAAATTGACGCATTTCGTGACGTCATAATGCATTGACTAGCCAGAAAATTACGTCATTTTTTATAGGATCGCAGTCACCAAAGATCTAAGTGATAATATAATTATTTTAATGCATTGTTAACTAAAACTATGCAGTTTCAGTTTTTCAGAAATTAACAGGGCCAAATAAGGCGTAAGTGAACCTTGTTCTTTGAAAAAAAACGTGTAATTCTATATTATATGTAATTCTGAATAAGAGTACATTGCCCGGGGGTCTGGCTAACATCGAAGATCCCATATTTATACCTTCATATTTTTACAGGGGAGGGGTATTGGAGGGACCGTCCTACTGTCAAAGGGAATTTATGTTACAAGACCGGGAACCCATTTAGCTAGCCCGGATAAAATTGGGAAAAAAGCCTTATAATTCTATTATATGTATTTCTGAATAAGACTATATTGCCCGGGGGGTTGGCTAACATCGAAGATCCCATATTAAGACCTTCATATTTTTACAGGGGAGGGGTATGGGAGGGACCCTTCCACTGTTTAAAGGAATTTATGTTACAAGGCCGCAGAACCCATTTAGCTAGCCCGGAGAAAATTTGAAAAAAAACGTATAATTCTATTATATGTATTTCTGAATAAGAGTACTTTGCCCGGGGGTCTAACTAACATCGAAGATCCCATATTTAGACCTTCATATTTTTACAGGGGAGGAGTATTTGAGGAACCCTCTTACTTTCAAAGGGAATTTATGTTACAAGACCGGGAACCCATTTAGATAGCCCGAAAAATTGGAAAAAAGCCTTATAATTCTAATATATGTATTTCTGAATAAGAGTCCATTGCCCGGGGGTCTGGCTAACATCCAAGATCCCATATTTAGACCTTCATATTTTTACAGGGGAGGGGTATTGGAGGGTCCCTCCTACTGTCAAAGGGAATTTATGTTACAAGACCGGGAACCAATTTAGCTATCCCGGAGAAAATTGGGAAAAAAATCCCTTATTATTCTATTATATGTATTTCCTAATAAGAGGAAATTGCCCGGGGGGAGGGGCTGGCTAACATCCAAGATCCCATATTTAGACCTTCATATTTTTACAGGGGAGGGGTATGGGAGGGACCCTTCCACTGTTAAAAGGAATTTATGTTTCAAGACCGGGAACCTTTTTATAAATTAGCTTGCCCGGATGAATTATGGCTTGGTCATTCTTGAGAAGAAGATTTTTAAAGAATTTTCCTATATATTTCTATGTAAAACTTTGGTCGGCCATTGTGACCCCGCCCTACCCCCGGGGGTCATGATTTGAACAAACTTGAATCTATACTACCTGAGGATGGTTCCATATAAATATGATGAATTATGGCTTGGTCATTCTTGAGAAGAAGATTTTTAAAGAATATTCCTATATATTTCTATGTAAAACTTTGGTCGGTCATTTTGGCCCCGCCCTAACCCCGGGGGTCATGATTTGAACAAACTTGAATCTACACTACCTGAGGATGATTCCCCATAAGTTTCATCATTCCTGGCACAGTGGTTCTTGAGAAGAAGATTTTTAAAACATGCCACCAAATTTTCATTAATTGCCAATTATCTCCCCTTGAATGAGGGCGTGGCCCTTCATTTGAACAAACTTGAATCCCCTTCACCCAAGGATGCTTTGTGGCAAGTTTGGTTGAAATTGGCCCAGCGGTTCTTGAGAAGAAGTCGAAAATGTGAAAAGTTTACAGACAGACAGACAGACGGACAGACGGACAGACGGACGCCGGACAAAATGTGATCAGAGAAGCTCACTTGAGCCTTCGGCTCAGGTGAGCTAAAAAGAATTTGTGATGTTCGTATTATCCTTCCCGTGCCTCTGCCAATGAAAGAACTTTTATCATATTCATTTTCACATTAAGAAAGTTTTTGTGTCTACGATGAAAAATCGAACACGATACACTAATCCTTGGAGGCGGGTTTTCATAGCACTGTGCTATCGAAGCTGTTGAAATAGATCGGCTTAGAATAAATGTAGTACTCTTTTTCGCCTTACTTCTATAGTATATATAATTTGAATACTACTTATGTAATGTTTATTTACAGTGTGCAATTTAATATTCTTTATTTAATATTAACAAATAAAACCATTTCGAAAGGTGGATTTTACGCGGGTTAATATACTCGTAGTGCTCCATTAAGGAATGAAGCGCTACTTCTACATTAACCCTTACGTTAATTCATTATTATTTTAGAAATATAACATTGAAATAATACCTTTGCATCCGTTGTTCATCAGAAATTTGAAATTAGATTTTAAAATATTTTACAGATTTATGGCTTTAAAACGCGAAGAAATATATTTTGGAACAATCTGCTCTAAAATGTTGATATTTTAAGTGATATGTGAAATTCAGATTTTTTAGTCTTAAGTCAATCTACTAAAGATATACCTATATATGTATAACAATGTTTCAAAGCTCTCTTACTTCGACATAATTGACGTTTTTCGAACGTCTTTTGCATATACTCTCCAACTGAGTCCAAACTTTCCGGAATTCCTCATCTGACATTTCGGTCGTCGAAGAATGACCTCGATAGTTGTTTCGAAACAGTCTTATTCTCTCCAGATCATCGTATAGGGCAATATCTTTTTCTCCTGGAGGTTTTTCCCACCCATTTGTTGGTTTGACATTTCCACAGAGATTTCTTCATCAGAAAAATATTTAAATGTTATACAAGATAAATAAACCAATAGTTAACAAATATTAAACAATTGAATGCTATATGATTTGTGTTTTCCATGTAGTGCTTGTAAAATACAAATATAGCAATCTCACCCATTTTGAAAGTTTCATATAATCTTGATTTTTGACAGCTTTCTAAAACTTTACCTCTTTTAAAATGTATTTTGTTCAGAAATTGAATGCCCTTGTCTTACTTTTTTTATGAAGTAGTTATGTTAAAATCTAAGAATGATTGTAGAAAAATTCAGTTAAAAACGATCGAAAGGAGAATTACAATGATTGGGTGACCTACTAGAATTTCCCCTGTTCTTTAATCCACACTGTAAGTAAATAATTTACAGCGGAATTATTTTAATAAAAGTATTATTAAATGCTTTAAACTTGTTTTTACTGGTGCAAATATTTTTTTGTAATTTTTGAAGTACGTATGTGTTTGAAGGGTGTTAATGTTTGCTATACACTTTGTTTAGTCTATTATATTTAAATTGTTTTTATCAGTGATTTTATCAAACAGTTTGTCATATAATATGTACAATTAATTAGTGTATTAAACTAATTGTTTGTAAGGGCGATGTGTTTTTCGCGTTATTTCGTGTTTCCAATGTGAATTTGATAGCAAAATGAGCGCTAATATTAACACTTTGCTTTTTTCTTGCACCAAATTTAAATCTGAAATGGCATGAAAATAGTAGGAATGGTGAATACATGTACTTATGATAGAAGGCAACTATGTGTCATATACACCAATTATCGTTAATTCTAGAGATAAATGTACTTTTATTACTTCTCCAATATTTCGAAATTTCATTTTTAAGGCAACCTTTTTAAAAAGTATGATTCGATAAAATATATTGAAACTGGTAAGTATGAGTAAAATATGATGTAAGAAAAGAACATTAAAAATTGAGACTTTCTATACCGCCAAATATCAGCTCTACTATACTCACCGTCAATAGAAACGCAACACCCTTATTTTAGGGGTGAAAATTAAATACGGGATATAACTATGTACCAAAAAAGTTAGGACATCTTTTACTTTGCCAAATCAGTTATTTAACGGTTGAATAATTTTCATTCCATGACCGGAAGATTTTTTAGCCCCCTAAACAGAAATAAAAAATTAGCATTTTTAATAAAATTATTGTCAATATTTGGGGTTTCCAAGGTTTTGTATCTGTTAATTATAAGTCTTGTACTAAAAGTCCGGAAAAAATATTCTTCTTTCTCTTCCAGATGTGATGCCTGTATCTGTCTAAAGATAACATTTAAAGTTTAAATGAAGTATCATTGTTTTGTAAATTTACTTTTTAAATTTATGTATTCATTCTTAATCTTATCTTTAAACCTTATAAAGTAACATATAACTCTAAAACATCCCCCCTTCCGACCATTCAATTAAAACGTGCTAGTCCGCCATGTACAACATAAGCAGCCCGAAATCTACCATGCATTAAGTTTATCAATGTCTTAATCTGAGCGAAATAAATATTCTTGTCCTTTTTTAAATGCCTGTTTTTCAAATACTGAGGTCAAATTTTCTCTAACTTGGCGTGGTGTAGTTACCCTTGGACTTCCGGTCAAGGAACTGTCATTCATGCTTTTGAAACACATGAGCCCGAAAAGTCGTTATGTAGTGTATATTTGCATCTGTAGCTATAGCTCTCCCTTTTCTTTATTTTGAAAATTTCCAACATTAGCAATGAAAATGCGTGCTTTCAGTTACTTTGAGGAAATACAGGCATCACATCCGGAAGAGAAAGAAGGATATTTTTTCCGGACCTTTAGTACAAGACTTATAATTAACAGGTACAAAACCTTCAACACCCAAAATATTGTCAATAATTTTATTAATTTATTTTATTAATGAAAATCATTCAACCGTTAAATAACTGATTTGGCAAAAATAAAGATTTCCTAACTTTTTTGGTACATAATTATATCCCGTATATAATTTTCAACCCTTAAATTAGGGTGTTGCGTTTCTATTGACGGTGAGTATATTTAGCGATCAAAGGTTACACTGCAAATAATAAATGACTGTTGTATTGCATCAAGACAACATTTACACATTCCGAAATGTTGGCTCCCAAGTGGCCAATGTACATGTATCGAATGTCTTTATCTAAAAGAAGATATATGACAAAAAATTTCACAACTTCTTATTTTTCTTACAAAAACCATTGATTACAGACAATATAGTGATATTCTTTTTTTTTCTCTTTTACTTTTACTTTTTAAGAAATAAGTTAAACTAGGTTTTATGGGTGTTTTGTACTACACTTGTACCTTAAATGCAAGTTTTTGAACAAAGAATATGAAGTTTTTCATTTTTATGATAAGATGAGATAGGTTACAGTATATGCAGTGAGCTGTAAACAATTAATCTCGTTCACAAAGGACTCTCTTCAATTGAAATCCCCGATATTTAGATCTCTATTCCTATGCTCATTTAAAGACTTTCACTTTTTAAATGTCCCAGTGACTTCTTTGGAGGTTTTTTCTGTATTTCGTTATATAAAATATTGTTGACTTAAACTTTGCTAAAATATATTTTGCTGGTGCCTTTTAAAATAAAGTAATGAAATTTTTATCATTGAAAAATATTAAATATAAAACAGTTCCTAATGTTTTTATTATTTTCTACTAAGGGGGGATTTGATTTCTTAACTAACAGGTACATACCTTATTAGACTGTAGAGCACAGTGATATCCAGATTCTCATAGGTTTTCCTTTTCGAGGATTCTTTGATTTGATTCATCTGGTCTTCCTTCAAATTCATGTTTTTTTTCTTCTTATTTCCTGCATTATCAACTTTTTCAAGAATGTGTTCAGGTTTGACTTTTTTAGATAGAGTGTCTCTCATTATAGGAGCTAAAACTTCCACAATGGCCCTGTCAACACGAGTATAATTTGCTTTTGCCATGATGGAGGACTAACTACAAGTTTTTGTGTATCTACTCTGTAAAGCAAAAAAAAAAAAAAAGTTTGCTAAAAATTATCAAAAATCTGAGCATTTTTTAAGCATGCACAATATGCGACTCTTAAAGTCAAATACAAAAATCAATTATGTATTTACCGTTCAATGATGTGAATCAACTCTAGCCCTGAAGTAATTTACATGTACTTTAAGATGTAATGCACTAAGTAACAATTACGTTTGCATTTTATCATTATTATGCATTTTATCATTATTAATACCATTTCAATTGTTTTATTGTCGCTCGCGTAGCGCAGTGGTTAAATCGTCTGCTCTAGAGTCTTGAAGTAAGGCGCTGATCCTTTTAACGGTTGCAAATAACGAGTTAGACGACAGTTATTCCCTAAACATGTTTTAAAAAAATTAGAAATAAAGTCCAGACAGGAATTAGCTGAAACGTTCAAGATCAAACGCCCTTGAAATAAATAGTCCATCATTAATTGATTCAGATCGTTTAATGTATATACCGGGTATTCGAATATTTAATAAACTTAAGAATTCATAAAGTTATATGTAAGAAAACCCCTACTGATTTCATTATTATACTAAGGTAACAACATAAGTAAAAATTTTTGATAATTAAAATTAAGTTACGGTGGAATGACAAAATTTCTTATATTTATTTGTAATTATACTTATTTGTTGTATAAAACACAGAAGAAAAATTACTTTTGATGTGAAGTGAAGAGTATGTTTGAAGAGTTATAGATCTTACCTAAATATCTGAAAAATATTACATCAAGTGTGTTGAAACATGAAAATGAAAATAATAAAAAAAAAACCAATATAGCACCCCCCATTGGGCTTGCCTATTTACTCACTAGCTCACTTACACAAATAATTTGCATTAGTATACCCTATTTTACAAAAGAAATTAAACATCGAATTATAAGTTTCCTATGGAAATGTAAGTAAATAAGTGAAAAAAATATAAATACACATTGATGATATACTTATATAACTATAAGTCACATGTGAACAAAGTATTTTTCATAAAGTATTAAAGTTCCCAGATGATACATGCATGTTGTGAGTGTATAAAATGTCAACTGATTGATTCGGCTGAGTAACTTGAAACTTTTTCTTCTTCACTGTTTCATTGAATCTTTGCAGGGTGGAATAAAATTTATTTTACGGCCAATAATTCATTTAGAAACATTTACATTTCCAATTAATTTCCCCTATGATTCTTTACAAAATAAAATGCAGTATATTTTCTTCATGAAGTATGCCGGCGTGAAGCGTCGTAGTTCATAACCTCATGAATCTTCAAAAATTAAATTCATTTCTTAAAAAAAAAAACTACTGCTGAAAAAAAGTATCAAAACGTAATATGAAGAAAAGGTCATATTACATCTTTTATAGCGCTAAAGAAGCCTATTGACACAAAATTTTGCATTAATTTTTTTTACTCTATGTGTTCTACAGGAGAATTCTAAAATTTAGCAGAACCATACCTTTTTACAAATGGTAATTAGAAGGTAAATGACAATTACACGTGGTTATCAGCTGGGATTCTTGTTTTTGAACTGATAACAATTTACATATATATTACAAGGTATTACAATATTGATCAATGTTCATTATCTTAACCATGTGCATATTAAAGTATGTTATTGTTTGATTACTGTGTCCTTTCATTAGTTGATGATACAAATTATGAAACAACGAAGGGATAATGAGAATCATTTTCATTTATTTACTTAAACGCTTTATTTCTCTGGACTTTTCCCCAAAATTTTTATTCCTAAAATATACACAGAGTATACATGTACGCAAAAAATTTCAAAGGCACCATTTGTATTGCTAGTTTATTATTAGAAATAGCACTAGTATATATTTATACAGTGAAAGTCAGTGAAATTGACAAATGCTTTGGTGTCAATACAGACCAGCACTGCACACAGTTTTTGACCTGATATGAAGTTGGTATTTACCGAGGGTTGCCAGCTTAGGTTGCAACAGATGTAACACACAGTTAAAAAAATCGAATATCATACAGCAATGAGCTATCCTATCGCCGAATAGCGTCACATTGCCTCATTATCCATACTCAGTCAATTAAACTTTATCCCGATATTTAAAAAGCAAAATTCAGATGGTAGTTTTATGACTTGTTAATGCCATGGCTATTTACATAAAGTATGTTTATGATTTCTTATAAGATTGTAACATTTGTTTTAATATGAGAAAGAAAAAAAAATTTAATTTCTCTAAGGGAACACACTTAAGATATAATACTGACTGCTTTTGCTTTAGAATGTACTAAAGCTATGAATGTACTAAAGCTATAAGAAACGAAAGAAAAATATAGATTTATACCAGTCCTTTAAAATTTGTTGAGAACGATTGCCATTTTTCTATTTTGCAATGATTTTGCTTCTATGCTGTAATTATCAGTTAATGCATTAAAATGCATACTTTTTTGTATTTAATTTAATATATTTGTCTTCCAAATACACTATAAACAAATTTTGAAAGTAAAATACGATTTTTGTTTTGTTGTTAATAAGATACTATCAAGTGCAAAATTAAATTAATACTCGAGTTCGCAAAAAATATTGTACATACCTTCGTGCTAATCCCACTGTTATCATTTAGAAATGAACCCTGGTTCAAAGAAACTCGTATTTATATGAAATTATCACGTGATAGGACATGTGATATTAAATTCCGTATATTAATTATAATTAATTTCTACCACAATTATGTTTACAGTATGAGTTATCTAAACTTTATTAAATGACTTATGTTTTTTTATAATATTTTTTCCATTCACAGAACGGAAATTGTACAGTTAAAACGAATGACGATAACGTTTCTCAAGGTAATCACCACCTGTTTACATATTCAAATAGATAATGCTTGGTGCTATTTCTTGTCATATTCGGTCAATATTTCTTTCCAACAGCTTGATAGGATAATAAACAAAAAGAAGTAAGGAAAGAAAATAAAAGTACTAAAGCTACTGAGAAGACTAAGCTATGAATATGTTACCCAATAAATTAATAATTGTTATTTATTTAAATGGCTTAGTTTAAAGCAATCTTATTCAATCTTGTATTGTGCTTAATTAGTATTTAAGTTTTCCCTTAAATGACATTAAATGCTCGGGAATGGAATATTCAAAAGATAATTATAGCTTGCCTAATGATTTGTTGCTTAATATTTATTTTTAACTTCTGGTGAAAGGTAAGTAGAAAAGGAATGTCTACTGAGGAATTCAAATAGCATTGTATCTAAAAATAATTTCCCGGCCAAATAGCATTGTATCTAAAAATAATTTCCCGGCCTTCTGTAAAAATTTAAAAGTAAGTTGCAGGTATGAAATCTGGATATAAATCTACGTGCAAAAAGAAAGTTTTTTTCATGTCAATGTTTAATCATTCCTAAGGAACTAAAATATTTTCGTTTTGATTCAACATTCCATTTCGTGTATCTATGTTCCAAAAATTTATTCTAATCAATACTAAATTCAACTTTGTGTCATAATTTTACCATTTTCTACATTGTACTGATTAATTCATACTTTTTTGTCATTTTGATGGCACTAAAGAAATATTCTTACAAATCTCCATAGTAAAGGGCTGGGATTTAGTTTCCATGTTCCTTTTAACATATCCACACATTCTGACACATCTGCATCATTCTTTTACCCGGATAAATCATCCACATTTTATGCTTAGAGTTCCAAACCACTTATCAATTTTCGTTCCCAATTTGATGTTTATTGACAATTTCTTATTTTATTCTTATATGTTAAAGTTCATTTTTCAAGATGTTGACGAAAATTTTCCAACTATTGATGACCAAAAGCTATACATTTTGTTCCTTGTTCTAACTTTTTTACTCACATTTTGATACCTTGAATCTTTGCATTGCACCGAGCTGATACGTTTATTCGTTCAGTTTTTTTCGACGACAACGGGCGAAAGCGCGCCCTCCTTTTTCATTACACAGGGGAAAGACATTTTTTTATATACGAAGCAGAGAGGGGAGACACAGCGCCCATTCATGCGGCCACAAAGCAAGTATGATCTAATTACTGTTCTGATGAAAGTAATGAAAGTAACAGATGAAAGTTTATAAATTCAGAAACTGTAAACAAAGTGTCAGTCAATCGTTAGATGAGAATGTCACAGAACTGAGGAAATTATCTAAAGATTATGAATTTGCAGATACAGATAAGGAACTTCTCTCACAGATAATTCAGAAGTGTCGCTCTTATCGTCTCAGGCAAGGAGCGCTGCGGGAGCCTGACATGAACTTAAAATCACTCCTAGATCTAGGCCGTGCCCTCGAGGTTGCTGATACTCAAGCGCTTACTATGGAGGCCCAGAACGAACGTAACAGTGTAAACGCGATACAGAAGTCATCTGGCAAACACCGAAGTCGCAACCCGAGAAGTAAAGAACACGTGACAAAAGGTGAAAGCACTATTGAAAAACCATGCGGAAATTGTGGACTTACTCATGCACGCACATCGGTTTGCCAAGCGAAGGGACAGAAGTGTAGATTCTACAAGAAACACAATTACATGTATTTCCGGAGTGTGCAGAGCCAAGAAACGTGCGTCAGGACAACACAGAAATTCCAAACATGTGCGCGAAGTTGATTTCCGGTATGAGGCCGAATCAAGTGAAGAGGTATATATGTATTCAATTAATGGCAAAAAGGGACCCCAGAAAACTCTTAAAGTAAATGGTGTGTTGTGTGATTTTCTCTTGGACACTGGTGCATCTGTCAATGTGTTAGATCAGACTACACATGTGAAAATCATTAGTCCGAAGCTTGAGAAAGAGAGCAACCCCGCACTTGTACCCTTTTGTGGAGAAAAACAATTGACTGTGTTTTATATAGCTGTCACCTAACCATCGAGTGGAAAGGAGTCATACAATCGCACAAATTCTATGTTGTAAAAGGCAATTATGGAGCCCTCCTAGGGTATCAAACATGTTTGTCATTTGGACTTGTTCAAGTTGTTCACCAACTGTCTCCTGTTGCTGACAGTTATCCTGATCAGTTCATTGGTATAGAAAAACGCAAAGACAGAACTGTGCGAATTTATGTTGACGAGTCTGTGAAACCCGTAGAACAACGTAGTCGTGGAACACCATTTCATCTCAGACCGAAAGTTGAAGCTGAACTTCAGAAACTTTGGACGACGACATAATAGAGCGAGTAAAGGATGAGCCTACACCTTGGATTTCTCCTATAGTTTGTGTTCCTAAGAAGAATCCACAGGAAATCCGTGTTTGCGTCGACATGTGCGAGGCGAATAAAGCCATAATCAGAGAGCGTCATCTCATGCCCACCATAGATGAGCTTATTCACGACTTAAATGGAGCAGCCGTGTTTTCAAAACTGGATCGACAAGGATATCACCAGTTGGAGCCTGCTAGTCGCTCGATCACAACATAAGAACATATCAGACGACACTCTGGTATTTGGCAAAATTCAGGAGAATCATGACGCCGTGTTGACGGAAACCTTCAAAGCACTTCAGAACGGTGGAAAGTTGAATCGTCCAAAGTGCGAGTTCAACTCGGCCCAAATCACCTTCTTTGGACTAGTATTAAGTAAGACTGGTATCTCACCTGATCCTGGGAAAGTCACAGTGATTCGAAAAACGAAGCGTCCGTCAAACGTAAGTGAACTGAGGAGTTTCTTTGGGAATGATTGTCTACAGTCCGTGGTTCATTCCTGACTATTCCACTGTGTGTGAACCATTGCGCCGTCTTACTCATTTAGACACTGAATGGCAATGAACGTCTGATCAGGAAAGTGCATTTGACAAGCTGAAAACTTTGTTGTCTAGTGACATTGTTATTGCTCACTATAACCCAAAGAAACCCATCAAAGTTGTGGTTGACGCCAGCCCTGATGGCCTAGGTGCTATACTTACACGAGGGGACAACGTAGTTGCTTTCGCTAGCCGATCACCAAGTGGACCAGAGTCGCGCTACAGTCAGACAAAGAGAGAAGCATTGGCAATCATATTAGTCTGGTCCGGATTTTAGAAAGAACCATACACCACGTGATCTGGTCGAATCGTGAGGAAACCTGCAGTTTTGAAGGACTTTGTGAAATAAACTTACATATTGTTTTTCTGTTTTGGTATAATGATTGATGTCAATTTTCTAGTCAATTTGCAAATCTCTTAATTTGTAGTTCTAGTCAATTTCATTGTTAGTGTAATTTTCTAGTTGTGTTAAATTGTATTTTATGAAAATCTGTTTGCTGTCAATTTCAATTTTTCAATTTATTACCAAATTTCATTTCTGAGAAAAGGAGGAATGTAATAATTGCATATTATTCATTTACACTATTTTTATTATTTTTTAATTGGGACTATTTCTTATTGTGTAATATTCAACCTTAATACTCTCTAATTTCTCGCTGTTAATCCACATCTTTCGTGTATGCGTAGAAATATCATCATACAAAATAAAATGTCAGCATCCAGCTGCAGAGTACACAAGTGTTCTTGAGTGTGTCATACGTATCTAGGGCCTACCTAAGTATTACAGTATATATAGGCCTAACAATTTATATTGAAAATGTCTGTCAGCATTTGTATTTCTTTACATGTATTCATCTCGTTAAATCATCACTGCTTTGATACAATTTGTATACAACATGAATGACGTGTTTAAGGACAGATGATACAAACAAATTTTTTCTTTGAAAAAGATTTAATATTATGTCACAAGTTTAGAAAAGTGGATGGTTCTTAGCATTAATTCTCCGAAGACTTGGAAAATATTAGTAATATTTTAATAAAAAAACAAATATAGACAAATCACATTCAGTAAAGGTTTACAGGTGAAAATAAATTTCAGAATATGTTATCTTGGCGCTAAAAGTGTTATATAAACTTTAGAAAAATATACCAAGCCAGGTGATTTTTTAAGAGGAAGATCAAAATTACAAAAAAATAGCAATATCAAATAGGCTGATTTTTACCATTTCGCTTTTCCTAATAAAATTCACCTGGCTTGGTATATTTTTCTTAAGTTTATATTACACTTTTAGCACCATGCTAACATGTTCTGAAATTTGTTTTCACCTGTAAACCTTTACTGAATGTGTTTTGTCTATATTTGTTTTTTCAATGAAATATTACTAATATTTTCCAAGTCTTTTTCATATTCCAGTTCTTAGTAGAAAAAAATCTAAGAACCATCCACATTTCTAAACTAGTGACATTATATTAAATCTTTTTCAAAGAGAAAATTTGTTTGTATCATCTGTCCTTAATATGATACTTATTTTCACATTGAATGCTGAAATAATATATCAGGATTTTTACATCAATATATAAACCAATCTAGATTATTAACTTAACGTCTTACATAAGATCTGCACGTAACCGCACTATTGCACAATAGATACATGAAAGCGTTATCTAACAAGGGATTCTCACCTGCCTATTTGTGTTGTTACATGTTGGAAACAAACAGGATGCTAAGGTGTCATAATAAAAAAACTACAGAGAAACATAAAAGCACAGAATATGTGATTTTAAGCCGGCATTCCCACTGAGTGTGTTTGAGTGTGTGTGTGTGTGTGTTAGTCAATCTGTCCTTTGTTATCTATAAATTTTCACATTTTCGAGTTTTCAAGAACCCATAGATCAGTTTCAGCATTTACGTTTGTTCAATTTGCAGGAATTTGTTTATTACAGAAAGTGTCATGATCTCTTTAAATTAATAAAATTTAGAATTATTCCACGGAATTATTCTACACAATCTTCTTTCTTTCAAAAAGCCCCTCGGTTTCGTAAAAGTTTCATGGTTAGTCCATCATTTGACGGCAGGGAATGCTCACTCCCCAAGGCACTTGATCCCACCTCTGATGTTTTGGAGGTCCTTTTTTGCTCTGCTCCTGTTTTGTATTGTTTAATGGACTTTTGATGAATAATGTTCATTATCTAAATATGTTTCATGGTACACTGATTATTCGAACTTGGTTCAATACAATTCCCTGGGATATGAAGTGAAAAAATCGGCTTGGTGTAAAACTATGAGGATGGAGTCTCCAAAATGGAGTGTCAGAAAGTGCAAGGGGTGGAGTTTCTTTGAGTCAGATGGTGCAAGGGTGGAGAATATTATAAAAAATTTTAGCTCTTGCTTATTGATTGATTGTATATTGTTTAACGTCCCTCTCTAGAATTTTCACTCATTTGGAATCGCCATCAATTACCGTCGGAGGGCTACAAATTTTGTCCTATACTCGGCACTCAGGGCCTTTGAGAAGGGAAGGATCTTCTTTGTGGGATTCGAACCCACGACGTCGGGATCAAGTCCTTTCTTTCGCGACTCTAAAGCTTTATGTATCACATACAATAGAGGAATACAACCAGTGATTTTGAGATTTAATTTTTTCAGATAACATATGCTGGGTTCAAGAAAAATTTTAACACTGGTAAGACTTGTGTCCTGCGCTGCTATCCCACGTACAGTTTATCTTGAAATATCAACAGATTTATTCATCTGTTAAGGTCTTTAACCGTATGAAAAATTCAATGAGAAATTTTTTATGAAATTGACACAGGAGGCTTCACCCCTTGTACTTTGTGAAACACCATTTTAGAGCCTCCATCTTCAGTGTTTTATACCAAGTAAAAAAAAAATCAGCCGGTGAAAAACAGAAAAAGACTATTGTTTGTCACGTTTGCGTTGTGGCCCGTTAGCATCTCATTAAAAGGTATCGGAGTACAGTCATCAGTTTTTAAACTACTCAGTAACAAATGTCCCCTTGAACAGAAAATTTTGATTTAAAATGTTAGGAATGATTTCGTCTCGATGATAAGAGCCATTGTTTGAAGAAAAAATTATCATAGTCAATATTTACCTTTTAGATGAACACTTAAAAAGAGGTAAAATACAAGATAATAAAACTACGTTGTGGTTTTTTTCTACTCAATTACTACGATACTATTATCATATGAAAGTCAATTTAGTTTTACCCTCTTATATGAAGGACGCTTTTAGGCAAACAGACTAATTGTGTGAAAATTAACCTTTCGCCATCCCCGTCATACCCTCCTCGAAAACTAGACTCTTGTTATTTTAATGGATATGAGCGTACGAGATATTTGGAGTTAAACGTTGATTCGCAATTGCAATTACACCTTAATCTTGTACATTTCAAAAATTAGATTTTTTTTAATCCGTGTTAATGAATATATAGAACTACAATCATCTGTATATAAGCTCAGCCTCTGCACAAATAATACAAAAAAATGATATGGGCATTATGTATCTTTGTGGTTTAAGTAACATTAATTAAAGAAATATCCGCAATCAGTTTAATACTGTTTCTTCTACTTAAATCCTACATGTGCATAAATTACATGACTTATGATGTTTGATTAAAAGGGGGTATCTTAATAGAGTAAAATGTGTCACAACTCTAACCTCGCAATTTAAACATTTTTGAACCTAAACATCCTAAAAGGCTATTTATGTTGACCATTTTTACCTCATAGATAATACTTGTACAGAACATAACTTTTTCAGATACAAAATTTATTCATAAAATTCTTTTTAGATGTTAAAATAATGATCATATTGAAAGTACAAAGATGTTAAAATTGAAAGTAGAACTTTTCTAAAGTTAGCATTTAAAATTAAGATAATTATCTTCATTGGTTTTGTCTTCTAAATCATGAAATGAATACCTCGTTAGAGTTTTGTTTTGATTGCAATTTACAGCTGTGATTTGGAGGGCAATTATTTCTTCCCAACAAGAGAGAACTTGATAATGACACACATATATTTTCTCGAATAGACCTAAGATGGGTGATACAAAATTTAAATCTAAAACCAAAAAATTACATAATGATTAGAAAGAAACTTGATATATCAAACCAATCAATTATTTGCTTGTAAACATAACTTAAGATTATTTTATAATTGAAGGACTGAAGGACTGAGTATATGTTTTACAATCAAATAAAAGGCAGTAATATGGGGAGGTAGCTTGAAATTACGCACTAATCCCTTAAATATACAAGAATATACCCTTATCACCTGCATACTGTTTTTCCTACTGAGTCGGTATGCAAGAGCATGCTCTATGTATGAATAATTCCTTATAAAAGGTAAGTCATTGAAAAACAAGTCAATGAAACAAGAATACCAAAATGTCATTTAAAGTCATTATTTTGTAGGTTAAATGACCTCGTCAATCTCATCATTAAGTCAAATGCTGATTTAGGATTTACGTTTATCGTACTAATTGTTAGGCCATTATTTACTCATTGAATTGTTTAAGGAATATCTCGGTATTTCCCGACCATGACAAGGAGCACAAGGCGGGTATTACCGGTTGGTAGGGGATGCTCATTCCTCCATGGCACCTGTTCCCGCCTCTAATGTTTTAGAGGTCCATGTTTCTCTCTCCTGATTTTCATTGTTTTAATAGACTTTTAAGCCTTAATACTGTTCGTTTATTTCACAATATTATGAAGAGCTAACACAGAAAGGGAATAGGTTCGACAAGAAGGCACTGTAAAATTCTATAAGTTTTTTGGCTATAAAGGGAAATCAGCGAGTGACACAAGAAATGTAGCAACCATAAACGAAAAAAAAAAACATTGTAGTACATTGTTGCATATTAAGTTAACTTTTCTTAATTTCATTCCCAATCAACATGTCTTATTTGAAAAAATAATTAGATTTATCTATTTATGACAAAACATATTGAATTTGTTTTCACGATTTAGATTTCTCACTGCAAAATTGCAACTGATGAATTTTCTTCAGTGTTTCTAACACCAGATACACATCTTGGCATCAATAGCTGGATGCATCAAATCATCACAGAAACCAATTATTTAAAACCTCATATTGAACAAAAAATACTTCACTTATGCAGCATTTTATCAGTAGCGGATTTATTAATGTAAAGATGTTACAACACATGTGCGTCTGCATCTTTTATAACACCGCAGATTGTATGATGCTTGAGGACCTATCATGTATCATCTACGTCTTTAATTCCCATCGATAAAATTATATGAAGTTTATTTATTTACAATGTACTCGTAATTCAAAATAAATTATTTTATGTGATAATATGAATGATACTACCCGTGAAATACCCGTGAAATACCATGTACTTTATCGACGGGTAGGTGATTTATCAAAAGCACTTCCGGTTTTGACAGATCCTTCTGCGTTGCTTCAAGATTTATGATTTTACAAAACAACTTTATAAAAATTCTTGCGTGCCTTTTTAATGTTTATAATGAGCAGGAATTTCGTTTAAAGCAGAAACAAGACTTGTATGCATCAAACAAGTGTTAACTTTTATCAAAGTATCTGTATTGGACAATGAAAAGATGGTTGTTAACCCCTTCATCTTTGTAAGAGAAACTTAATAAGGTCTATCAGTTAAGTTGTTTTGACAAAATTGTTTTCTTACATCTTATAGTAATTTATGTGTAACTTACCATGAATCCAGTTCTTTGCAGTTTAAGTGAAGAGGGCTTAACGTAAGTTTAGCACCGTGTAGAACTTCCACCGTTCAAAGAATGAAAAAATTAATAATCCCTCAGTCTTTACAACCTTTAGTTGAATGTTAGTTTAAAATAGGCCTCCGCCTGATTGTCACACATGTTTTAAAAGACGCAAATAGCATTTGATCTTATTTTAGACGATATTCTTTCGTTCGACAGTGCGACGTCATCAATTTTTGCGTCATCAGTTTAAGGGGGGCAACTATAGTTTCCATTGCGCAATATTTCGCGCATCATAGTAAAATGCAGCGTATGTGCTGTTTTAATGCAACTTTTTTCGCTTTATTATTAAAATTAAACAAAATTAAGAAGTTATAGGTATAAAAATGCAATTACATTTAATATAACTGATTATTTTAACCGATTTTGCAATTGATAGGTAGGTTGACGTCGTTGCAGTGTGTTTTTGACGTTATATAACATAACATAACTTTTTTGTGTGCAGCAACGGACACTCTGATGTATGTATTTTTAGATTTTTGCTAAGTTTGTACTTAATGATTTGTATATTACTGTAAATAAATTATTGTTAAGTTTAAACTGTGTGATTGATCTTTGCTGGCATTTAGGGTTATTCTGACCCATAACAGAATTGGGGGCTCGTCCGGGATAAAGAATTTCTTGCACTTTTGCAGTTCATTGTCAGAATTTTGTTAATTAAATTGTTAAATTTGACTATAAGCCAGCAAAAATCAACATGGTATTTTCGGTCACAAACTTTCTTAGTTCGCCAAGTGTTCAGGTTTTTGATACGTTAAAAAAGGATGACTTGATCGCATTAGGTTTGCATTTTGGGTTAGATGTTAAATCCTCTCAGAGAAAGCAAGACATTAGAATTAAGGTTGCAAACAAACTAGTAGAAGAAAACATCTTTGAAAAATACGATCTTCCAGAATATACAGTTAAAACAGAGTTAGGCTCTTACAAAATGGCAGAATATCAGTTTCAATTAGAGTTAGAGAAAATGCGATTAGAAAGAGAAAAATTAGAAAGAGAAGAGCGAGAAAGAGACAGAGAAAGAGAAAGAGAAAGAGAAGAACGAGAGCGTGAACGGAAATTTGAATTAGACAAATTAGAAAGACAAGAGCACTTTGAGTTAGAGAAATTAAGATTACAGCAGAAACCAGAACCCTCATTTGTCAAGAATGAATTTGATGCAGCAAAAAATATTAGGTTAGTTCCGAAATTTCAAGAAAAATCTGTAGACAAGTATTTTCCCCAATTCGAGAAAGTCGCAGAAAATCTTAAATGGCCACAACACGTTTGGTCAACAATGTTACAAAGTGTACTGGTTGGCAAAGCAGCTGAGGTATACTCTGCACTAGGGGTAGCTGAAAGTTCAGACTATGAGAAGGTCAAAGCAGCAATATTAAAAGCATATGAATTAGTACCTGAAGCGTATAGACAAAAGTTCAGAAAGTATAGAAAGTTTGATAATCAAACATTTGTTGAATTTTCACGAGAGAAAGAAGATTTATTCGATCACTGGTTTAGATCTAAGAAACTTGATAAAACTTTTGCTAATTTGCGCCAAGTCATCCTGGTAGAAGAGTTTAAGGAATGTGTTACTCAAGATTTGAAAACACATCTAGAAGATAAGAATGTGAAAACTCTTGAAGAGGCAGCAGTCATATCTGATACTTATGCTCTGTCTCATAAAAAGAATTTTGTATCAAGATCTCAGACTAGCAGTAATTCTACAAATTCAGACACATATAAAAAGAGTGGTTCAGGGTCTCAGTCTTTCACAAGTTCCCAGTCTCCATCCCAAGGTGGTTCTAAGTCCGGTCCAGGACGTTTTGAAGGATCATCTGGAATAGGGTCGCTTCCTACTTGTAGTTATTGTAAGAAAAAGGGTCATCTGATCAGTGAATGCTTTAAACTTAAGAGAAAAAATGATTTTGATAAAACTCAACCACATGCTTGTGCGGCAGTTAGAGGTGATAGAGAAGCCTTAGTTTCGATTTGTTCTGACACTCCTGATGTCCAGGGTTCACAGTCCAGTTCTATTGATTCTATGGAGGATTATAAGCCCTTTATGTCTCAGGGATTTGTTTCACTCGGTGACTCTAGCGAAATAAAACCTGTCCAGATTTTGAGAGATACTGGTGCTGCACAGACGTTATTGTTAGAGGGCGTGCTTCCTTTGTCTGAGCAGACTTCTACTGGTGGGTCAGTTTTATTACAGGGTGTGGAGCTAGGCGTCATTGATGTTCCCCTGCATAGAATTAGTTTGAAGTCAGATTTAGTTACTGGACCTGTTATCGTAGGTGTTCGACCTACTCTTCCCGTTCCAGGCATTTCTTTGTTGCTAGGCAACGATTTAGCTGGTGGAAAAGTTGTACCAGATCCTATAGTTTGTGAGAAAATCACTCCAGATGTCATGTGCGATGATGAAGATGATGACATTTATCCAGCCTGTGCTGTTACTAGAGCGATGGCCAGAAGACGAGAAATGGAGGCAGACCATACTCAAGCCTTTGACGAGACGAATTCCTCTGTTGATATTGATTTGAATGACACTTTCTTATCTGACCTTGATGGCACTCAAACAAGCATGGAACCACACAATATCAAGAAGCAAGAGAAGAAAGAACTGTTACCAAAATTTGGTGGTGAGGATGATGAGTTGCATCCACTAGTTAGCCAAGGCAAGGACATCCTCAGCCGAGAACGTTTACTCTCTGAACAACATAAAGACCCAGATATCATTCAACTTAGTAAGAGGGCACTTCCACCAGAAGAGGCTACTAAAGTTGGAGAATGCTTCTATATGAAAGATGGCATCCTTATGCGAAAATGGCGACCACCTGACGCTTCCCCAGATGAAGTGTGGCGTGTTGTTCACCAGATAGTGGTCCCAGCTGCTTATCGTCGAGATGTCATGAGTTTAGCTCACGATACACCTATGGCTGGTCATTTAGGTATCAATAAGACTTATAATAGGATTTTGAGTCATTTTTATTGGCCTAAGCTAAGGAAGGATGTTTCTGAGTTTTGTAAGTCGTGTCATGTCTGTCAGATGGTAGGTAAACCGAACCAGAAGATACCATCCGCCCCTCTCCAACCAATTCCAGCTTTTGAAGAACCGTTTAGTCGAGTGTTGGTGGATTGTGTAGGACCTTTGCCTAGGACCAGATCTGGGAACCAGTATTTACTTACCATTATGTGTACATCCACTCGATTCCCTGAAGCCATACCTCTTAGGAATATAAAGGCAAAGAGCATAGTTAAGGCCCTAACCAAGTTTTTCAGTTTTGTAGGAGCACCCAAGGCAATTCAGTCGGATCAAGGCTCAAATTTTATGTCGGGGTTGTTCCAGCAAGTCATGCATGAGTTGGGTATAAGGCAATATAGATCAACTGCTTATCATCCTGAGTCCCAGGGAGCGCTAGAACGTTTTCATCAAACCCTAAAAACAATGCTGAAGACCTATTGTTACCAGTATGAAAAAGACTGGGATGAAGGGGTTCATCTTGTACTATTTGCTGCACGAGAAGCAGTCCAGGAGTCTCTTGGGTTCAGTCCTTTTGAATTGGTGTTCGGTCATACAGTTAGAGGTCCTTTGAAATTGTTGAAGGAAAAGTGGCTGACTGAGACTACTGATCTTAATCTTTTAGATTATGTGTCTGATTTCAAAGAAAAACTTTACAATGCTTGTAAATTAGCACAAGACAATTTGAAGAATTCTCAGATGAAAATGAAAATGTGGTATGACAAAGATGCCAGAAATAGGGTGTTTAAGCCAGGTGATAAGGTTCTTGTATTTTTACCTATTCCTGGTCATCCTTTACAGGCCAGATTTTATGGCCCTTATGAAATTGAAAGCAAGATCAGTGATGTAAACTATGTAGTTAAGACACCAGGTCGACGTAAAGAGAAACGGGTTTGTCACATTAACATGTTAAAAGAGTATTTTGAAAGGTGTGACCGAAATTCTGTAAAACCAGTTTCCACTTTAGCCAATGCTAAGACTGTTCAAAATTGTATTGAAAGTGATACGAGTGTAGAGATGAATGAGAAAGATTGTAATCAGAGTGTTCGTTTGAAAAACTCAGAAGTTTTGGCTAATTTGGATGCCAAACTTGGACATTTGAACATTCACCAAAAAGAACAAGTTAAAAACTTGATGAATGAGTATCATCAAATCTTTTCGGATGTTCCAAAGAAAACTAATGCAGCTTGTCATGATGTCATAGTGAGTGACGTTCTGCCTATCAAACAACATCCGTACCGTCTGAATCCAATAAAATTGCAGTACCTAAGAAGGGAAGTGCAGTACATGTTGGACAATGACATTGTTGAACCTAGTAAAAGTGATTGGAGCTCACCATGTATTCTTGTACCAAAACAGGACGGTTCGTACCGATTATGTACAGACTATAGAAAGGTGAATTCTGTTACCAAAACTGATTCATTTCCAATACCTAGAATCGATGACTGTATTGACCGCATTGGAAACGCCAAATTTGTCAGTAAATTTGACCTGTTGAAAGGCTACTGGCAAGTACCGTTAACAGAAAGAGCAAAAGAAATATCTGCTTTTGCTACACCAGATGGACTTTACCAGTATAAAGTAATGCCTTTTGGCATGAAAAACGCACCGGCTACATTCCAAAGGATGATTCACTCCCTCCTTCAAGACCTCGAGGGATGCGAGGCCTACATTGATGATGTCGTCATATACAGCGACACATGGGACGAACATCTCCGAATCATGCGTGCTTTATTTGACATTTTAGCTAAAGCAAACTTAACTGTGAACCTTGAGAAGAGCGAATTTTGTCATGCTTATGTAGAGTATTTAGGTCATAGAGTAGGTCAAGGTTATGTTACACCCATTATGGCTAAAGTGGAAGCTATTGCAAAGTTCCCGATTCCTACAAACAAGAAAGAGTTAATGAGGTTTTTGGGCATGGCTGGGTTTTACAGAAAATTTTGTCCAAATTTTTCCTCAGTAGTTAGTCCACTTACAAATCTTTTACAAAAGAGGGTTAACTTTGAATGGACAAAGGACTGTGAAAAATCGTTTCATAAAATCAAATCTGTCCTTATGAGCAATCCAGTTCTGTCAACTCCAGATTTTTCTAAGCAATTTAAGCTTACTGTTGATGCTAGTGATGTTGGAATCGGGGCAGCTTTGTTTCAAGAACATAGTGATAATGTAGATAGAGTTGTTTCTTATTTTTCAAAGAAACTTACAAAATGTCAGCAAAACTATTCCACCATTGAAAAGGAATGCCTTGCTTTGTTGTTAGCCTTACAGCATTTTGATGTTTATTTGAATGTTACTTTGCATCCAATTCTTGTATATACGGATCACAACCCCCTGACATTTTTGCATAAATTGTCAAACAAGAATCAAAGACTGACTAGATGGAGTTTGTTGTTACAAGAATACAACATAACAATTAAGCATATCAAAGGCAAAGACAATGTTATTGCAGATGCCTTGTCCAGAGTATCATAAACAAATTAGATTTTTGTATTAATGTACATATGTTTTTCATTGACATTCAAACTTTTTAAGGGGGGAGGTGTTGTGAGGTGTGTTATATTTGTATTGTTTCATCATGTCTATTATTAGTAACATTAAGTTTCTTGAACATTCCAGAGTGGTCAATATGTTCGGTCATTGTTTCTAGAACATTCCTGAACTTTGTGTATGTCCAGAACTTTCCAGTAATATCATGTACTTACAACTTCTAGAATATTCTAGATTTATAATACTGTATAAATACCCTGTCAATTCGATGCATAGAGACTTTTGTCGTATGAGCACCATTGAGTTACAACTGGGACATATTTTCACTGGGACATTGTGTGCAGCAACGGACACTCTGATGTATGTATTTTTAGATTTTTGCTAAGTTTGTACTTAATGATTTGTATATTACTGTAAATAAATTATTGTTAAGTTTAAACTGTGTGATTGATCTTTGCTGGCATTTAGGGTTATTCTGACCCATAACAATAATCTGAAGCTCTTAAAGAAAGGGGTCATAAAAATTTTATTGAAGAAAAAGTAATAAACGTATGCTCTTGAAATTTTAAACAGAGAAGTTTGAGGATATCCCAATATTTTTGTTATGTTTCCATGTGAATCCATTGAGTACGTCATATTTTGTAATACTCTATAAAAATAGTAAAATTTGCTAATGTTTTGCATTTTGAGATCCCCCCCTGGTAACAAGACGGTAGAATTTTGTGTTTCTTACATATATCGTGTAATATAGTATTACTCATCAAATATTATAGTTTGAACAAAATGTCTATTGTAGTATTTGTATAATTTGCTTAAAAGTGCTAAAAATGGTCATTTTCCTATACAATCCTATAGTAAATGTACCTGTATTTTGAGACGGTCCCTCAAAAATACCTTGACGGTAGATATCCCGCAAACTTTGCATGTGCACTTAAGTTAATGTAAATTATATATGGTGTAAAAATGAAGAGTTTCGCTATTGTAGTTTTCACACAATAAAACTATAGTCGGCCTCCTTAAATAGAAATTATTCAAGTAGTTTCAAGAGGCCTGAAGAGGGTGATCTCAAAGTAAAAAAAATAAATAAACAAAATCGATAAATAGAAGATCTATAATTGCTGATTTAATGTTGTCTTGTTGAAATTGTGTATATTCGCTCGGCAAGCCTCGCGAATATACTCCAACTCGTTGGATAGAGCCAATACCAGATCCCACATAATAGATATCCTTAATCTCACAAATTCATCATTTTCCTTCATTTACAGGATGAATCCCTTTTTGCTGAGATTTCAACTCCGATTCTGATATTTATTACATGTACATACTAGAAATTTCAATTTGAATTTTTGAACGGTCAACATTATCAGCCTAGAACGCAATCAGTACTTGTATAATTTTAAAGTAAGGATCTGCTCTAGTAAACTGTGAGATGGATTTATTCGTTTTCATTTTTAAGATAAAAGTACATTTAAACTAAAAAATGTAAACAACTTCTGCAAAAATGTCATAATCGTTTTTAAAGATAAATGAGGGTAATTATGCAAAAATTATTATAAAATATGAAGCACAAGATCTTATCAATGTAAGTTAAAATAAAAGGGCGAGGTCGAATGCCGACAATTCAATAGTAGTATATAAATACATTCTTAAACAATTTCTTTAGTGTTAACAATGAATGTGTACTGAACCTTGAATTGTGCAGAATTTTCCTTATAATTTTGCTGCCTTGAGATAAAATAAATTTGCAGGCCATGCGCAAGGACGTAAAATATAAGCTGTTTGAACACAATTATGATTTTTTTTGTACAATATGGTACATCGTCATGGTACATGTAGGTCAGTCAATAGAGCGCTCAATCCATGATGGTTACGAGTTCGAATCACAGGCGCGACTGACCTAAGTCGATAAAAAATAGGTAAAATGATACACTGTCATGGTACATGTACATCTGTACTTTAAGCACCAGTTTACATCCTGGTTTCCTTTCAGATTGAAATACCCATAAACATAAACATGCATAGATAAATTATGCAAGTATCAAGTGCAGGTGTAAATAGCAATGTGCATAATGTTTCATTGTTCATGAGAATATTTTCGCATGGAACATCAATTACGTACAAAAGGTAGAGTCCGGAGTAAAAGAAAAACCAGCAGATTGTAAAATGCTGCAGTTGGCTGCTAGGAGACAGAATATGGATTAAGGGAGTTAACTGTTTATCAAACCGTGGATAAAATTATTTGTAGAAATAAAGATATAAAAATATTATCTGTATATCAAAAAGGAAAATATAAAGAATGGTTAAAGGAAACTTCTAGGACTATGCTTAATATTATTGCCGCTCAAATCACCTGTTTCTATATGGATCAGCTAGTTAAATAGATGACTACGATAGAATGTTTATCAAACCTATTTCAGACACCGAAATTTATTTAAATCTCATTGTACTCTAGCACATATTTTACATTTACAGTTATGTAGAATTATGTAGAACAGTTATGCTCAGAAGGTCATTTTGTCAAATTAAATCACAGTAACTATGAATGTCTTTAAAAAACAGAGCTGGAATCAGGACAGATGGAGGTGTAAAAATCCCTTCCATACATTAACGACCATCTTGCATGGGCTCGATCTTCTCATAATCAACCATCAGAAAAATTTAGACAATTATAGTGTGGATTCGATTGCCTAACATAAAAGTCTTTTTAATGTCGCCTGCGGAGCAGAGCGGCACTAGGGAATCAATTTACTCGGCGTCTGTCTGTCTGTCTAGCTGTCTGTATGTCTGTCCGTCTAGCTGTCTGTCCTTCTGTCATACCTGTGTTCAGGTATCTCAAAAACAGTAAGAGATATGGACTTGATATTTTGCGCATTTAATGCTTGGCACTATGGCAATTTTGTATATTGCCTTGGTTATCGATCTTGTATGTCCCTTGATCTTGTTCTTTGACCTACTTTGCTCAAAAGATAAAAGTACCAATATACAGCATATTTTATACATTTAAGGGGTAGTTCTATGCTATTTAGCATGTGCAATGATTGTCATATAAAACTTTATAGAAAATACTATTCACTTGATATTTGACCTATTGTACAAAAAATACATGGACAATTTAATTTAAGATCTTTGAATTTTGACTGGTGGTGTTGATAAATAACATTTTATAAAGGTAATAGAGTTCATAATACTGTTCTTTGAAAATGTATGGTATTCAGTACATTTGTAACCACACAAACTGATTATAACTTAACTCTTACTGAACTGTTACGCGACATGCACTAAATGTTCACGTTATAGAAATATAACTTTACCATTTCCCCGCAAGCACCTTAAAGCGCGGTGGAAGTTTCTCTAAAGTTTAGTGTTAATATTTATGACATATTTTGATAAGTTTATACCTTTTTTTATTTTATGAAATCTTAATAGGAAGTATAAAATGGAAGGTAAATGGCACTAAATAGAAGATTAAATTTCATTTTGAAAGTGCGTGAAGCATGCTTGATTGTGGGGAAATGGTATATGCCTGATTTTGTGTCAGAAATAAAAACTCTCGGTTCCCGTTTTGCACACATTTGTAATTAGGGTTTGTTCCCGTTTTGCACACATTTTAATTACAGGTAATTTAAAAATGTGTGAAAATCGGGAATTTGACCAGGTGAGATAATTACTTAATTGCTATAGTCTATACCATACTTAGCTTAGTAAGTATGTGAAAGGTGAACTTATAGTGAAGAAATAAGAAAATAATTACAAAGTTAATGTATTTGATTATCTGTTTTCTTTATTATATGTTATATCTTTAATTCATTTAGCATTTTATCAAGATTTCTTAAAGAAATTGGACTTGGACTTGAAATTAAACAAATACTAATAATTTATTCAATAAAATCAAATATTTTCCCATAAATATATATATATGATTTTAATAAAATGCTTATAAAATTGTATTAAACCTCTGACGATTACATTAAGCTTAATCAGGTATTCACAGGTAAATCCAGGTATATCCAATCCAGAAATCGGACTATAATTGCTATCAAAACACACTTCACATCTATTGTTCTATACTAATTACCAAATGTGTGCAAAACGGGAACACACCGTAATAAGGTATAGAACAATAGGTGTGAAGTTGTTTTGATAGCAATTATAGTCTGATTTATGGTTTGGATTTACCTGTGAATACCTGATTTAGCTTAATATATTTTTGAAGGGTTTAATACAATTTTTTAAACATTTTATTAAATTTCTATATATATTTATGAGAAAATATTTGATTTTATTGAGGACAATATTAAAATTTTGTAAAATTTTATATATACATATGGGAAAATATTTGATTTTATTGAATACAATATTAATTTTATTTATTTCATATTATTTATTAGTTAAGTCAAATTTAAAAAAAAAATAATTTTCAATCTTGATTATAACAAATAGAAATGAAAATAGAGAATGAAAATTAATTTGAAAATAATGCCCAAGCCAAGAAGATGTTACGATCATCAGATAATTATAAGATCAAAGTGACGATCGAATTATCAATGATTGCTGCTGATCCAAGCTTGTAAATTTTTAAGTGAAGATCAAATCATCAATGATTGCTGCTGATCCAAGCTGGTAAATTTTTAATTATTATAATTTTGTGTCTTACAATGTTAGTCAATTGTTAATTATTATATTAATCTTTATTCTATCATCAAAGTGAATATATATTCAGTTGTATCAACATTTTGAACTATAAAAGAGGGGAAAAAATTCAGAGTTATCACATCCATCTTGTGCTTCAAGAATAATCAACATTGCTAATGCTATGCTTGCTGTCACTTTCTTGCCCAATAAGTTTGGGGGTTTGCGTTTCGCATTCCATGGTTTTCAGTACATGGTAAAGATTTTCTGACTAAATACTGAATCACAACAAATAAATAAATTACATCACAATAAATAAAGAAATTACACATTGCCAAAGCATACACATTTTTAGTTGATTATAGATGTATATATATAATATTTTTACATGTGATAGGTGTTGATTTGTACATGTATATGTACATGTGTAATAATAACATTTAATTTATTTGTAGGTGTTGATTTGTACATGTATATGTACATGTGTAATAATAACATTTAATTTATTTGTAGATCAATTCCCGGAGAGGAGATCGACGTTACTGGAAATGTGTGATCCCGGATTGCCAGGCAAGACTTAATACGCACCACGAGTACATCACCAAATTCGTCCATGTGCACAACCATGCAGCTGATTCAGTGGATGTTAAAGTGAGAAGAATCGTGCAGACTATCAGAGAGAGGAGCAAGGAAGAAACCAAACCAATTCCATCTATTTACGAGGAGGAACGCGGTCTTCTACGATCTGAGGAGTTTATCACTACAGAGCCTGATTGCGAAGAAATAAAAGCTTCCTTTCCAACACTCTACACATGCAAGTCAGCCCTTTATCGTCAGCGTGCCAAAGAAATACCAAAACTCCCAATCACACCACAGGACGTCATCTTGATTGGAAAATGGACCCGTACCAGTGCTGGAGACAACTTCCTTGTGGCAGACAACGTGTGTTTCCAAACGCTTTGGTGAAAGGATGTTTCTTCCACTTCACACAGTGCATCTGGAAAAAAACTCAAGCCCTAGTACTGTCAGTGCAGTACCGAAACGACGACGATGTGCGACGATTTGTGCGACGTGCAGCTTCCCTTCCCTTAGTGCCTACCAACGCTGTAGATTATGTGTGGTTCAACATCTTGGAGGAAGCAGAGGACATCAACGTAGACATCACAAGATTCAGCGACTATGTGACAGAACAGTGGATTGAGGGGACAGACAAACAGTTTTGGAACCACTTTGACAACAACGGGCCTAGGACTAACAACATTTTAGAAGGATGGCACTCCAAGATCAACAAACAACTCAACACACCACATCCCAACATCTACAGACTGATCTCGTTTCTTCACAACGTGCAGGCCCCGGGAAGTGAGGTATCGGCGCATCGACCACCGACTGACGCAACTTAAGAGAAGATTCATCGATGGAGAGATAGACATTATGCACTACTTGGGTGCTGCATCACATCTCCTTCACCTTGATTAAGTGATAGACCAGAAGAACATTTTATGTTATGTGACAGATAAGACATTAAGTGTGCATATACTAAGCAATAATTGTGTCAATGTATCAATTGTATTATATGCATGAAATAAATCAATCTGCCAATTGTATAATGCTCATGAAATACATCCATAAATAAATGTCAAATTCATTAAGTTTGTAATTATTCTCTAATTTTTTTCACTATAAGTTTACCTTCCACATGCTTACTAAGTATGGTATAGACTATAGCAATTAAGTAATTATCTCACCTGGTCAAATTCCAGTTTTCACACATTTTTTAATTACCTGTAATTAAAATGTGTGCAAAACGGGAACAAACCAAACTCTCAATGCGTTGAAATGCTTCACTGCGGGGTAGGGGGGTTAAATATCATGAAAATGCATTGAGATCGGGTTTCCGCAACGGATTGTGTAGAGAGATTGTGTACAATCGCAATATGTTCGTTCGGGGGAAAATCACTGTCTTGTGTGGAGCTTGAAATATGATAACAACATCACAAATATTAAAGTACACTTCAAATAAATATATTTGGTTAAAATCTGTCCGTGGTTCTGGAAGAAGTCAACATTTCTAAAAACTTAAAAAAGCTTTTTTAATCCGCGATAAAAGTTTTACTCTCAAATAAAATTCAAAATCTTTAAATTTGATTTGGATTTGGTCGCCCGAGAGGTGCAGTGGTTACAGACATTTGCTCTTTATGTAGTCGCAGAGTAAGAAATTTTTCATTACGTCGCAGGTTCGAATCCCATTCATGTACTTGGAAGTGGAGACCTGTCCTTTGGATAAGACTGTATAAACCAAGGTCCCGTATCGCAGTAGGTACTGCCATAAAAAACCTTGCTCAATGGCCCTAAATGCCGAGTATGACCTTCCACCGACAAGTGGTGGCGTCTCCATGTGAGTTAAAATTCCCCGAAAGGCATATCACAAAATGAAATATGAATGTTGATATAAAACATACCCAGTACAAGGTCCATCTTGAACAATGATGTCATCGATAGCAATATCACCACGGTAACTAGCGCTCTCTGTAACCTCTAGCAGGACCTGATGACGTTTTACTGACGTAGGAATTTCTACAATGGCTCTTTGCCAGCTGTTCCCTTGATCTCCAGATTTGGTTTCAAATCGTGCTATTGGACCTTCCTTGCTTTGTAAAAAATTAGAATCAAAATAAAATCAATGTTGCATAAATCTTCAAATTTTGACATTATATAGACAATAGAACTATGTTACTGTACAATACTGGAATTCTTGGAAGAAATTTTAACTCCAATCAAATTCTTCTTCTCTTGTAAGATAGGATACGAAATATAAAATATTTTACCCTCGATATCTCAAATTCTCGGATATCTCGAAAAAATTTCTCAGTCTCATTAGGTTCGAGATAACGAAGTTTGACTGTACTTTACTGTTGTACACATGTATGTTTCTTACCAGAATGACAGTCAGTGAGGTGGTGTCTCTGCCGAAAATAGTCCGAGGACGCCAGAATGGCCTTGTCTCCTGTATGCAAGAGATATATGGTGGAAAATATTTACAATCTTAAAATTTGGAATTAAAAGAGGCTTTATTAAACGTTTAGGAAAAAACATAGAAAAATATTGTTATCTTTACCTCAGTAACCAGTATAAAATTGGTTTAATGAAGGGATCTGGGAATGTTGCCATACAAAATGGCGGCTAAGGAGATTAACTCCTAGGCAAAATATGGTATAGGAAAATGGTCTATTAAAATATCTCCTTTATTTAGAGAAATAAACGAGGTACAATGTTATTTTACTGCAGTACATGCATGTTTCTTACCTGAATGACGCTCAAAGACGCTTTTGCCCTGCTAAACTCGTACATAGTTTTGTTTGCATTGAAGATACAAACCTTTACAAAGACACTTTGGATCAAGTCCTTTTCCTGGATTTCCTTTAGGGCCGATGTCACCTTTATCACCCGTATGCCCTTGGGATCCTACATAGTAACATAACTAAATAAATTATCATACGATCAAACATACGACTTTAACAATAAAAATTAGACTGTCCTTTTTATCCGCAAAGAAGCTCACGGTAGCAAGTCAGCATAATGTTTCCGAAAAATTATCTGAATATTATCTGATGAATATTAACAAAAACCTAAATCCACAGCTAACCCTTATTTCCAATGTCTCCCTTCTCTCCGGATGTCCCTGTGTCTCCCTGAATATGCAGAAGTCCGGATGGTCCTAAATCGCCCTTTGCACCGGAAGTACCCGGATCTCCACTGGAGCCTTTATCTCCTGTATCACCTTTGTTTCCTTTTAGACCCTAAAATGAAAAGAAATAAAATAAGACGTCATTAAATGAACTACATCAAAGTACTTCTATATTTCTTTGAAGTTAAAAAAAATACACTAGTGTAGTTTTAACGTTTTTCCAAAAAAAGGATATTCAGTTTTTTGTACCTTTAAACCTGTATCTCCCTTTTCGCCAAGCCCTCCAATATTGCCCTTAGGGCCTTTGGCTCCTTCTTCGCCTTTTATTCCGGAATCTCCTTTCTGTCCGGGCATTCCGGAAAGACCTTGTTGTGGTTGTAGTCCGGGGTCTCCCCTCTCCCCCGTGGCACCTATTTTTATTTTGGTTTGGAAAATATAGTTTTTATAACAACATTTATACAATCTCTACGCGTACAATTTTAGGAATATAGCTAAAATGAATAATTAAGAAGGGAGTACGCAAACAAAAACGATTTAATTGTGAAAAGAATTCGCAATAAAGAAATGAAGTGAGAATTTTGTTTTCAGTTTAGCATTTTATAATTAAAAATGCATAGAATTTGAAATAATGAGTTTAAATGAAAAAAATTTATGTTTTCATGCAACAGCAACTGTTCTTCTTTTCTGTACGCTCACCTTTTAATCCAGAGAGTCCTATTTCTCCTTTTGCGCCTGAAATGAACTTATTTTTCTTATAACAAAGGAAAAAGTGAGAAGAAGATTCTCTAATATCTTGATACATAGCGTAAATACAAAGCACAAATACCATGCACACATAGCCTGGTGTTATTGATGCAGTGTTGCTCCAAAACCTTTTCCTATAAAACAATACATGAAAAACTATTATCAACTCTAGCTTCAAATTTATATTATCTTGAAGATAAAAACATAAATAAAATTATGTTCTACAGATTCTAATTTTTGAATTAAATCATCATTATACCTGAGCTTTAAGGAGGTCTGACATCATCATTTCTAAGAGAGATAACTGTCTCTTGTTGGGTTTGACGTGTACATCCTCTTTGGTTGAATATAAAGTATGGAGATCGTTAATGTGTTCCTTAAAAAAATCATTAGATACGATATATTATAAATAGATAAATTTACAGTTCAGCATTAGGCAGTTAAGTCTAAATTTTTTTTATATTTTGATGAATATATGAAGAAGGGTTAATTTAATACAATATAAATTTACTAAATGAATATTATTAATAAACAAAAACAATAAATAAATAAATACTAGTAAGTAAATGAATAAGTTAATAAATATTTCTGAACATACCAGACTCCATTCCGCGTCATGTGTTTCACAGTTGTCTATCAATAGATCCAGGAGCTCAGATTCCTGCTGATATTCCTGACTGATAGACTGGGACCGGAAGTAGAGGTAGAGATTCAGAGACGTAAACAACACAGTATGGATCAGGAGGGACAGTCCTGCTATTGTTTGGACAGTAGTCGCCATTTTTAATTCCCAACTGATAAGGCCTTGTACATGTGTATGCATTGATTCAATTTCTTATCTCTAGCTACTATCAGAATATTATACACAAAGACGTTAGGTCTCGATGGGCTTTTTTTTTTTTTTTAAATTACATGCGTCAATTAATAGAGGGAATCATTTGAATATGACCTATTAATTTTATATTTTATTCTGAATCTTTAAGACATCATGTAGAATTGTTTGATACACTAGAGAAAAATTTCATTTGACATGATAACTCTATTGAAAAGGCATAACATCAAAGGCAGAAAATATTTTATGCAGCGCTGCAAAATGTCAAATCGATTCATACTCTTATACAAGCAGGATTATTAATTCTATTAAGTGTTTATTAGAACTTTAGAGCAATGATAAAGTTAATTTGTAGTGAGAACATTTTTAAATAAAATTGTATAATTTGGAAAAACGTATTTTTATCATGAAAGATAGTGTAAAATAAATATAAAATCAAATATATATTGTAGTTGCATTTTTAAGTACGAGGATTAGTTTGACTAATTAAACACTTTTGGCAATCATTAATTTAATGTGATCATAACTCATGTTATGGTCATAGTAGTTGGTTAGTTGTAAATTCTGTTGTTGATTACATAACGTGAAAGTAACGAAACACTTTGCTATTTTTTCTTAAGGATATAGACCGCTGATTCTGCTGATGTGTCAGCCATTTATACAGAACTCCTTTGGTTTTTTCGATTTACATGTGCATAAAGTTTTGGCCCACTAATCCTTTATTATTTTTTTTGTTTTGCATTATGACTTTTTGTAGTTTTGATAGTCCTGTTATATTTTAAGAAAAGTTTCATTCTAAATTATGAGTTTTTAAAGGAAAGAAATTTTCGATTCATTTTCTATGCAAAATTCAAAGCAGAAGTCTGGTCCTGCTGCGATCTTTTCAATACATTGGATCTCAAAATATGCTTGCTAAATAGTTTTGGAACATACTCCCACGATACTACGTAAATTGCCAAATTTCAAAAAGTTGGAGACATGCCAAGTAATCTCGAGCTCAGCAGCCATACATCTTAAAAAGCATATGGAAATTGTACGCTAGTCCTTCAATGCATTCTGCTGAGATTACCTGTCTTTTTAAATAATGGCACTTTAATTCAATTTATTCATTATTTGAAAAAATCCTAAGAAGAAAAATATGAGTTTGTTAGCATATTGCGGTGGCATTTTCTGTATGATACTAGTACATCATATAATTTTTAACATATTACTTTATTATTTTTTTAAATTCATAAAATATGCCGCAAATCCCCAGGAAATAAATCAAAACGATAACACATAGACCATATGAAATTCTTTTTATCAATGCTCAGTCTTTGAAGAAAAAAAATGAAGTGGTTTGTTGGGGAAAAGTACAGCGTCGCATCTCTGATTAATAAGACAAGTAAACTAACATCCACTTTTCAGATTCATTGCTATACCCTTATTCAGTTTTGGAAAATATGTTTTCATTAACCTCGATAGATTCAATACATATACATATATAGTGAGCTTCTGTGATAAGAGGCAAACAAAATAGCATACGTGTTTATTTATTTATTTTTAAAATTCCTTTATTTGCTTGTTACCGCATAAGTAGAATTTTTAGCACTGATATAATTTTGGCCTTATTAGCGATGGTGCTGGAATCCCTAAAATTATATATGGCTAAAAATTAATTATTTTTCTTATTTGTAATAGCTTTATAAGTGATCATTTAAAAGTCGCATAAATTACATCTCCCAAAAAATAAAATACAATTTACGAGAAATCGCTAAATTTGCGTCTTGCTAAAATATCCATTTACACGGTATATTAAATTACATTTCATAATATGCGATTAATATACAGCAAGAGGCCCATGGGCCTAATAGGTCATCTGAGTATCATGCAACAACTTTCCAGTGATTGAATTTGGTTTATATTTTAAGCCAGATGCTATGGCATTCACAATTTTGAAAGAGGGACCATTGCTAATCATAACTATATACTTAACAATTGCTTAGTTTGGTTATTTAATACCCATAGGCAATGTAGGGGGACAAAAAATGCATTTCCACTAATCAGTAATATTCAGCAATAATCAGTAATGCCCCTACCACATATGAACCCCTGACCCTAGGTCCACATATTGCACAATTTTTGAAAAAGCACCCTTGCTTATCAAAAATATTTGATTAATACAAACTAGCAGATTTTAAACAATTCATTTTCAGCATAAAAGAGTAGAAGCTAGCCCCCCCCCCCTATGGTACCCCTGACCATGGGGCCTTGAAATTCACAATTCTGGAAGAAGGGCTCTTGCTCATCTTAACTATATAAGTAGTTCATCTGCTTAATAACCTGGAGCAGAGAAGAACACTTTCAAAGAATTCATGTACATGATTGTATTTTCACTATATAATCAATACATCCCCACCCTAACACCAGGACCCCTGACTCTGGGGCCTTGAAATTCAAAATTCTGGAAGAGGCACTCTTGGTTATCGTAACTATGTACTTCATTAGTTTAATTAATACCCAGGAGAAGAGAAGAAGATTTTCAAAGAATTCATGTATTTTCACTATATAAGCAATCGAGAGCCCCAGCCTAACACCAGAACCCCTGACCCTGGGGCCAAAAAATTCACAATTTTGGTAGAGGTCCTCTTGCTCAACATAATTATGTACTAATTTAGTTTATTTATTACACTGGAGCAGAGAAGAAGATTTTCAAAGAATTCATGTATTTTCACTATATAATCAATACAGCCCCACCCTAACACTAGAAGCCCTGACCCTGGGGCCTTGAAATTCACAATTTTGGAAGAGGCACTCTTAGTCATTACAACTATGTACTTAATTAGTTTATTTTATACCCAGGAGCAGAGAGGAAGATTTTCAAAGAATTAATGTATTTTCACTATAATCAATAGAGAGCCCCGCCCTTACACCAGAACTTCTGACCCTAGGGCCATAAAATTCACAATTTTGGTAGAGGCCCTCTTGCTCATCATAACTATGTATTTAGTTAGTTTATTTATTACCCAGGAGCAGAGAAGAAGATTTTCAAAGAAAGAATGCATTTTCACTATATACTTGATTTAGCCCCACCCTAGCACTAGAACCCCTGACCCTGGGGCCATGAATTTCGCAATTTTAATAGAAGACTCAATGCTGATTACAATCATGCAAACAGTTTGACTCCTTGATGTTCAGGAGTAAAGAAGAAGATTTTTAAAGATTGCATTAATTTTAGTGGTTTTGGCCCCACCCCTCAGGCCCCAGGGGGGCAGGGGTCATGAAATTCACAATTTTTGTTCCCCTTCACCCTTAGATGCTTTGCACCAAATTTGGTTGAAATTGGTTTGGTGGTTGCAGAGAAGAAGCTAAAAATGTTCAAAAGTTTACGACCGACGTACGACGTACGACTGACGACGACGGACGAAAAGAGATAGCAATAGGTCACCTGAGTTTACTCAGGTAACCTAATAAAATGCAAACAATTTTAGAATCAAAATAAGCACTTAAAAACGTTTAAAATACAACGACAACGAAAAATGATGCAGATTAATTAGTTCATAAATTAAGTTAATGATATATGTCAGAATTGGTCTTTTATTTACAATAATAGATTTAATCAGAATAGCATAAACATAAGATTTCTAGTCTAATAAAATGAATCAAAATTAACACATTTATATCTATGAAATAATATTTAACACATTCACATTTCTGTAATTATGCATGTGCATTGTCTTTTAAGAACAGGAAAAAATGTTAAGAAAGCGATAAAAACGGTGAAGCGGCAAATGTAAAATCATATCTTACTAACCGTTGTAACAAATGATTTCCACTTTTGGTACAATGAAACTCACGAAACAATCTGTGTTTTTAATACATAGCTTTTCCTATCATTTTACAAGTTCTTAAAATATTTATTTAGCGAGAAAAGAATTATATACGCACAGTCAAAATAAAAACCTTAAAATCATTGTTGACAAAGTCATGAACCAGCTAAAGTATGGAAAAGCAGTTTAGATCTTTAAGGACAGATGATACAAACAAAAAATTGATGCCTGGATTGGTATATATTTTTTGGCCTTATTTCATTGCAAATGATGCAAATAATAAATTTCTAGAATATAAAGAAATTGTAAACCTTCTGTGATGCTCAAAGTCTGTCCTTCTGAAACTATCCATATTAATATGTACTAATATTTTTCACCTCAAATTCCATTTTTCTGCAAATTTGAATAAAAAAATAAAAACTACGCGGTGAAAGTTATTCATTTTACTAATTTAAACATGCCCCAAGTTGTTATTTTCAAATTCGTTGATAAAAATTTCTTTGTATCATCTGTCCTTAAATCCGGTTGGAATTGTTTAAAATCCTCCTTTTTCTCTTTGTCGTATTTAGATATTAGCAGGTGATATCAGAAGAACAAGTTTCACAAATTCTTCATGATCTGTATAACATCTCAATTATAAGCCATAAAAATCTTAAAATTACATTTAAACAAAATATTGAAAATAGCAATTTTTCACATTATCACCTAAAACATGTACATACACTTGTACCTTTCAAATTTTATGTTTTTTTCGTATATCATTATAATTTAATTTTGTTTGTAACGCGTCATTTAATCAGATAAAGCTCTGTTGGTTACATCACAATGACAACAACAACAACAACAAAAACATATCAACACACTTGAAACGGTGTTATTTCTACTCTTTATGAATGAAAATTAAATTATAAGGAATGAATCTAAAAAGCTATACATGTTTTATTGTTACGTGTACAAATGTATAATCTAAGTGAACGAGTAAACTGCCCAAACCAAAGTTATACAGTAAAACTTGCATAGCGATTAAATTCAATCCCAATGTATAACAGCATTTCTGTAGTATAACACTGTATATCCAAAATTAATTTCACTAAAATCATTCCTCATAATTTATATGAAAAATTCTTTATAAGAACGGCTTATTAGAATGACTATGAATCTAAATGTCATATGGTACAAAAGTTAAAAAAAATATATATGCAACAAAATGTTTAAAGATAGCAACATGTTTTAAGACGTTCAGTATTACATTGTTACTTAGGTTATTAATGTAACAATCAGTACAGGTATGTACATTCAAATAGGCAAATTAAACAACTGCATTCAATCTTATATACATGTTTAATTAAAATTTTTAAACTCTAATTTAACGCCTTAATGAAACAATGCACTTTCTTTGTTTTCGTTTCAAGCGTTCACGTTTCATTCGTTTTTTGGAAGAGTTGTAAAATAATACAGTGTATGTTCATTGCCGTAAACAGCAGCAGAGTCAAGTGCGTTATCAGCATTTGTATAGGTAATTGAGTGTCCAATGCATGCTTTCTAAACGATCTGGTAACAGCAAAGTGTCCACGTCTAAAAGCTTTATGAAAAGCAGAAAAACATTCTCATAATAAAAAAATTTAAACTTGTTTCTTTTTTCAGCAATATTTTTACAATCGTATAAAAGTTTAGGTATGAGGCAATGTGAAGATCAGTTATTCAACACTTCTTTAATATTGAATTTTGCTTAGTGGTCTAGTAATAGTTGAACAACATCAGTATGGTTTTCGGCAAAAGCAATCGTTAAGGGACTAAATCCATAAATGTCTAAGTCATATTTGTCGGCTCCGTGATCGAGAAGAAACTTAGTTACTGTCACATGTCCATATGCTGCTGCGAGGAAAAGTGCTGATTGTCCAGCATTATTTTGAATGTTAATTATTGCGCCGTGCTCAATTAGTAGATTAACGATTCCGTTGTGACCACATTCACTTGCTAACATAAGTGCAGTGGCACCTGCATTGGTGTCTCGGAGATTGACATCTGCCTTGTTTTCTAGTAATAGCTGAACAACATTAGCATGGTTTTGGTCAGAAGCAATCATTAAGGGACTCTGTCCTTTAATATCACAGTCATCTATGTTGACCCCGTGATCGAGAAGAAATTGGCATACGGCCAAGTGTCCACTTGCTGCTGCTAGGTAAAGTGCGGATTGTCCAGCATTATTTTTAACGTTGATTGTTGCTTTGTGCTCAAAGAGTAATTTAACAATTTTTTCGTGACCATTCTGACATGCTACCAAAAGAGCAGTGGCACCCATATTGTTTTTTTGGTTTACATCGGCACCGAATTTCAAAAGCACCTTAGTTATTTGTTCGTTACCAAGTCCTGCTGAAATGATAAGAGAAGAGATTCCTTCATTCTGCTGCATATTCACTTCTGCCCCAGCATCTAAAAGCAATTTTACCAATTCAAACTGCCCCTTAGAAGTTGCCATCAGTAGTAAAGATTCATCTGATCTGTATTGTTTGTTAACGCTGTCAACATGACTTAGTAATAATTTTACAATGTTTGTATGACCACTATATGTAGCTAGAACAATAGGAGTTAATCCCTGATGATTCTCTGTCGTAACATCAGCTTTATGCTTTAGAAGCAATTCCAAAATTTCCTCATTTCCATTCACAGCAGCAAAATGAAGAGCAGTCCAACCATTGTATCGAGATAAGTCTTCTCTAGATTCATCTACATCTGCATTCTCTTTTGGAGATAATTTGTCCGCCTCTTGAATGTTTTCACGTTTTCCCCAGATTTTAAAATTGACACTTGCCTTGTGGTTTAGCAGAAGTTTAACAACAACAGCGTGGTTTTCGGAAGAAGCAATTATTAAGGGACTGCGTCCATGAATATCACAGTCATCTATATAGGCCCCGTGATCGAGAAGAAGCTTGGCTATTGTCACATGTCCACTTGCTGCTGCGAGGAAAAGTGCTGATTGTCCAGCATTATTTTTAGTTCTAATCGTTGCGTTGTGCTCAATTAGTAGATTAACGATTGCATTGTGACCATATTTACTTGCAAACATAATTGCATTGGCACCTGCATCGCTGTCTTTGAGATTGACATCTGCGTTGTTGTCTAGCAATAGTTTAACAACATCACCGTGATTTGTGACAGAAGCAATCATTAAGGCACTGCGTCCTTGAATATCACTGTCATCTATGTTGACCCCGTGTTCGAGAAGAAATTTGCATACGGCCACGTGTCCACTTGCTGCTGCTAGGTAAAGTGCGGATTGTCCAGCATTATTTTTAACGTTGATTGTTGCTTTGTGCTCAAAGAGTAATTTAACAATTTTTTCGTGACCATTCTGACATGCTACCAAAAGAGCAGTGGCACCCATTTTGTTTTTTTGGTTTACATCGGCACCGAATTTCAAAAGCACCTTAGTTATTTGTTCGTTACCAAGTCCTGCTGAAATGATAAGAGAAGAGATTCCTTCGTTCTGCTGCATATTCACTTCTGCCCCAGCATCTAAAAGCAATTTTACCAATTCAAACTGCCCATTAGAAGTTGCCATCATTAGTAAAGATGCATCTGATCTGTATTGTTTGTAAACGCTGTCAACATGACTTTGTAATAATTTTACTATGCTTGTATGACCACTATATGTAGCTAGAACAATAGGAGTTAATCCCTGATGATTCTCTATCGTAAAATCAGCTTTATGCTTTAGAAGCAGTTCCAAAATTTCCTCATTTCCATTCATAGCAGCAAAATGAAGAGCAGTCCAACCATTATATTGAGATAAGTCTTCTCTAGATTCATCTACATCTGCATTCTTTTTTTGAGATAATTTGTCGGCCTCTGGAATGTTTTCACGTTTTCCCCAGATTTTAAAATTGACACTTGCATTATGGTCTAGCAGAAGTTTAACAACATCAGCGTGGTTTTCGGAAGAAGCAATCATTAAGGGACTGCGTCCATGAATATCACAGTCATCTATATAGGCCCCGTGATCGAGAAGAATCTTGGCTATTGTCACATGTCCACATGCTGCTGCGAGGAAAAGTGCTGATTGTCCAGCGTTATTTTTAGTTTTAATCGTTGCATTGTGCTCAATTAGTAGATTAACGATTGCGTTGCGACCATATTTACTTGCAAACATAAGTGCAGTGGCACCCGCATCGCTGTCTTTGAGATTGACATCTGCGTTGTTGTCTAGCAATAGTTGAACAACATCACCATGGTTTTTGACAGAAGCAATCATTAAGGCACTGCGTCCTTGAATATCACAGTCATCTATGTTCACCCTGTGATCGAGAAGAAACTTGGATACGGTGACGTGTCCACATGCTGCCGCTAAGAAAAGTGCAGATTTTCCAGCATTATTTCTAACGTTAATTGTTGCACCGTTATTAAAAAGTAGTTCAACAATTTCTCTGTGACCATTATAACATGCTACCATGAAAGCAGTGGCACCCATTTTGTTTTGCTGGTTTACATCGGCACCGTATTTTAATAACTCCTTAGTTATTTGTTCATTTCCAAGTCCTGCTGCAATCATAAGAGAAGAGATTCCATCGCATTGTTGCAAATTAAGTTTTGCTCCAACTTTTAAAAGCAACTCAACCACTTCAAACTGCCCATTATAAGTTGCCATCATTAGTAAAGTTTCCTCTGATCTGTATTGTTTGTCCACGCTGTCAATATGATTTAGCAATAGTTTTACTATATTTTTATGGCCATAAAATGTGGCTAAACAAATAGCTGTCAATCCTTGATTATCTTCCGTATCAGAGGAAAGTTTTTGAGATAACAGAAAGGAAACGATATTCTCCTGGCCGTAAATTGCTGCTATATGCAGAATATTTCTTCCATCTTTGTTAGTCAAATCTAGATTTACACCGTGCTTCATAAGATATATGATGATGTTTAATCTACCATACTTTGCTGCAGAATGAAGCGGAGAGTTTCCTAATTTGTCAAATAAATTTACATCAGCATTTTCATTTAGAAGTAGTTTTAGGAATTCTTCATTTCCATTTTCAGCAGCAAAAAAAAGTGCTGTCAACACATTGTAATGGTTTGCATCTTCAGGAGCATCATTTTTATCTGAATTCATAAGAAGAAGAGGATTACTGTTAATAACTTAGTGAGGAGTAAACAAAAAGGCTTTGTTAAACATTTACAAGAACTCACTATGTATATTTCTTTGTAAAGTGTTTTATGAAGTTCGGAATCCAATATAGATATGGTAATTCAATTTCATTTAGTTTTTTGGATATTAAAAATATTCCAAACTGATATATGCTTTTGAAGAATTTCTTCTTTAGAAGGGGAACTAAGAGTAAAAGTTGGATGACCACTCTCAGCTCGTAGAATTAAATTGAAGTTCTAAATACATTTTAAATGACGAGCCTTATAAACGAAGACAATGTTGTTACTTGCTTGTCAGCAGGGACCAGTAAATACTGATTCAATCTGTATATTTTTTAACTTCTGAATTATTTAATAAAGAAGGAGAAATTGTCTTCATATTGCCCTTCAATCTCCTAATACTCGATTGTAACATGGATCTAATACATTTAATCCATACTGACAAGGTACCAAGTAAACGTTAATTTTTCATATCTGGTCCATCTACAGATGGTCATCTACAGAATCCATAATATTTATGACATTTCAACGCCATTTGAAGGATCGGGGTTCCCTATACATGTATTTACGACCTTTCGAAAGAGTGATCTAAGGTCCTCATTATTAACTTAATTTACGTCACCTGTAATAGCGTGACCAACAGAAAAAAACATAAACACGATGGAGGATTATGTGTTGAACAGATATTCGATACCTAGGCCCTGTAATGTGTTCTTGAAATGAAAAGTTTGAAACAATAGTCGATGTATAATTGTAGGAAATACAAGGTGTAGTCTAACTTAAAATATGGTGGAATACAAGACTTGGCCCTTTTGTGATTAAAAATATTACTTATATTAACCGCGTCAATACCTTTATCGGCATATTGAAGTTGAAGAAAAAGACGGATTGTTTTAGTTGCATTTTCTTCTGCAAAAAGAGGGGGTTTAAAAAGCATATGATCTGCAATATTCACAATCACAGCCTATATTCTGGAGTCCAGGAATAAAAAAATGGACTTTCCTTGACCTTTTCAAGAAGACTATTTAAAAGTGTCAAAGGGACAGGGTAAAGTTTGGTGCGAATATAATGCAGACCTAACTGGTAAGGTAGTAATGAATCAAAAGAGAAATCGTGTATTAAATCTCTGTGTATGGTTCGAAAGTCCCATCACATTTACATTGTTATCCTGTAGACTCGAAAGATTTCCAACACTATCGACATTGTCATTACATCCACAAGCAAATGCTGTCCCTATTTTGTAATTCAAAATTCTTCTCGTTGTATACGGAAAAGTGTACTCAGTGAGGAAGTGTTTGTATGGTGATAAATCTAACTTTCATTGACAAAATAGAATGTTCAGGTAAATTAAAATATTTGTATAAAAGCTGCTGACCCCTATTATTTATTTGAAATCTATGAGCTGATATTCTTTCATTTAGTGGTCCCTTGGTTTCACCAACAAAACAAGTCCACAAATATTACATTCTATTCCGTAGACACCATTTGAAGATTTGCAGTTTAGTTTTTCCCAAGTTTTGGTATTGAAGCTCTGTCCAGTAAGATTAGTGGTGAAAAAAGTGTTAGTTATTAAAATGTCAAAAGGTTATACAGGTTTTTGCAGAACATTCTGAAACAGAGGACATGGTATCGGAAAAGGATTCTTCAAATATATCTATAATAGAAACCTTATATTTTTTGTACCTTCATCACCTGCTTACGGAGTTTATATATCTCAGTTGATTCGATACGTAAGAGCATGCTCTAGGTATAAATAATTTCTAAAACAAAGGTAAGTTTTTGACAAACAAGTTGATGAATCAAGAATTTCAGCAGTCTCGTTTAAAGTCATCATATCGTAAGTTCTATGGTCGATACAATGACCTTGTCAGCAAATACAATTTTTCATTGGAGTCAAATGCCGACTGACGTTTTTCATTCGAATTGTTAGTCCATTATTTGAACACTGAATTGACGACGGATTTTCCCGTTATTCCCCGAATATGAAAAGGAGCACACAGCGGGTATGACCGGTCGGCAGGGGAAGCTCAATCCTCCATGACACCTGACCCAACCTCTTATTTTTTGGAGGTCCATGTTTGCTCTTCTCTTATTTTGTATTGTATCATGGACTTTTGATTTTGAATACTGTTCGTTATCTCCATATGTTTCATTATATGAATTATTGGTTTTATATCAAAACTTGGTTTCTGAAGACTGTACATACATGTATGACATATGTTTAATATCCCTAGGAATTATCTGAAGAGCACCAAATGAACTTCCTGAGTCTGTGTCTCTTATTGTCTCAAAAGAGTGACACCTTTTTATACGGGGCGACGAGTCTGTCGGTATCATTTCGTTTTTTTGTGTACTCTTAAATGAATAGTTACCGAATGACAAGGCCAAGCTTAAAAAATTCTTTGTTTGCAGTTGCCGACCTATAATTTTTAGTCTGGGTAGGTAGGTAGGCATTTTTTTTTAATTGTTTCCAGATTTTTGTTAGATAACATGAAATAGAGTTTTTCATAGCATGTAATGTACGAAACTCAGAAAAAATTCAGGTGGACCAGCAGGGCTGACTACTCAAAAAGTCTATCACCCTGCTGAAAATTAGCAAGCCCGCATAATAGAATTAAATATTAAGGGTACACATATTCAGACATTTTTTCACATCCACTTGAATTTCATACACAGCAATTACTAAGATTAAAATTTTATTCATTCAGTCAGCGTTTACTTCATTATAAAGTTATGGGAAAAATGAAAAATTCGCTATTAATTGCTTATCTGAAATACATGTCCTATATTGTCATTTTTTCATTATAATTTTTACATTTGAAATACATTGATTATAAGATATCAGATACATGTAACAGGTCATGATATACATGATATATAATATTTAATAATATCAATGTTTATAGGTATATTCACACGTATATTTTAGAAGTAATGAGTAATTGTTTGATTTTAATTGAAAAGAAAAAATACAATTCTTAATTTCTCAGTACTTAAGAACAATTTTTAACACTCATTTAAATGAATTTATAATTTGAATTTTAAAAGGGTAAAAATATATTGTGGTATGATTAAATATAACTTTATAGTTTATAAGTTTATAAGTTTATTTTTGATTTAATAAAAACAAAAATCAGTTAAAACTACCATTGAATAAAAGCACACCCCTTAGATTGTACGTAAGCAATTGAACAGTTTGTGTTGAATAATTTAGTACACTGGCTTTGTCTTTATAAACGGCATGATCACTATACAAATAATACTAATTATTAATTCTTATAAATAAACACATTGAATGTGTTTGATTTTTATCTGATCCTTAAGCTGAAAAAAGCACAATTTATTGGGGAAAGTTGAAAATACAGTATCGTTTCACGCGTGAAAACAGAGGAAATTCAGGTTAAAGACGATGGTGGTGTTTTTCATATACCTACAGATTTACTGACTATTTCTTGTTGTCCCAGGGAATAATACCTTGTTTATATGTTGAAATATTTGGTATTTACCTTCTCAAAACATTTATCTGCAAAAGTCGAGGGAAGGGGGTGAAATTAGTGCGTCCAAGCGGGCTGATGCACTATAAAGTTCATACGTCCGCTTCCGATTTAGTACATCTCGGGCGTGCGGACGGATTGGAATTTAGTACAGTGTTCATAGGCCTACTATACATGGTTAAGTTGCACTCTTTGTATAAGCTAATGATTGATGAAGACAAAAATTGAAAATGAAACAGTTTTAATATCCTGAACAATAGGAGAAAAAAATAATGTTACAAAATGGCTAAAAAAAAGTTTGGGTCGGGTGCATTTTCAGTGGATCGGTCGGCAACTGCAAACAAACAATATTTTATTTTAGGCCTAGTATCCTGGGGAACAGACTGTCCAACAGCAGAGATACATGTTCGGTTTAAAATATATAGAGATAGCAAACAGTATTCAAGCTCAAAAACTACATGCATTACTTTCCTACTTGACTTTGCTACTGGACTGAAGTCAATAAATGCAACTCGTTTTCGTTCCATTTAATTCCATTCTACACAATTAAATTGCAGTTTCAATCTCAGAAATCATTAAAAAAAATCTTGTGAATTTAGTAAGGTTCGACAAATTAAAGATATATTTAATTCTTTTTTGAAAATAAAATCTGTGGTGGTTAAAGGCAAGGAAAATGTTCATAAATCCGAATTCGTTGATTGACTACGAGGGTTGTCCAGAAAAGTCGTAGACGGAATTCTCTGTGCTTTCTTTACTTAGGGCAGTTATATTAGTTTAAAGAGTTGTTGTAAATTGTGCTTTATAAATAAAAACTAATTGCATCACAACGTGTATTGAAAACGATCCTCTACAAACTAATGTCCAAATAACTGTATCTCACTTCCATTCTCAATGACCATGTAGTGTAGGCCAGCGTTGTGAGAATTCGATCGGCATCGAAAGCAAATTTCTTAACTTGCCTAGTTAGCCGAGCGGGCTAACGCGCTGTTCCTGTACTGCTAAGAGACAGAAATGTCCAAATCATTTGCTTCTATAAGTTTAGAATATATATAAGTTCTATATGTTTAGAATAGAGATTTATATTGTAAGCAGGTACATATATACAAAATGTATGTATAAATGTTAACAATTTTGATGCATCAGATGCACATTTTAACAAATAATATCCTGAAATGATGCTCATGCCAAAAATTGGAAGTTGAAAAGAAATTATAAGAGAAACGAAATTAATGATAAAAAAATGCCAAAGACTGGAGTCAAATACATTGAAAGATTAGAGCTATTCACGAAGGATATTATTCTTAATTTTGAAATAATTTTCCAAAATAAACAACATCATTAAAAAGATATATACATAATTACAAGCCACTACCGAAGTACTTAGGTAAGTTAGAAAATGAAATCACATTACCTAGCGTTAGAGACTGTGAGACATCATCAACAGCACAAGAGTCATTAAAGGTATACATAGCACGTGTTGTATCTGTCTGTGATTCTTTGGTCAGGATTCTTTCTCTTAATTTTCCACCTACAACCGTTTGCAGTCACTGTGAAATTTTTCCAAAAAATCAAAATAAAAGCAATTATAGGTAGCATTGGAGATTTAAATTTTAGCCTTGTAATGGAGACTGCTATTTGATAGTATATTTAGAGTATCTGATTTGACAGATTTTACTTATGTAATGGTTATCAGCAAATACTTTGAGAAATTAAGTAAAGAAGATGGGGGGAAAAGGCGCGCAGAATGCCTACAGCTTCAGATATTGAGAAATCATATACAATTTGTGAGTTGAGTATTTAAATTAAGTTCTCATTAAAGTGTACTGAAATTTATGAAATTATGAAAAACAAACCTTATGTGAGAGAAAAAATCTCGGAAAAATAATTCTTTCATTAAGGAATGAGATTGTATTCATGGGATTTGAACTCTTGCAATAAAAATCCGGAGCATCATAGGGCTTTAAGACTAAGTCGCTAACCATTACACTACATAATCATAATAAATTAAGGCATTTAAATCATATTTGGGATATGACCTTTGACTTAATTGACTTAAGTATTTCTCGGAAAGATGCGAATGTATTGTCATAAAAGTGTACTTTTAAGACATAGTGGGTCGATCTTTGCTCCATGTTTTTGTAAACCAAAAAAATGTATATTTCATTGGGAACTTTTTGGATTATCTTTTAAAAAATGGAGCGAAGAGCCACTCATATTGATAAAATTTGTTCAAGTATGAGAAAATGATCTTTTTTGTTCTTTCCAGTGTGTGTATGCATTTTCACAGACCAAAAATTTCAATCTTTGTGAGATTTTTGTAAATGGTAGAGATTTAACATTCAGTACACTTTAATGTTAGATGAAATGTCAAAGGAAATTGGAATAAAATCTAGATTTAATTTTTCATTTCATGTTTATCGCACTATCGGCACTTCGTTCAACTTATCCCCACCTTCTTTTAAAAACACGGCTCATTTTTGTTTTTCTATATTGCAATTTACATTATCAAATCGACCACCGTCGTAGAAAATGATAGAAGGTAAAATAAAATTTTGTACATGACTGTGTTACCCTGACAAATGTACAAATGTATATCTCATGCAATAATTCTTCTATGCCTTTTTTGGATTGTCAGATTGGGTGCCCAAATAAAATTCAATACAAAGTGATGTATACCCTTTGAAAAACATTGATTTCATTTAATAATATGATAATTAATCTAATAGGGCTTCCATGAGAGGATCTTTCGCGCCCCAAAACCGAACGTTAACCAAGAATGCGAACGGCGATTTCAGAGTCTCACCCAAAAAGCAAAAGATTGTTAAATGCCCTTTTACAATTGGCGCACGAGCACTTTACAACACTTTGCGACCGGGAAATTTAAGCTTTGCAGGAGCTCTAGCCGAGCTCTCGCATATGTTTAAGGAATCACTGTCTAGTTTTGAGAGTATGCCAGGGCATCAATAATAGTGGGAAACATGGGATAATTTGCATAACGGGCGAAGCCCGTTATGCTTAATTTATCCCATGTTTCCCACTATTGTTGATGTCCCTGGCATACTCTCAAAACTAGACAGTGATTCCTTATATTTCCATTTCATTGTGAAATAAAATTGTAGAATTAGACTTTAAAAATGTAAACATAGACTTAAATCACACGAGGACTTCCATGCCAATTTCAATAGGCCTCGCCCACTGACGTCAAACACAAAGGCAGCCGCACGAGATTTACATGCATATTTGGTCTCTTTAGCGTCAGACACAGAGACAGATGCGCATGAGATTTGCATGCGTATTAGGCCTTCTTTGCTCCTGACCTATCGACCTGCCTAATTTACATTCCGGCAGAATTATCAAGAGATAAACTCCAACAACTTTCAAAGAGTTATCACAGAGAAAAATATTAGAAATGGAAATATTGCATGATGTCTCCCATTCGTTGCATGTATCAAGTCTCTTCAAAATAGTCGACATTCACACTATTCAGACGCGACCAATGCGATCCACGTTTATCGCAATTCAACGCTCGAATATTAGTACGAAGAGTGATGCACAATCTAAAATTAAAGGTCGTAATGAATCGCAGTTGTATATGCATGTGTTTTGCGACCATAAGACTGTTGCTCAACGTGTCTCATGTAATCTTGCAACATTTTACCATCATTGCACGATTTGTCATCTTCAATTTATATGCTTTGCCACTAGCTTTGTATACTCTGTATAAGCATTTATGTTTCAGACCACTATTGACCACGGATGCTGCTGCACCAATACTTCCTCACCGTCTGCTTGGTATACTGAATCTTCGAATAAAACTCAAGACATATGATCGTGCAGGCGTTACTTATTCGTCGTCGCACGCACGATCATTCGTACCATGAAAAGCATGATTGTACGAGCGCGTTACGTCCAATCGTATTGATGCACGTTCAATCGCCCGATTACATGATCACTCGCGCAATCCTTTCGCATTATCTTACAACACTAGCTTTCATTGTACAACAGTTGCATAAAGACGTAAGGTATATCGTAATATTTCATGCACAATTTAACGGTCGCTTTAGATCGTACGAATACTTTTTAGCTCACCTCAACGAAGTTGGGGGAGCTTATGTAATACCCTCGGTGTCGGCGTCCCGGGTTAAGGTTTTTTGGAGCAGTTTTCTTTTTAAGTACTTCTATGTCGTATATTGATAAGACATGCATGGAAGATGTTTCTAGTGTGTTTCATTGTACCAGTTAAAGTTTCAGATGCTGCAGTTTCAGCAAAGGAATGACCAGGTTAATATTTTTGGTGCAGGTTAACATTTTTGGTGCAGTTTTTGGTGTAGGTCTCATTTCCGAGTAACTATAAGCCCTATGTTGACAAAACTTACATAGGTGTGAACAGGTTAAAGTTTTTGGTGGAGGTTTCATTTCAAAGATACTATGAGACCTATAATGACCAAACTTGCATGGATGGTCCATCTTAGGATGCATACTACTAGATTTGCTTCGGATGCTGAATCTGACCTACCGGTACATTTTCCGGTTGAGTGAATTGGTTAAGGTTTTTGGTTCAGGTTTCATTTCCAAGTTACTATGAGCCCTATAATGACTAAACTCTCATGAATGATACATCTAAGGATGCACACTAACAGACTTGCTTCGGATGCTGAATCTGACCTATATTTTCCGGTAGAATGAACGAATTAAAGTTTTTGGTGCAGGATTCATTTCCAAGAAGGATATGGAGATAACGAACAGTATTCAATCTCAAAGTCCATTTAACAATATACAAAATAGCAGAAGAGCAAACATGGACCTCCGAAAAATCAGAGGTGGGATCAGGTGCCATGGAGGAGTGAGCATCCCCTTCCGACCGGTCACACCCGCCGTGTGATCTTTAACGTTGTTATGATCAGGAAATAACGAAAAAAAATATGTCGTCAATTCAGTGTATAAACAATGGTCTAACAATCGGTATGAAAAACGTCAGTCGGCATTTGACTCAATGATAAATTGTATTTGGTGACAAGGTCATTGTATCGACCATAGAACTTATAAAATGATGACTTTATACGAGACGGCTGATATTCTTATTTCATCAACTTGCTTGTCAATAATTTACCTCGTTTAAGAAATTGTTCATACGTAGAGCCTGCTCTTGCGTATCGAATCAACTGAGATATATATACTCCGTATTCAGGTGATGAAGGTATATTGTTGCATAAGTAAGGGAAGTTGACGATAGAAAAGTTAAAGTCATCACGTTTATCATATAGCTTGGTTGTTAGATTACCATTAGTGTCTTTTTTTAGTAAAATATCCAAATATGAAGCAGAAGTGTCGGACTCTGTGGTATCTTTTATCTCAAGCTCACCAGGATATATCGTATCGACGTAGGAATGGAAATTATCATTAATAATTGACAATACGTCGTCGATATATCTAAATGTCAAGTTGAAGGCCACATCAAGTGTTTTCTTCTTTTCACGCATAAGACTTTGCATAAATCCTATCAAGTTACTTTGAGCTCTTTAATATCCAAATATGCATGGATTACACATTTAAGGGTGCATTCTACTAGACTTGCTTCGGATGCTGAATTTGGTCAACATTTATTGTATTAGTGAAAAGGTTAGTTTTTTATATAGGTTTCATTTCAAAGTAACTTTGAGCTCTATGTTGAGGTAAACATGCATGGATGATACATCTTAGGATGCACACTAACGGACTTGCTTCAGATGCTGAATTCAACATACATTTTCGAGATAATGGATCTGGAAAAGGTTATGGGTGCAGGTCTATTACCAAGAAACTATAAGGCTTATATAAACCAAACTTGTACAAATGATGCATCAAGGGATGAAAACTCTAAAACTTGCATCAGATGCTGGATTTTAATTATGTTTTCATGATGAAGAACTAGTTTGAAGTTTTATATAGGTCTATTCCAAAGTATCAGATCAAAATTGCATAAATTTTGCATTTTTGGATGTACACTTTTTGTTAATTATGTGACCTTGCCTTACTTAAAGACAACATTCATAGAGGTGAGCTCCACTCTAAAAAAAGTTTTACTTGTTGTTTTTAAAATAAGATATTAGATTGAGAAAAACTAGTAATTATTAGTAATCCATTTAGTCAGAATAGCAAGTAAATGACTATCATGGTTAGTAATTGTAAACATAATTAGTAATAAGGATGAATTCATTTACTTATAAAATGATTTACTAAGTATCAATAGAGTTACTTAAATTATAGGAATTGTATTACTTTAAGTTAGTAAATGAACTACTCATATTTGTTAAATTATTATTACTTAATTCAGAGATAATATGCTTTCTATTTACTAAATTTTATGAATTATTACTAAGTAAATGTAATTCTGAAATTAATTAAAATCTAGAATATTATTACTTAAAAGAATACTAAGTAAATGAAATACTTATCATATTTACTAAAATCAACATTATTTACTAGAAACACTGCAAGGTACCCACCCTCTGACATGTGAGTACTACTCACAGATTTCTTTATCAGAGTTCCCTAATTGGGCCCTCTGAATGATTAAATAGAAGAAATCTACTTATGATGGAAACAATTATACTTTTCATTTCTTTTGCCAATTTCTTTGTAACTGTTTTATTATATATATCAATAAAACATTTGATTCCAACTTCGAAAGCCTTAAAAATTGAATAAGTTGTATTTTTTTAAGGACCATTTTAAAAATGGTTAAACATTTCAAGTACTTAATATAGCATTTTTATTAGTGTGACTTTTTTTTCACATGAAGGTATATTTAGATGAAAGATAACTCCTCCTCACAGACAATTAGTGATAAGACTACCATATTTAAGTAATTACTCATCTGAATTCTCCTTGATTTAGTAAATAAATTTTTGTTTTAAGTAAATCAATTAAATACAATTCAAACATGCAAGATGTGTTTGTGAAACACCTATGCCACTGTATAGCAACATAGCAAAGGTTAAACTTTTCTTAAATGCAAATTTAATTATTGGGATTTCTTGATATCTCCAAGGTCAAAAGGTCAAGGTTATTGGTATCTAATGAAAGGTCTTGCTACAAAAAAATACATATGTGAAATATGGAAACACTTGCCTCAACCCTTCAGAAGTTATGGTCAAGGTTACCAATTTTGAAATGTAGGTCAAACTCCAAGGTCAAGGACAAAGGGACAGAGTTGGTGGTACCCAAAGAAAGGTCTTGTCACAAGGATGAACTATGTTAAATATGAATGCACTAACCCTAATCCTTTTAAAGTTACAGTCAAGGTTTGCTTTTTAAAAGTGGGTCAAACTCCAAGGTCAAGGTCAAAGTTCTTGGTATCCTATAAATGGTCTTCTCAAAATGATTACATATATGTAAGTATGAAAGCACTTTTCCTTACCGTTAAAAAGTTATGGCCAAGGTTAAAGTTTTTTCACAAGGATGGAAATCTCCAGGGTCAAGGTCAAAATTTCATAGTTGTTGGTATTCAATGAAAGTTCTTTCAACAAAAAATATATATGTGAAGTATAAATGTCCTGGTATTTACTGTTAAAAAGATTTGGATAAAGAATAAGTTTGAATTTTTTGTGTATAAGGTCTTGTCACAAGGAATACAAGTGTGAAATATGAAAGTTATAGCTCCGCTAAATCAAAAGTTATGGGCAAGGCTAAAGTTTCTGCGGATAAACAGAGAATCAGAGAGACAGCTAGACAGACAGACGGAAACGACAAAAACTATATACCCCGAAACTTCGTTTACGGGGGCATTAAAATATTAATTATATAGTAAATAGTGGTAAAAATGTAAGTATTAAAGACCAAGTAAAGTTATTACTTATATACACAAATTTAAGTAAATATAAATTCCTAAGTAAAACTTTTTTGTGTGTAAGTAAAACAATTTTTTAAAATACAAAAATCAAGTAAAACATTTGAATCTAGTAATTGACATATATTTCAGTAATTGATTTTAAATTTTAAGTAAATGCTTAGTAATTATCTATTACTTATCTTTGTTATTTCAAGTAAAAAATGACTACTAAGTAAAACTTTTTTAAGAGTGTCTGTAATCTCTGAATACCTATGTTTTTCAAATGCAATTATTTCAGCAACAGATTTCGATCCAAATCAAAAGTTTTCGTTCGCACGAATATTTTGTCGCCTCAGCTTGTGCGCTAATTTTGAAAGGACAAAAGTTTAACCTAAAAGGTTAATCTCTAAGATTATGTAATTGATGTAGCAAAAATACTTTTGGGGATGAATTTCACTATGTAATGGAGTGTCCATATTTTTTGTCTTTACGGGTACAACTTATTGATAAGAAGTATTGTTCTCATGTAAATACTTATAAATTTGAGAAAATTATGTCAATCACAAATGTTGATTCACTGTTTAAACTGTCTTTGTTTGCTAAAAAGATATTGGCCTGCTTTTAGTAACTATATTTAATTGATACTACTCTTCCTCACTTGACTTTGTATTTTGTGTATAATTATGTAAATATGTTCCCGTACCTCATATACATGTACCATTGTGTGGAACAAACAAAAGCGGTGTCAGTCTTGATTAAGTGTTGACAAATAGCACGTCTATCAATGCAAAATATGGATAGCATCCCATTGGGTTACTTTCCGCTTGAAAGATCATATTTAACCTGAGTAATTAGTGGTTAGGACCTATTTTCTCTGTATGAGTATTTATGAAGTTAAGGAGAAATGCATGAAAAAAATTTATGGCTGGACCAGAAATCGAACCCGGGAACCCCACATTTCTAGTCAGTTGCCCTACCACTGAGCTATCCAAGCTTATATCCACTATAAGTATTATCCAAACAGCTAGAATCAAGTTTAAACTATTGTTAATTTAAGTTTTTACGATACCTTATCAAAGTATTTTTACCTGTACTATAGATTTCAGATTTCTTATTTTTTTCAATTACTCAATATTAAATACATATTTTTTTTTTTTTTACACTTATTGGATCCATTACTTGTATAATCAAATATTATTACCAACATATACATGTACATCACTGTTCCTGAATTTAAGAAATTTGAAGCTTTGGGTTAAAAAAAAAGGAATGTGAATTAAGTTCGATAGTAATTCAAATTATCAAAGCTTTTACAATAGTAGGCCATATAGTAAACTATTGTTAATTGTAGTAAATTTTCGTTAGAAAATGCATGTTTTCTTTAAATAAATGTTTCAAAAGTTCAACTTTTTACAACTTTATTACGAATAAATGTATATTCTTTTGATTTGATGTTTTCAAGTTCTTATGGTAAGTTAAAAAAGCTTTATATAATTTACCTAGACTTTCTTGATGGTCTTCTGTCTTCTGATACAAATCATCAAACAACCTTTTCCCTTCTAGGGCGACAGTCGTAAAGTCTTCTTCTGAATAACAAAAGGAGAATTAAAAAAAAAAAGTTTCGGTGTTTTCTCAACTTTAAAAATTGCATATCACATTAGCACTTTCAGTTAAGCAATTTATGAGTTCATCGATTTAATAGAAATGCATATCGATTTGTCACTGTTTGATTCGTCAATATTCTTCTCAGTGAAGTCGATACTGTAGATACTGTAGATTCCTTATTTTTCGCGAGTACTTTTTATCGCGAACTGGCTCTTTAACGTCAAATCGCGAGAATAATATTTCTCGAGTAGACGGTTGATCGACAGAATTTACATGGATTTCAACACCACAAAAATGAAAGCGAGTTACATTATTTTGCGACTGATGGTTCTCGCGAAATTACGCGGAAATTAATTCCTCGCGTATAATTAGGAATCTACAGTACTCATATTTCCTAGGACAGTGCGAAGTACTGCATGGTTATTCCCGGGAAATTCTGGTATTTCTCTGGAAATACTGGGAAATGAGAAATAGTCATATATTTTATACTTTAATCCTATATTTTGTCGGTTGAGACATGTAGTGCACCTTATTAGCTAAGGTATCTACTTGATATCACTGTCCTCGATTTAAAAAAATCTGGTTTCCTAGTTATACTCCCCGCTTGAACAGCGGGAGGGTATACAGTAATCGGTATGTCAGTCCGTTCGTCTGTACGCCCGTCCGTCTGTCTGTTACGCTTTGGGTTACCCGTCTCTTATCCGCAACTCCTCTCGTACCACTGAAGGAAATTTAATGAAACTTTCACGGAATCTTCATTACATATTGCCATTGTGTACCTCCTATTTTACTTTTTGATTTGACTTATATTTTGGATTTTCCAGAGCAAAACATGGACACTGCCATTTTATTCATAATATGGGAGGCGAGGGGGGGGGGGGGGGGGGGGTACACACTAAGGAAGTCACCATCCAGCATCACACGCCAGGCCCTGACTTGGAACCCACAGGGAAAAAGAAAAAGAGGACGACCTAGAAACACCTGGAGGCGCGACTCGGAGTCGGAGTTAAGACGGAGTTAAGAGCACAGGATATGACCTGGCACGACGCAGCCAGAGCAGCTCAAAATCGTGTTCGTTGGAGGACTGTCGTTGATGGCCTATGTTCCTCACGGAACGATAGGCCTAAGTAAGTAAGTAAGTATAACTTATGAACGGTAAGGGCTAGGGCTTTTATGCCCCCATAACGAATTTTCGGGGGTATATAGTTTTTGTCGTGTCCGTCCGTCTGTCTTTCTGTCTGTTTGTCCACACAATCCTTAACCGTGCCAATAACTTTTGACTGGATGGGAGTATGACCTTCATATTTCACAGGTGTATTCCTTATGACAAAGTCTCTCTTCGGGTACCACCAAATTTGACCTCTTGACCTTGGAGTTTAACACACTTTTACACCAAATTTCCAAACTTTTCTTGGCCATAACTTTTGAACGGTAAGGACTAGGGCTTTCATACTTTGCACGTGTGTTCATTTTGACAAGCCCTTCCACTTGATACCAACAACCTTTACCCTTTGACCTTGACCCCGGAGTTTTAACTACAGACTAGCCAGAGCAGCTCAAAATCGTGTTCGTTGGAGGACTGTCGTTGATGGCCTATGTTCCTCACGGAACGACAGGCCTAAGTAAGTAAGTAAGTATAACTTATGAACGGTAAGGGATAGGGCTTTTATGCCCCCATAACGAATTTTCGGGGGTATATAGTTTTTGTCGTGTCCGTCCGTCTGTCTTTCTGTCTGTTTGTCCACACAATCCTTAACCGTGCCAATAACTTTTGACTGGATGGGAGTATGACCTTCATATTTCACAGGTGTATTCCTTATGACAAAGTCTCTCTTCGGGTACCACCAAATTTGACCTCTTGACCTTGGAGTTTAACACACTTTTACACCAAATTTCCAAACTTTTCTTGGCCATAACTTTTGAACGGTAAGGACTAGGACTTTCATACTTTGCACGTGTGTTCATTTTGACAAGCCCTTCCACTTGATACCAACAACCTTTACCCTTTGACCTTGACCCCGGAGTTTTAACTACATTTAAAAAAGTTAACATTGACTATAACTTTTGAACAGGTGGAGTTAGGGTTTTATATTTTATATTTGTATTTCTTGTGAGAAAGCCCTACTTTGGGTATCAACATGATTGATTTGCGTTTGAGAAAATTTCATCTTCTTTATGTTGCCATACGGGGACATCAGTATTTCACAAACATATCTCGTCTTCTTTTATTTCTGAAGAAAAAATTTGGCAAAAACTAATTCAAAACGCAAGGGGTGTTGAAATGTTTATGCCATTCAACATAGTTTTTTTTTAAAACACAATTAACGATATCTGAAAATTTCTAAATCAATTGACTAAAATTACAAGATTATATATACCGTGAAACATTTTGTTTTGAGTAGCGATGATATCCAGATATCTTTTTTCCCGTTCGGGATCCATTCTGTCTGTTTTGAGATGTTTGGCAGCTTCGGAGTACTTTGTTAATCCTACTTGCACTGATTTCTCAAGGTCACCTATAATGGTGGTTAGTTGTTCCCAAACGTCGTTAAATGTTTCATCAGAAAGAGAAAGCTCGGATGCATGTCCGAAATAAGTATTCCTGATCTCTCTAATGCGGTCGATGTTTGAAGCCAACGATCGGTCGGTTGGATCAGGTGTGTGTCCCCATCCGTTTTGATGAGGAACAATACCTGCTATGTTTCTAAGCAATGCATATAACAGAGACAAATCAAAGTTCTCATACGAAACCTGGAGCCGTCCATTCTTCGGATAGAGCATTTCTTTCTGCACTATGTCCAAAATAGGATACAGAGTACCCCTTTCATTTGCGAGAACGGTCGGGAATTGAGTTTCATAGACATGGTTACTAAGAATGTCCCTGAACAAATCTGTACATGGACCTACTAATAACAGGAATACACGAACAGCATTTGTTGTTTGATTCGTAGAGATGTATGTTGAACTGGCCATTATTTTCTGGAAAAAGAAACAAAAACAATTTGTTTATAATTATATGATATATAATACGTGCATCACACCGAAATGCAGAAAAATATGTTAGGTAATAATTTAATTTAATTCTGATATGTTTAGCGATGCAATTAGTAAAGTGCAGTGGTATTAAGGATACCATAAAAGACCTACACGAATAATATATTTAGATCTTGATACACTGCAAGGTCAAAGTTCATATTCATTCGTTCTATACATGTATAATGGCCGTGAAACTTTCACACGTAATGGGTGATTAATTAGCTGTCTGGAGACTTTACTAATAATTTAATCTCTTCCTTAGAAAAGTGGTTTATTTCAAAATGTTTTTCCTGCTTCTACTCTTTTTCTCTTACTCAAGATATAGAGTAGAGCTAGATTAATAGTAATGCTGATATCAAAAATATTATTTAAGAAATGAATGTAATATTTTTTCCTTTGATCGAAGTATCAAAGAAAAATAATTTGATTTAAATAGGAACATCTAGCAGTTTTCAATAAAGATATTCAAAATGTGAATAATAAGACTGAGTCTGAATATATATTGATTCTGAAATGTAATCCGAATATTCAATTTTGACTTTTTGTTTTCATATCTTTGAAGAGACCATTAGAGAAGTATGCGATTCGTACAATGATTTGGCTTAAAAAAGAAAAATGTTTGTTTCCTGTAACCCGACCGACCCATTCAAATTATCCCCGGGTGGATTTTTTTCCTGACAAATGGCAAAACTTCGTTTGATCAATCAGCTGATTCCAATTATTGAATTTAAAAAATAACTTGTAGCTAAATTTGAGACAAAAAATATGTCAACCTAGTTTACATTTACCCTAAATATAAAGAGTAATCAATATTGTAACAACAGTTTCCCCCCTACAACTTTCTGAAGTTCGTTTTCTGCTGCTAGCCAGCCATTTTGGATGCCATGTTGGGTGTCCACTGTAAATATAACACCTAGAATTTTCAGTCCGGGATGTTTCACCATTCATAAGCAAAAAAAAAAAAAAAAAAAAAAAAAAGAATTTCCGACCTACCGACCCTTGATTTTTTGGGAATGTTACAGGAAACAAACTTATTTTTTTTAAGCCTTTCTTAAAGGACCCCCTCATGTGCAAAAGCCCGATATATTCTGTAAAAAAAGATAACATGGTACTGTGTCGTACTCCAAAAGTACTCAGAAACTTGGTATGGTCGAAATTTCATGAGTCATACGTAACTAATGGAGGTATTTTATTTTCATGAAATCTATTAAATTACGATAAATAGCAGAATATAGAGTGTTTGCACTAGAGTCGCTGTGATTTAAGTTGACCCTGATATATACGTCACGAGTTCGAGACTTAGAGAGAGTGAGAGAGAACCTGTTCTTCTAAAACCATCAGTTGAAAAATTAAATGTTTTTCTAAACGAAGTTTTCGCATATTATATACATGTTATCTTGCGTTTTTTCTTCCTTTCAGTGTAAACTCTTGGAAAGGGTCAGCAAATACAATTTATCATTGAGTCAAATGCTGACTGACGTTTTTCATACTAATTGTTAGTCCATTATTTATACACTGAATTGACAAGGATTTTTCCGTTATTTCCTGATAATAACAAGGAGCACATGGCGGGCGTGACCGGTCAGCAGGGGATGCTCACTCCTCCATGGCACCTGATCCCACCTCTGATGTTTCGGAGGTCCGTGTTTGCTCTACTCCTATTTTGTATTGTTTTATGGACTTTGATATTGATTAATGTTCGTTATCTCCACATCCTTCTTTCTGAAAACAAATAACATTGAGTAAATTTGGCTCTTGTAGACAAATCTTTATCACGTTTTAAAAGATACATGTATTATAAAAATATCAAAAAGTAAATGAGTCGAAAGTTGATCGAAACGATTTTTTTTATTTCTCAGGAGAAGAATAATGACGATTTTTTGTTGAGACCTTGACGCGTAGCTGTTACACGTACATGAATTACATTGAAGGGCTATATAAATGAGAGTAAAAAAATAGATTCCTCCCCAACAACAACTAACTAGTAAAACTCTTAATATGAATTATCAAAAAATCCTCTTTAAGTCTGTAAAAAGTTGCATACCTTATGCCAAGCTTCCGTTATTTCTTAAAGAAATCGAATGAATTTGATTTCTTATCAGTGAAGCTCGATAGGTATAGATAAAACAACCAATAGGAAAAAAAATACTTTATTTCTACATGAATGTACTGGTTCATCGATTGGCATGATTAAAAAAATTCACGTGCGGGGCGGAACGAATAGAAAAAGAAGGGAAATTTGCAGCACGTGATTTTGCGGGATCAAGTGCAGGTAAATAAAAGGAATAACTGTCCGATTTTTGGGATTCATGACGATAATCAAATACTTCATTAACACGATAATCGATAGATTACAGATCATGAAACTAGAGTTATTCCCGATTAAATGTACATTTATTGTCATACATTTACTGTTAAAATACACGTAGCTTTATAACATACCTTTGTGCTTTTCAATCATTTCATTCCATTTTGATTCAAAATATAAAAAAGATATCAGATGGTCTGTACATATTGATTCTTTATGTAAGAAACTTCACAAAAATAGGTATTTTACGCCGTTTACAAAGCCCCAAAAAAGAGTTTTATTGATTAACTTTTTAGATTACAGAATAGACCCAACATAATTATCATGAATGTGAAAGAAATTCAGTACGACGCCAGAATATTTGAATGTTTTAGTTATGTTAGCAAAATTAGCTCAAGGGCAACAAGAAGTAGTTTTGGTGGCCTTTTATACATTCCAAAAGCACGAACTGGGTATTATAAACGATCTTTTAAAGTTTTAACTGCAATTTTATGGAACCAGTTGCCTGACTCTATAATTTAAACAGGTGAAGAAATTGTTCTTAAACGAATTTTATCTTATGGCACAATGATATTCTTTAAAAAGTTTATTTTCTAGTATGTACAAATATATCTGATGTAATATTCTCTGTATATAATCTTTTTGACTCCATTTTCTAATTTAATTTTTTTTTATCTGTCTGTAAATATGCTTTATATAGGACCACAATATAAACTAGAGGTACTGTGAGCGATGAGCTCACTAAATAATACCCCCGCCTCCATACAGTTATAATGGCAAAGTCCATGTTTTGCTGTGGCCAGAAAACCCAAAATATGTGTCGGATCAAAAAGTAAAATAGGAGATGCACATTGGCAATATGTAATAAAGATTCTGTGAAAGTTTCATCAAATTTCATTCAGTGGTATGAGAGGAGTTGCGGATAAGAGATGGGTACCCAAAAGCGTAACAGACGGACGGACGGACAGACGGACAGACGGACGGACGGAATTAACGATTACTATATACCCTCCCGCTTTTCAAGCGGGGGGTATAACTACAATGTAGTAATATTTACTAATTGTGCTATCCTGTCTAAATAAAAGAATTTATGTTGGCCTCTGTTCTTGATGCAGCATATATACTCTATATCTTTCTGCAGAGATATGTAATTAAATAGATGAATCTAAACCTAGAAATATGATTTGCTGAAATCTAACGTTAAAGTATACAAATATGATTTTATAAGCCACTGAAAAAAATAAGGATTTTATAATGACTTGAACCCAACACATAGTTCTCTTTCCAAGGAAGAAATTTTTCAAAATCATATGCCAGTTTTGCATATTTTTAATATTCCAAACAACCAAAATGAATTTTAATTCCCATATCTATGTTGGATCCCAAAAGATCATAACTATCTTAACAAACAGAAATACATAGCGGGTTCCAGTAAATGTTCAACCAAGCCTCTTTCCTTACTCCTCACTGAGACATTTACAGAAGTAAAGGAGAATTTTGAAGAGTCTTGTGCTATGGCATCATTTTCAGCAAATGCAATATTTTCGTTTATCGCGATTAAAATTCACAACAGTACACAAAAAATGTTTTTCAACCGCAAATAGGTATTGAAAGGTAGCGTAAAAGTTTATTTCCGACTTTGCTTTACTTGCATTAGTTTATATTTAATGAGCTACGATTTATTCTCCTCTCATTCAACTACTACCGGTGTAAAGATGAATACTGGCCCCAAGAGATGGCGAAAAATGACCCCAAGTAATTATTCGGCGTCAAAAAGTGACCCTTTTGCCCGTAGACAAAGTGTCATCACACTAAAAATTTGCATATCCCATGGTCACGTGAAGAAAAATGACCCCCCGTAGAATAATGACACCTTGAAGCTAAAAGTTGAATTTTTTAGGCTGCAAGAAAAATGTCAAAGAAATGCTCACTTGAGCTTAATTAAGAATAAATCGATGATATTTGTGTCTAATTCATTAAATTACCATGTTTGTGATTATTGCTATTTAAGACCAAAACAATAATTCAGAATCTTGAGGGTTAGAAAATTTATTGAACCCAAAGAGCGAGATATAAATTGTTTTTCGATAGAAGAAAATCATCGTACTAACAGTAAAAAAACAGCATGTTTTTTTAATAAAACATGGACATAACGAACAGTATTCAAAATAAAAAAAATCACGAACCTCCAAAACATCAGTGGTGGGATCAGGTGCAATGGGGGAGTAAGCACTACCTGCTGACCGGTCACACCCGCAGTGTGCTCCTGGTCATGATCGGGGGATAACGGAAAAATAAGTTTTCGATTCGGTGTATAAACAATGGACTAACAATAAGTATGGAAAACGTCAGTCAGCATTTGACTCAATGATAAATTGTATTTGCTGACAAGGTCCTTGTATCGAACATAGAACTTACAAAATGATAACTTTATACGAGACTGCTTAAATTCTTGAAATTCTTGTTTCATCAACTTGTTTGTCAATAATTTACTTCTTTCAAGATTAAATTTTTTATTAAGCCCCGCGGGTGGGAGATACAGAGGTAAACCCTGATCTTAAAAATAATTATGTATGATTATATCTTCTGTTAGAAATTTCGATATATAGTTAAGGTGCTTTAAGGATATATCTGCTATGTAAATGATTTTTTAAGTAATCCACTAATATTGAAAGGTTTAATTTGGGCTATGAACTACAAATTAAGGACTAATAATTTCTTTTTTTTTTTCATTTAATTGCCACTTGAGTTGTTCCCAGGTACCCGTAATGTAAATGTCACCTTTATATTTTTTAAAGGTGCAAGGGTATAATCAATTAAAAACAAAATAAGTTTTTATCTTAAATATTAACAACGTTCATTGTAATTTCTGAAAAGATCTGCTATATCCTACCTGGTTAAACTATTTAAATTTGAAAATGCTTTTATGACCGCATACTTTATTTGTTTCAATTTGTTAGATTAATTTGTGATCTATAAAATAATCAAATTTTTGGAAGATTTCGGCAGAATTGCAACATTTTTCAACTAACCGAATTCGTCTAAAGCCTCTGAGGTATCTGTAAAAAATATTTGATTTCAATACTAAATACTTTTTTCATTGAGAAAAAATTACTCAAAGTGCTCCAACCTGAAAACCGAGAAAATTTTCAGCAATAAACTTTCATTTTCTTGCAACTTTTAATATGATCTGTCTTATCGCACATGCTGAAATATATATACATAACCATTGCATTGGTCTAGATTTTGTTGACTTAATGGGTGCACTATCAATCATCTTCTTTACTTTTTATCGTAAATCTGTCATGCCAACAAAAACTCAAATATACTTTAGCGTCGAACGTTATTTGCTCTACATGAGACATAGTTGATCAAAGGACAAACATATGTACTAAAGATTACATAACAGCTATAGTGGCATATTTATGCTTTGCTCCGGCAGTATATGTCATTTTAATATTACGCAGAAAAAGTGTTACATCATGCAAGTTAATTTTAACAATTTGCAAGAAAAATATAAACAGGAAAGTAAAATGAAACATATGAATATATCGGACAGTATTCAAGATCAAAAGTCCATCAAACAATACAAAATAGAAGCAGAGCAAACATGGATCTCCAAAACATCAGAGGTAGGATCAGGTGCCATGGAAGAGTTAGCATCTCCTGCTGAGCGGTCACACGGCGTGTGCTACTTGTCAGGGTCGGGAAGTGACGGCAAAATCCGCCGTCAATCTATTGTATAAATAATGGACTAATAATTTCAGTAAGCATTTGACTCATTGTATTTGCTGACAAGAAGATCTTTGTATGGATCATAGTACTGACGAAATGATGACTTTAAACCAGACTGCTGATATTTTTGTTTCATCAACTTGCTTGTCAATAATTTACCTCGTTTTAAAAATCATTCATACGTATAGCATGCTCTTGTGTATCGAATCAATTGAGATATATATATATATATACTGCGTATTCAGGTGATGAAGGTGTATTGCTGCATAAGTAAGGGATGTTGGCAATAGAAAAATTACATGTAAATTCATCACGTTTATTATGGAGCTTGTTTGTTAGATCATGACTATTAACGTGTTTTCCAAAAAAAAAAAAATCTAAGTATGAAACAATTGTGTCAGACTCTGTGTTATCTTTTATCTCAAGCTCACCAGGATATATTGTATAACGTAACTCGAGCGTAAAGTACGAGGTAATGCAAGAATCCAGGTACGACAAGGCTTCCCAGGGAATATTACAATTTATTTCCTATCTAGCTTGTAACACGAGCTTTGATTGGTTACAAAGTCGGGTGTAAATATCCGTGCACCCGACTTGAGCCGCGTGTAAATAAAACGTGACGCCACAATACATACATTCTCTATGATAAAAACCAAATAACATGACGTCACGATGCATTTTAGTACGTAGTTACCTAATCGATAGATTGAGACCCTCTCTGATGTTTACAAAGCATTAATATGGGTACAAAGGAAATAAATTCGTTATCCAGGTTCAATCAAGGGTGTACGGGGATTTACCCCGGGTTGTATTCCATACACCCTTCGGCCTCAGGGTGTATGAAATAAAACCCGGGGTAAATCCCCGTACACCCTTGATTGAACCTGGATAACTAATAGTACTCTGTATGCACTTCTCTGAACTACAAATGTGTGACGTCATAATTGAAAATTACGTCACGTCACTGCAAACATGAGCTGTTAGGATGGGAAGAGAGTCATAAACCTTGCATCTTATTTCAATCTGCATTTAAAGATGCGGAAAGCTAGTTTGAAATAAACGTGTTAAGATAACTTTTCTTTATTACTTTTGTGTATAAGTGTTCAAAATACATACGGAAATATTCGTTTGACATTGACCCTTTTTATACCCGCAGAATTCATAATATGTGTGTTAAAGAGCCTTGCAGAAGTGATCAATGAGGATTTATCTAATATTATGTGTGAAAATCTGTAACACGAGTATCCCCTCAAACTGAATCTTGCTTGGGAGAAATGTATGATGGCTTTGTTTTAAAACAAATGACGATATTGAGCGGAAAATACCCTCTGATTTGTCAGTAAGTTTAAGTTAATTCAAAATATTTTGTACCAGAGTAAAAGTATAACTTTTATGAAGCACATTTCGGGTTCACAAGGATGCAACGAGTTTATTTACATGAAATTTTTTTAATAATAATTGTATTCATCGGCTGTGCTGTAGCAATTTATGTGAAATACTTCAAAAAAGAAGAAATAACCGTAATGTGATTAACTCTAAAGAAATCTCTACGTACATTTTGCGTATTTAAGTACATAACTTAAAAATTAACATCAACTTTGCAATGTAGTGTTACGTTTTAAATGCATTTAAGGCTCCGGGAAACCTTAACAATTCTGCGAAACAAATACAAATCTATATTAAATAATTACCTATTACAAAAGGAGGTGCATGTCATCCAAGAGAGGATGAACCCTGATATAATAATTAAAATATAATGCTGAAATTATTATAATTAGAGGTGCTCTCAGCACTAAGCTAACTAAATGGTAACACCTGCCTCCGATATGATTATAATCTCAAAAAGTACATGTTTTGCTCTAGGAAAAACAAGTTTCAGATCAAATTAGAATAAAATAAAAAGTGCTCATTGGCATTATGTAACAAAGAACTATGAAATTTTCATTACATTTTTGTATGTAGAATGGGAATCAATTGCGGATAAGAAATGGTTACCCTTCAATACCGGTATTATAGAAAGGATGAAAAGTCAATGTGTCGCTTTAGAAGTGCATAATGGCATTATTTAACAAATACCCTGCAAAAAGTTTCATTTCCGTGGTAAAGGAAGGGTTGCGGATAAAAGAAGGGTATGCAAAAGTGAAACTGACATACGGACAGATCTATAGATTCACAGTCGGTCGGACGTACACCACGATCACTATATACCCACCCACTTTTCAAGCCATGGATATAACTAGATGTACTATATGCACTGACCTCACGAAATTGTTACGTCCACTTCCCATCAGATAATAATGGCAAAGTCTATGCTTTGCTCTGAGAGACCCGACATTAGTGTATGTTCAAAAAAAAAAAAAAAAAGAGATGCACAATTGCATTATGTACGTAAAAAAGATTCTTTGTATGACTGATTTAAAAGTGCCTCCACTAAAAGAATAATAATTATCCCACGTTTCCAACTGGATTAATGATACTGGATTATCAACGCAGTTATGATAAGGTTGTCCGAAGGCTTAAAAGGCCTAAAAAATGTACCTTTTATTTTGAGCTAATTTTAATTGTTTGAAATTCCAGTCAACCTGAGTTTATGGTTTAATCAGGTTTTGTTTTAAAGCATTTTTGTAATGTCACATGACTGTGTTGATCACGTGACGTAGATTTATGATATTCCTAATTGTTGCACAAAAATCGCTTAGGCACAAATGCGAAACAAAAATATTGTGCAAAGTTTGTTACATAGATCAATTTATCGTGATTTCTGGGACATAGAAAGTGCTTGGGGCAGGTTTAATTTTTACTCGTCAAGAAAATATTTTACAAAAAGTTCAACTTAGCAACATAAGAAGGGGTATTTTCCACTCTTTATCGCTATTTATACAAAAATGGATAAACTACACACAATCCCCAGCAATATTCAGTTAGTAGACATACTTCTCTTGTAGATTAACACAGAATATCTTCAATTTGTCCTTGTTTATCACTTGTGCAAGTCCAATATAAACACGATTCATAAATTTCAGACATAATTTGTCGCTATTGTTTGAATATGTGCATATCGGACAAGCGAAAGGAATAAAGATATTTATATTTCAATTGTTCAACATCATAACAGCACACTCGAGCTTAAAAAACAATCCTAGCACTTGAATTAAACAACAAGTCCCCAAAATAAAACTACATGCTGTGAAAAAATTATGACACTTTCCCCGTCATGTCAGCTCAAGTATACAGTGACTTGACGTCATATTCTATTATGACGTCATATCTAGGTAGTTCAGAGAAGTTACTACAATTTGAGCAGTTTGATATTTTACGGGCAGCCTTATCCTAGCTGCGAAACAAACTAGACAGTGATTCCGTTTATATACATTTAATTGCAAAATGAAAGTGTAAATATAGATCTGCAAACTTTTCAAATTGCAAAGGTACATGAAATGTTGGTAGACGGAAATTGTAAAAGTTAAATTAAGGACAGATGATACAAACAATTTTTTTGTTTGGAGGAGACTAAGTATCATATCACAAGTTTAGATAAGTGGATACATGTAAGTCTGAGAACTTTTTCTCCTTAAGAACTGGAAAAGGAAAATAGATTTGTAAAATATTACTAATATTTCAATTAAAAAAACCCAGATATTGACAAATAACACTCACTTCACTCAGTAAAGGTTTACAGGTGAAAACAAATTTCAGAATATGTTAGCTTGGTGCTTGGTGTGTATTTTTATCCATTTTTATAATTTTATTGAAATATTACTGATATTTTCTAAGTCTATTTCATTTTCCAATTCTTCGGAGAAAAAATTCTAAGAATTATCCACTTTTCTAAACTTGTGACATGATATACGAGGGTTGTCCCAAAAAGTCGTAGACAGGGAAAACAGTTTATTTTCTCTTTGTTGAATTAAGTTTCGTTTCTTGTCATAACAAAAAGTAACATTTTATGATCATGCTTTTCAAATTTCATGATGATATCACATTTAATAAGAAAATTATGAAAAAATAAAGAAAGCATGTAAGTGTACATTGGAGCACAAAATTTACGTCTCTTATAACGTCATATTCTTTTTCTGCTTCGCATGAGTCTGTTAACAATTAATAATTTTATTTTTAAGTGAAAGACCACCCTTGGCTAAGGGACTTATTTGAATTCACTACTGTCCGGCTTTTTGTTGTTTTTTTTAAAATGGATTCAAATTTTAGTCGAAATTTAGTCGAAAGATCGCCATACCTTGTAGGTAGCAGAAAACACGCATTGTTTGACGTCGTTCGTGGTCAAGACTGTCCCCCGTTGTCTGCGTACCTTTACAAACAGTACTCTACTTCTTACATGCTGTATTTTTGGTAATGAGGAAAAACTCTCATTGAATCTCATGCCATTTATAAATAGCTTCCCTATTAAAATCTAGTGTGTAATGTCACTTCTGTACTCTTTTTTTTCTGTCTCTGATATATACAAACCTTATTCAAAACAATTATTATATATCCGTGCGCCGGTTACCCGTTTGACGACGTCATTTTCATTAACTCAATTCCAACAACAGTTTGAAAATCATGACACCAATCGTCTGTTTCCAATGCTATTAATATGAAATTTTGACATATTATTTAGATTTTGATTCTGATTTCACTGATTTGAATTTGACTTCAATGTTTTACATAGTATTTAAGAAATAAAAGCAAATATAATAGTTATACATGTATGCGTAAATTATTCCAAATTTTGTTTGTGCGCCGACAGATCTTATCGGCCATCATTTAAATCGTCCTAATATTATTAATATGAAAGATGTAAAGAACCACGAACGATAGTATTGTTCTCCCGCCTAGCTCTAAGTCAATTTTCAAAAGTTAGCATATTTAAATGATTTTCAGAATTTTTATAGATATTTATATGAATTTTCATAAAACGTTACTTTTTTGGGATACCAAAGAACGATAACTCTATAATTATGGTAAAACTTGAGTATTTCACTATAGAAATCAGTGGAAAACGGAAAATATTTTTAAAACATCTTTCCCCCCCATGAAACAAAAATTCCTTTTTACAGGTAATATAGGCTGTCATTTTACAAATTTATGCTAAAGCTTTTTGTGTTTCACGGGGGGGAACATATGTTTATAGACAAAACAACGAAAAAATGTTGATTTTTCACCAATTTTAAAGCTATTTACAACTAAATAATTGTATTTTAATAATTTATATATGTATTATTTATTTGTGTACAGCATAAGAAAAGATATGAAATACATTTAATCATATTTAAGACTATTTCAAAATAAAGTGATTCTTGAAAGTTCGATTTCACTAGAAAATATCGTCTACCCCCCTTTTTGAGAGCTGAAATTAATGATCATTTACTATCTAGAGCTGGAATTAAAATGATTAATCAATTACCATAGATCTGTTCTTTGTACTAAACCAAGATTTAATGGCCAAATTGCCATTAAAATTGAATTTAAAGGGTGCAAAATGTAGGCGGGAATCAAGAGTTAGAGTACGTGGTTCTTTAAAAATCTACAATTTTAAAGAACATTGAATATAATATGTCTATGCAAAATTTGGTAAGAATTGGTTGCATGTTTAAAAAGTTATAAACATTGTCTACGACTTTTTGGGACAACCCTCGTAAAGTCTCCTACAAAGATAAAATTTGTTCGTATCATCTGTCCTTAACGTACTATTTCGAAAACTTGACGATTTTTTCCATTTTTAAAGTGTTTAATTATTTTGTTGCAAAATTAGTTCGTAAGTAAATTATTTAAAATAAATCTTACACCTATGTTAATTTTATAATTTCTCCTACTATACCTGACCTTTTTGAAAAGGATATACATGTAAATCGTCCATAAAATAAGGCTTTGGAACTTCATATGATATTAAAATCCTAATTATTTTCACCCTTTTACACTTGGTAACATTTTTTTTCCTGTTTTAAATTTGGTTAATGACAATTATATTTAAGAAATTATATTTTTTTAGAAAGTAAAACGTTCACTCATGTACATGTATAATGTTCAGTTGTCAATAATTGCAACATTGGGATTTTTTTTATTAATAGAAAAGAGAATTTTAAGTTATTTATGTGCATATTTTCTTTGACATTTGAGGTAAATGGTCTTCAAACAAATTGTTGCAAGGTAAATAAATCAGTTTTTCACTTTCGGTAATTGAGTTTGAGATTCAACAAAATCATAAAACCAACTTTGGGAAAACAGAGGGTCATAGGAGGTGAGTGAGGACATTGCGTCTGAAGAAAGTATAAACCTTTCCTAAGAAATAATGAGGCTATCTGATGTAGTGTATATATGTCGTACATGAATATTTGTAAAATAATCAGGAAAGGGGCAAACACAACCCTTTTTTGCCTACGTACTAGTATTTGGATGTTATATGTTTTACATGAATATTAAAATACATATAAGAGATTAAAAATTAGAAACCTTAATTCAAGAATACTGTACACAGGGAAGATTTCGCCTAGGTTTTATTTTCGCCCTTTTCGTCCTTCTTACAGGTGGACTAATTTAAAACGGGACAAATTCAAAGGATGCAACATCAAAACGAGAAAAAAGGTCGACATTCATTTATTAAATACATTGAAATACATGTATATTATAAGGATAAAATGGTCTTTAACTGTCAAGGT
>PRKT01000472.1:0-13824 GCA_003671525.1 Saccostrea glomerata
TGCAAATTCCAGCGGAGGGAGAGGGTCTGGACAGAATTTTACTGATGCACGTACATTTGGGTAGACGGCAATAAATCTGGTACATATATATATGAGACCGTTTAAATCTTTAAATAACAAATTCTAATGTAGAATGCAATAAACAAACTCTTACGTTTTTCAACTGCATGACAATACATGTATGAAATCTTTTCAATGGACTGTAATGATAGCATCATTCAATACTACCACGTCTGACGAGATGTTTGTCCGTATGGTTTGTCTATCAGATGACAGGATCCAAGTAGAATTCTTAGTTCAGGCCTGCAGGGGAAGCAATTTCATTTGGAGGGGTGGGGGTGGCACAGTCACATTTCTTCAGCTGGGGTCACTAATCAACTACCGAAATTTCCTCGACAAGAAAAAAAGTCATCAAACGTATATATTGAAGGGACACAAGCATATACATATACATGAACCAGAAACACAATACACTAAAATTATTTCACTGTAATACACTTTTTCCCGACATATTGAAAATGGGAAGAAACTTTGATCTTCAAAACAAAGTTTGCAATTTTATAAACTTGATTTTCATAGCAAAGGACTTGGTTACATGTTATTTTCTTGACGTAAAAACATATAAGTTGGAGTTCATTATCTATGGATTGACAACGACGTTTACATGAACAACAACATTCTCTTACCTTATACATGTAGGCATTCTTTCGCTTGGACTTCCTTGCACACTTCCTCTGCAGTTGAGAGATGTCCTGATGAAAGAAAAGTCCTCCATGTGCTGACGTCTCTAGTGTGCTCTCATCCACAAAAATGACATCTCGAAAATCCTCTTTCTGGTTGAGGGCATTGAGGCACCATTGCAGTCCAACCTATGAATAAAATATGAGGTTTAAAATTCATTCTTCAATCATCATGAAAGTGAAGTTCATTATTTAAAGAATTGAACTTAGCCTAAATGCTTCCAAATTTCAATTAACAACAAAAGGAAACATTCATATTATTATTATAGCAGATAAAATTAGCATGATTAGAGTATAAAATAATTCTAATATTAAGATAGGACTCTAATATGGTTTATGAGTAGGCCTATTCTAAAAATCATATCCAGCTTTATGTTTCAAACTTCTTCACGCAGCTTCATTTTAAAATTTGGTACACGACCATAATGACAACAGTTTAAAATTCGACACCAAAAAAACTAGAAAACTGACTTCTTGCAGCATGATTGACTTTAAAGGCCAGTGAATTTTTGCTAAATGCAGCTTTCTACTGGGTTGAATCAAGCTGAAACATTGTAAATTCTTTTAACGACTTGTAATCAAATTTGGAACAATATAAATTTTATTAATTAATTTTATACATATAAATATTAAAGATGATTAGATATTCAATTTCTTGATGTTTAAAAGTAAAATATACAGGAAGTCATGTTTTTTTATGTCTTTTTTAACCTGCTAAACGAAAACCAACAAAACAAATTGGGCCTAAAATATGTAAAAACTTTATAGTACTTGCTGCCTTATCACAGCCGAGCATTTCATCTATATACAGGCAACGGATTCTTTTACTTTATGTCAAATATAATACTCACGTACAAAACACTTAACAGTTTGTTCTTGTTACTGATGAGCTGGCAAATTTTGGACAAGACTGTCTTCCATCCTAACGCGGCTCGTTGTTTTCTTACTAGACTGCTGGACATACGAATTCCAAACAGTTTTCTCTGGAGCATGTGTTGATAAGTTCGTTGTTTTTGACAACCAAGCGTCCATGAATTTCAGGTGCAGGGGCTTATGTTTGTTGGCGTCTTCTTTCACGGTCCTCGGTTTCCTGCTGAGACCACTGCCAGATTTCTACCGTCTTAGGAAATCGTAGGTGCCCTGTCTACTGATGATAACGTTGTGATGCCTCTGTAATCCATCCCGTTTAATTTCTACTGACATCTTGCTGCTGTGCATCCTCACAATTGCTAATTTCACTGCCTCCGAAAATCGCCTTCCTCTCTCTGCCCGCGCCATTTTGAACAAATCGTAAAGAAAATAACAAAACGAAAATCGGACTCGGGATACCTCGGGTGTTTCATCTATATGTAGGATTATTTGCGATGAGTTCCAAAGGCACACCATAAACGCAAAACACGATAGAACCTGATAAACGATCTTCACGATAAAAGGCACAACGCGATAAACGCAAAACCTGATAAACGGAAAGGATACACGCACGATACGATAGGATACACGAACGATAGAGATGTAAAGAATAACGATGCGGGTACTGTAAGAATTTAACCGGAAATGCACAGTTACCAATGTAATCTCATGACGTATACCAAACAAGACGTCAATATTGATAACATTTCCAAACCGGAATAAAAAGGAATTAAATAATGGATCTTACGTAATTATTTCGAGTGCCAGTAATTAAATATACAAAAACAAGACTGAAGAAGGCTAATACTTCGATGGAGGTATAGGTTGTGCTTTATAATTGTGCCCGTAAACGCTGAAATCGGCATGTTTCGTCATCACATGCGAATTTGTAAACAACAATGGCGGCCGCCACGGAATGACGATCTCGACCATGTGCTATTAAATTATAAGACGTGTTTTCAACCACACATAATCGTTCTATAAGTAATATATTGATCTGTCTTTTCTACAGATAAAGTGTAGCACTCTGTCGATTAAATAATATCAATATTTTCATAATAACAGTGCTGTATTATACTGCCATGTGATCATATGAATTTGACAGCTGGATTGTCCCACCAACCCCGCCTTAAAAAAAGGTTCGCCCTTATGAAGTTCTTGAGGAAAATTAAAAACACACTCACCAATCCTCAATATGTACATTATTATTACGTTTATGCAATAAATTAACAATATTATGATGAATATAAATAAGTATCAATAAAAACTTTGGTTATGTGATAAATTAAGATATTATGAACACAAATTAATTATGAATAAATACACACATACTTACTATATGTGAACAAATGAATGTTTCTATAAATAATGAATATATTTATAAAATAAGAAAAATAAACAGCATGATGTACAACAATATAATTAACTGAACAAATTAACATCAGATATAATTTTCTATTTCGATACAAAAGTCCAAGAAAATAGCAGTATTCGATCACTAATTTACTTCTTTCGCTATCAGGCTAAGGAAAAACAGGCACAGGAAGAATAACATCATATAATTAACACGCGGTAATGGATTAATATCAATCCCCCAGGGGGAAGGCTTGGATTGTAGACCCCTGATTAGATGCATCACATCAAGAAGTCGAGGACGAAGAGTTTGGGAAATTTGTCTGCAGACTAAGTGTCCTTGAGCTTGTAGCATCTGGCTCTATTCAGTGTTGTTTCTAGGACGTAAAATCTGCCGCTAGGAAACCGCAGTTCCTCTCCGGTCCATAGATGACACAACGTCTGGTATCCACGTCACCGTGCGTCCTCCCAGACAACGGGCCTCCAAATTGGCGTTTTGAATGAGTATGCCAACAAAATATTCTCCTCGAAACAGGGGGCTTTATCTTTAATGAAGACCACATGATGATACGCTGGGGCAGACGACTCACTCTTGTGAAGCACATATGAAGGGGTGTTGGCATATTTCGTCACAGGCACAGATGACAAGGGTGGTGCTGGGGCTGATGGCAGGGAGGTAGCAGGGTCTACAGAAGCAGAGGACAACCAGGCATCCAAGAAGTCAAAGTTTGACATGCTAAAATGGGAGAAAGGATATGTGGATAGGGTGGAAGTCTCTGGAATAGACAACACAGGAACAGAAGCTGGACTGGTTAAAGTGGCGGGAATCCTTGGAGTGGACAACAAATCTCCCACAGTAGGGCCAGCAAAGGAGGTGAAGGTGGACACAGGTACAGAAGTGGAAGCAGATGCAGGTTTTCGTGTTGCCGAGAGAAGAGGTCCTACCGCTGTCCGTTTGTCTGAGTTGGTGACATCAAGGTCATGAAAACTTGGCATGGATAGGAACTGGTCACCTGACTTGATCACCTTCCTCGGTGGTGACACTGACCTCTCAGGCCCATAAAGGTCCACATCCATGGGACTGCAAAGGGAATTCGAAACAGAAGGAGATCGGAATGGCATCAGGGGGGGGGGGGGCAGGAACAGAAGATGATGGCTCTAAAAATGAAAACTGGCTCACAGTAGTGGCTTGTAATGGTTGCATGGGGAGATTGGGAAACACGAGATGAGCTTTTCCTAGGAGAATTCTTACTCTTCCTCGGAGACCGTCTTTGGATCCTGGCTCGGACTTCGGAAAGGTTATGATGAAAGAAGGAGGTTGCTGACAAAGGAAGCTCCCCGTCTTACGTTATACCGGATTGCCTTCCTCGTGTGCTGTCTCTCGATATGCTCTATCATGAGGTACTGCCGATTGACAGGCAGCTCATATCTGGAATGGTGGCACTCAAGGACATCCCCATGAATCTCACTGAAGTGGCGAGCCAGCTGCCTTCGTGTCTTGAAGTCTCTACAACACAGACGACAATCAATTATCTGTAGAAAACAAATATCAGCATGAGTTAGGAAAATATCAAAAATTTAAAGTTAAAATTTATAATATAGCAGGAAGAATATTTTGATAATAGATTTCATTATCTTCTCATGCATCAATCTTATTTTATCTGATTTAGTTTCTTTACGTGCCAATGGTTTCTTCGGGTGCCAGCCTGTGCCTCTTCTTCTCTGAAGGACCTCGAGAAATTTCGTAAGATCAGACATTTTGAGTAATAGTATAGGGTTCCCTCTCATTTCCTGCAAAATTTTGGGGTGCATTTTTACAGTTCTGTGAATTTTTAATAATACAAGATCACCTACACTGTGTTGATATTGTTTTGCATTGTGGTCATATTTTTTCTTTTGTCTGGCCCCAGCCTTTAACATTAGTGACCTGGCCAGCTCATGCACATCAAACATTGTACTTTGTAAATCTAGAGCATTTTCACTGTACGAATCAGTAGGGACTCTGGGAGTGTCATGATGGCCAAATAATAAATCGATAGGAAGCTCAACTCCTTTGCCAAGCATAAGTAAACAGGGGGTCTCTCCAGTACTTTCATGAATTGAAGATTTTAAGCTAACATAAGCAGGGGCAAGTACAAATCTCAAACTCTGGGGTGTAAACCAACATATTTGTTAAGCATGCATTTCAAAGTTCGATTCAATCGTTCGACAAGGCCGTCACTCTGGGGATGGTAGGGCGTTGTTCTTGTTTTATCTATGCCTAAAATTTTGCATATTTCTTTTAACAGATCAGATTCGAACTATGTCCCTTGATCCGTAAGCACTTGCAGGGGACACCAAGCCTACAATTGAATTGAAAAACAAAGGTTTGTGCCACTGTAGAAGCTACAATATTAGTCAAAGGAAAACCCTCAGTCCAACGAGTGAAGTAATCGCTTACAATCAGTATGTCAAGTTTTCCTGCTTTTGTTCGGGGTAAGGGGCCAAATATATCTATACCCATTCTCTCCACGGGAGCACCAACAAAATATTGTCTCATTTGAGCTTTGTGCTGTTTTGTAACAGGGTAGTGTATTTGATAAACAGGACATGCTTGACCCGATTTTTTGATATTTTTTTTATAGTTAGGCCAATAAAACCTCTGACGGACTCGATGCAAAGTTTGGAGTACTCCAAAGTGACCGGCTGAAAGGGCTGCATGCAACATGTCGAAGACTTCCTGTCGAAAACAAGAGGGTAAGGCAACTTGGGCTATGTGCAAATCTACATTTGTATCTTTCGACATTCTGTATAGAATGGCATTGTACAAGGCTAGACGATCCCATGGAGACCAATATGCTTTCAGATTTAAATTCAAGTGTGAAATTTTTTAAATGTTGAGAGTATCTTTAATGTAGGTGGATGTGCACAGAGGATCTCCAGGGCCATCCACATGGAAAAGCTGTGACACCGAAAGCAGAAGATAAGACGTGTTTGATTCGGACCAGGCAGAGGAATTTATATGTTTAATTTGTATTCTTTCTATATGTTACTCATTTCCTTAAAACAGACATCTGAGAATTTGAGAAGGGATGAACTGCACATTTAAAAGATTGGCATATGTAATTATTTACACTAGATCCTAGAATTTGTTTACTTTTACTTCCGTTGCACTTCTGTCCGTCATGAAATTTGAATTTTTTTTCTAAAATTTGACCTTGATCAGAACTGACTGTATCATCCAAAATGTCGTTGGTGCAGTCGACATATGTGGAGCTTTTGGAATCAGCTGCTTCTCTTAAACCCAATGTGAGCGTTTTTTTAGTTGTTGAAACTTCAACCCCGTAAAAGTGCCTTATTTTTTTGTGGAAGCATCTCCATGTAACGTTTAGTTAAACTGCTGTGTTACAACGCGAAATGTACTAACAACGCAAAATGTAATAAACCTGGGTTATTACATTTTGCATTATAACATTTTGCGTCGAAATCAACGCAGAATGTAATAACGCAAAATGTACCAACACATTTTGGAGATTTATTACATTTCGCGTTATTACATTTTGCGTCGAGATCAACGCAAAATGTAATAAAACGATTTTTGGATTATAACATTTTGCGTTGTTACATTTTGCATCGAAATTAAGCAAAAGTGCAGGAATGCAAAATGTAATAACACATTTTTTCGTCGGCCAGAGTACAATTTTCAATAGTGTAGTGGCCAGTGAAAAGAAAATAAAACAAAAGAAATAAAATAGATCAATGCCTTAAAATTAATAAATTTAATAATATATTGATTTAACTAGTTACATGTATTTAAAATCAGTTTAATAAATATTTTCATATAAAATGTGTTGCAAATTAGATACGTGCATCTGTGGGCAGGGTTGTTGGGGTTATTGACCAGTGTGCTTTTGCTTTTATAGACAAATTCAATGAATCTAAAAACTATTCACTTGTACTAGCAGGTGTAAATGTATAGCAGGAAGGGTTTATATGTATTGACAATAATGATACCATTCTATTCCATGCAAATCTCCAGCATTGCAGACAAGCAAAATCAAAATTTTTTCTCTCTCTTTCTTTCCATCCTATAATAAAACGGATTAATTCTGCATGTCCACAGTAATACAATAATAAACATACGAAGTAAACATCCAGCCCTATCCTTGCCCCTCCGATCCTCGCTTGACACACACATACACTTCTGTTCATTTGTTAACCAACGCAGATGTGCCGAAAAAGCATATCAAGATCTTTTAATGAATTTATTGTCAATCTTTTTTAATTAAATATGTTTTATTGGTTAAAAATTTAATAAGACTATCAAAAATATGCCAATTAAAGTTAAATTAATTCTTTATAATTAATTACAGTGTATCCAATTTAACTTAAATCAGAGTCAGAAAAACGATACATTTTGATGTTTTTATGTCTGGAAAAAGCCCTAGCGTTGGCCTCACTGTTTTAGTTCTAAATATTTTTCAGGGTGTTTCCCATGTTGGTTACATGTAAAAATTGGATCAATTTTATGATCTTTTTTGTTAAACACAATCAAAAATATTAATTATATTTTTTTAAATTACATTTTGCGTTGTCTTAAGTGCAAAAATAAAATAACGCAAAATGTAGCAACGAAAAAGCAAGTTATTACATTTTGCGTTGATCTCGAGGCAAAATGTTATAATCCAGGTTAATTACATTTCGCGTTGTAACACTGCTCAATTTCCTCTGCAACTTGAGCACGGCTCAAAATACCAAGTTCACTCGTCATGTTTGAAATTGTACTCACTGAAGGAAGATAAGAAATTTCAACATCTACTAAAGAAAGGACTTCTTGAAACAAGGATTAATATGTTCCAAAGAAATATTTCTGGCTCTAAAGAAGTAATACAGTATTCGTGATTTTGCAGAGAAAGGTGTTCCTTGAGATGTATCCCTGGCATTCAATATGGTTGGCTTTGCATTGGAAGGACTTTCATCACGTTTTTTTTTTCACTGCGCAACTTCATTATATCCAGTTGTTGTTGTAAATCAACAATGACTTGTGTTATAAATTGCATTTTATTGATTTGATTGTTTTTTTAGTTGTATGTATTTTGAGGTTATAAAGGAGATTTGTTCCTGCAAAGTTTTCACATTTTTTCTCACATTTGTTATTGTTCTCTAGTTCCTTTGTAATTTCGCAGTAGCTCTGTACAATTGTGATTGTTTTTCTCGTAGTTTATTTTTTAATTCAAGAATTTCATTATGTAGACTGTTAATTTCATTGATTGGTGTGGAAATATTTTTCTTGGGTTCAGATGGTTTAGGAAAAACAAATGAAGTGGAGCAAAAAGAATGATATTCCTCTTTCCTACTAGGAGTTTTGCGCAATTTGTTCATTTCCTGTATCATACGTTTTGCTTTGTTGTATAAACTAAATTTGTTTATCGTAGTCAGGTCAGTTTTTGTGAATTCGCACATTTTTTTATGAAACCTGGACAGGAAAAATATATTTCTTTCATTTGTATCCAATTCATTTTTGTTTGACAGTTCAAAAAAATTATTGTAAACTGGAACTTAATGTTTACCTCACTTTCTAATGTTTTGAAAGAAGTAAATATGGCATATTACAATATGCAAAGTCTTTGACATGTATGTGTAAAATATTATGTAACGCCATCATTAAAAATATTTTTGTTTCATGTACTTCAACCCACATTTTTAGCTCTTCTGAGCCAAAGGCTCAAAGAGCTAATGCTATGGCCATTTGTGCGGTGTGCGTCGTGCGGTGTGCGTTAACTTTTTAGAATATGGGCCGTAACTCAAGAACCTTTTGGCCAATCAGTGTCAAATTTGCCACAGGGTATTCTTGGCCCAAGGGCTACCATTTATACTAAAATAAGGGTTGGGACCCTAAAACAAGGGGAGATAATCAGGAAAACAAAACCAAAAGTACTTGTTGCTAAAAAATCTTCTTCTCCAGAATTACCAGACAGATTTTCACCAAACTTACATACAAGGATCAGGATATGTTGAAGATTAAAAATTGTTCAAGGCATGACCCTGGGGCAAAGGGCGTGGTCTCAAGGTCACTTTAAAGCTGACCTAAATTTACAATTAATAAAAATGTTAATATTTTGCTTACTATAAGGACTAGGATCATCAAATCTTGTAAGTTGATGCATACTAGGACTTCACATCATGTTAACTCAAAAGTAGGTCACGGTGACCTACTTTTTAGGTCACCTGAGTAACTCAGGTGACCTATAAGGCCCGTGGGCCTCTTGTTTAATTTTGCGGGCATTTGTTTTCAAATTGATTTGAAGGCATATTTTGGACACTTCAAGGCCTATGATCATCAAACTTAGTCAGTTGATGCATCTTGGGTCCTTGAACAACGACGACTTAAAAGTAGGTCACCATGACCAATTTTTTTAACTTTATGACTTATCCTTTTTAAAACATTTAATCTCATTATTTCAGGCACTGAAAGGGTTAGAATCATCAAATCTTGTAAGTTGCTGCATCTTGGGACCTAAAAACATATTTAAGAAAAAGTAGGTCACTGTGACCTACTTTTAGAATTTTGCGGGTATTTGTTTAAAAGGCATATTTTGATTACCTTCACACCTACGATCATCAAACTTGGTCAGGCGATGCATCTTGGGACTCTGAAAAATGTTGACCAAAATGTAGGTCACGGTGACCTACTTTTGACATTTTATGACTATATTTAAGTAACTTAGGTATTTATTGGCTTAGAATTATCAAACTTTGTGAGTCAATGCATCTTGGGTTTTCGGAGAGTGATGACCAAAAATTAGGTCACAGTGACCTACTTTCGACATTTTATGGCTATATTTAAGTATCTCTGGTACTTATTGGCTTAGAATCATCAAACTTTGTCAGTTGATGCATCTTGGGTTTTCGGAGAATGTCGACCAAAAAGTAGGTCACAGTGACCTACTTTTGACATTTTATGTCTATATATATGTATCTCTAGTACTTATTGGTTTTGAATCATCATACTTTGTCAGTTGATGCATCTTGGGTTTTTGGAGAATTTCAACCAAAAAGTAGGTCATGGTGACCTACTTTTGAATATATCAGGTATTTATTGGCTTAGAATTATCAAACTTGGTCAGCAGATGCATCTTGGAACTCTAAAAAATGTCAACCAAAATGTAGGTCAGGATGACCTACTTTCGACATTTTATGGCTATATTTAAGTATTATCCGGTACTTATTGGCTTAGAACAATAAAACTTTGTCAGTTGATGCATCTTGGGTTTTCAGAGAATGTCGACCAAAAAGTAGGTCACGGGGACCTACTTTTGACATTTTATGGCTATATTTATGTATCTCTAGTACTTATCGATTTAGAATCATCATACTTTATCAGTTGATGCATCTTGGGTTTTCGGAGAATGTTGACCAAAGAGTAGGTCACAGTGACCTACTTTTGAATATCTCAGGTATTTATTGGCTTAGAATTATCAAACTTAGTCAGCAGATGCATCTAGGGACTCTGAAAAATGTCGACTAAAATGAAGGTCAGGATGACCTACTTTTGACATTTTATGGCTATATTTAAGTATCTTAGGTATTTATTGGCTTAGAGTAATAAAACTTTGTCAGTTGATGCATTTTGTGTTTTCCAAGAATGTAGACCATAAAGTAGTCCTAATTGGCTAAGAATCATCAAACTTTGTCAGGTGATGCAACCTGGGTCTTAGGATACTTAGGGTTAGAGGCTTCAAATACAAGTGATAGGTTGTACAATTTATCAGAAGAGCGATTCAAGGCCCTTGGGCCTCTTGTTCAAGATGGTTTGGTAGGTATTATTTTTTTGGCCTTTAGTATTTATCAAATTGATATAAATCTGAAATCTGTCATAAAAATCATAGACTCAGAAATTTATTAATGTTTTTAAAACACACTATAAGCTTGATGACAGATTCAATATTAATTGGAATGAAAATTTTCAATCTAAAAGCATCCTAGAGAAATTAGATATATTAGCTTTAATAAGAAGCAATGGCATTTCTTATGAAACTAAATTTAAAAAAAAATTAAAAATTCAATGTGCTGAAAAAAGTTAATGGGTAGGGGCTATTTAAATGGGTCCGTCGGAGTACATCAAACAATTATTTCTTGTGATGGCCTTATCCTGGGAGATTTCTTGATTAGTTACCTTTTAAGTAAGGTGATGCAACATCTTTCTTGATTAGTTACCTTTTAAGTGAGGTGATGCAACAGAAAATGCTTAGATTCAATGTCTACTAGTCCATCAATCAAATGTGAACTTCTATATGCTAAAAAGAAATGAAAAAAAAAAGAAATTAAGGTTTTCAAGGTCTATGTAATTAAGAGACTGTATATGTGGAGGACATGCAATTTAGGGGAGGGTCTCAAATTGTAAACACTGAAAAGAAAAGGGAAGGGACTACATTTATATTCTTCATGTTGGGAGCCAAGCACAATTAGTCACACATACAATTTCCCACCATAATACATGTATGTACAATACATGAATAATGAAAATTACCAAAATTGTTAACAAGTTTTAAGACAAAGTTGAACCTCAGTTTCATTGGGATTGATTTGTCAAATTTTTATAGACACCTTTTTCGTGCACTTGAGGATAGGCTATTTAATTTGAAGATAAAGAGGATATTCATAATTTATTCTTCTGTTGTAAAACGAGACAAACAAAAAACAAAATGAAAGTTATTCTTTCAAATATATACAAAAATGCTTTCATTTAATGTTAAATCAACTGTTATAAGCCAAAAACTTGGTACTTATTTTTGTTTGTCCATATTGGAAAACATAATTTTAAGATGATTCAAATTTAAAAAAAAAAATTAAGTGCAATGCCATAACAGGTGGTTGCAAGTGCAGAATTGCAGGTATTAGCTTAACAGAATGGTGCATTGATATTATGGTTTGACAGACTTTTTTCTTTATTGAGTTGTCTTTTTTGGAAAATAAAAAATTTCCAAAATAATATGCAAGCATTTGTAACCGTGTTTAACATACATTTTCATAGTATGAGATGAAAGTATTTTATCCCGTATTTATCCCTGTATCCCATTAATATAGCTCATGTGATATTTTCTTTTGAAATATTAAGAATTATATCTAAGGTTAACAAAAACACATAGTTTATGATGTTCAACCAGATGAATTTAAGAAAATAGCCATTTGAACACATATACCCCCATATTTTAAATATAAATTTTTCAATTATTCTTTGCAAAAAAATTTTTAAAAAGTAAAATTAAAAAGATGATATAGGCTTTAAAATCCATCAAAATAGATCTCAAGTCAGTTTTTTTTAATAAGTTAAAAAGCATTAGGTCCATAAAGGAAATTAAGAATTTTGTGTCTATGCATGTACTAAATGACATATATAGTTCCTATGGACAGAGTGCAAAGTGTAAAAATTCCATAAATAACGATATTAAATGTTTTGTATGCTCAATGACATTATAATAAACAAATACATACTTGCTAAATTGTTTTCAATCATCCAAATATATTTTTTCAATAGATAAGTGATAATCAGAATTTTATATTGGTGTATAAAATTAAAACCGGATCCGTAAAAGTATGGACCTTCCTTAATGCAAAAAAGGTGCAATTTACGGAGCAATATTTTTTGCGCACTTTTGGGCAGAATTTCTCCACTTTCTAGCATTGGTCAATCAACTACCTTTCACTCCCTAAATTAAGACACATTCTGTAGCCAATATGTTTATTTTATCCACCTCCCAGCCATTTATAGTCGTCTCTACAGGCAATAAACTAGCTTGATGTGAATTTTCAGCAATCTAGCAAATAATTTTAATCAAGCGAGTTTATCAAGTGTAGAAACGACTATTAAGGGACTGGAGATGAAAAAAATATACAGATTAGTTAAATTATATCGGTTTTTGATTTCAATGAGTCGTATTGCCGTTGTTACTAAAAATAGAAATTTCTGTAAAATTCTTTCGAAATGCTACTCCTCCTACAGTTTTGGTCCGATTTTAATATAACTTGGCACACAAGTAGACTACACTAAGATACATAATTCTGTGTATTGGTTTTAGATTTCAATAAACGGTGTTGCCATGGTTACTAAAAATATAATTTTCTGTGAAATTCTTTCAAAATGCTACTCCTCCTACTGTTTTGGTCTGATTTCAATATAACTTGGCACACAAGTAGACTACACTAAGATACATATTTCTGTATATCCGTTTTTGATTTCAATGAACGGTGTTGCCATTGTTACTAAAAATAGAAATTTCTGTGAAATTCTTTCAAAATGCTACTCCTCCTACAGTTTTGGTCTGATTTCAATATAGCTTGGCACACAAGTAGACTACACTAAGATACATAATTCTGTGTATCGGTTTTTTATTTCAATGAACGGTGTTGCCGTTGTTACTAAAAATAGAAATATTTCTGTTAAAAACTCTCAAAATGCTACTCCAAGTACAGTTTAAGTCTGATTATAATATAATGTGGCATGCAAGTAGACTACACTAAGAATATAGACTTAATCAAAAATGCTAATTATTCTTTTTATTGCTGTGGTAAAGTTTCAATTTCCCAACTGCTTAAGAACTTTTCTTCCTTTGCTATAAGAACAAACCAGTAGAGCTTCAGTCTCGACAGAGACTTCTGGTTTATTCTCGGGGGGAAAGGGGTTTCCAGACCAGAATTTCCTGAGAAGCAAAAAAAGAAGTTATGGTTGGGTCTGTTTTCTAGGGAGGAGGTACACTTAGTGCATCCAGAGTAATTTTTATTTCCTCCAGTGTATATTATAGTCCTGCAAATTTCGGGGGGGGGGGGGGGGGGGGGGGGGGGG
>PRKT01000472.1:13856-39776 GCA_003671525.1 Saccostrea glomerata
GGGGGGGTGTTGAGGGGGCGATCTCCCAATCCACTTCCCTGTCCCTGTAATGACAAATGATCATGTAACTCCTTAATAGTAGGAAACTTTTTCCATAATAGTAGGAAACTTTTTCCATTTGACTATACATAATGTTTCTTTTGTTATTATGTTATGTAAATTCAATGGTATAAAGGTTATGAACCCCTGGAGGTCCTAATGAGCTGGAAATGTTCACAATATGACTGCATTAAATTAAATAAAAGTGCATCAATGATAAGATTACTTGACATTTTATTCATGAATTTGTGTCAACCTATCTTCCTAGAATTAGGAATGAAAGTCATTCAGAGATGGACCATATTAAACTACTTGTATAAACATTTTTTTAAATGTAAAAAGAAGTAGTAGTTTGCATCCATATTAAACTACTTGTATAAAAAATTTTTTAAATGTAAAAAGAAGTAGTAGTTTGCATGTATACATGAACAAACAGGGGTCTGGGAAGGGGTGAGGGGAAGGATCGAGTTAATATTTCTTTACTTCTCAATGGTTGAAAACTCCTAAAATGAATGTTGACCTCAAATCTAACTTGTCCTCATTATTTTTCAAGTGGTGGTGTCCTTATGAGTGAAAAATTCCTAAGAGGGATGTTCAACAACAAACAAAATGACATAAGAACACAATATTGATTTGCGTTAAGAAATATGCAGGGGATTTTTTACATCATAAATCTTCTTCTCAAGAACAACAAGGGAATTATTGTCCCCCGTTTTGGGGAAAGGGAGGGGACATTAAATCTCATTTGTCTGTCAGTCTATCCATCTTATTGACAGTTAGTTTGTGCGTCTATCACAATAAATTTAACCTTAGTCATAACTTTTGATTTGGCATAAAACAATAATAATCCGTGAAATACATTTAACAACAACATTGTAAGTTAATTATTTATCAAATTTTCCCAAGTCTGAATTCCAGTTGAAAACACTAGCAAAATTGAAAAATACATTAGCAAAAATCCTTAGCTAAATTTTAAAATTAATCAGCAATTTATCACAAATTCAAACAACCAGTTAATTTTGACCAAGTCCAATTTCTCAGCCTAAATGACTAAAACCTGATCAAAACTGAATTCCTGTTAAATTCGACAAATATTCCAAAAGTTCCTCAAAAATCCTTAAAATAACCCTGGCTCTTCTTAAGATAAAACTAAATAGTAATTATTTAATCTAAGTCAAAGCGCCCAACACATACTAATTCCGTACCCCTAAAACACAACTTCTCTAATCAACCTAGCAGAAAGCAAAAATTCCTAAAATCTCTCTCTTTTACACAATTAACTCTAAATATCCGAAAAATATCGTAACTTTTACGATCGGGCTCGATCTACACAATTTACGACCGTCAAGTTCGCAAACATGCCACCAGTTTAAAACAAGGCAATAAACCTCCAATAGTTTACTAAAACAACTTAAACTGCAAGAAAACAGGATTCCGTCCACAAATATATGGTTCATCAACTACGGAAAACCAATTAAAGTCCCTGACACATGAAGTAAGCTCAAATAATTACACAACTTTACTACTGCTATATAATCACTAAATCAGCTGATTTCTACGTAACTCAAAACAAAATATGTGCACAACTATTTCAACTCATGTGAATCACTTTAACTTGTCAATAATCACATATTAACTACATGCAAAGCATAAATTAATACATATCCCTACATTGCCAAGTAACTTTAACACATACAAAATTCATCTCAACTCTCCTACTGTAAATTGTCAACAATAATCAGGTTCCATAACTCTGTATAAAACTTATCTGTCAAATCACTGAAATAATATCGATCATTTTTCATTCAAGGCCACCTATATATTGTACTTACCACTTGTATTTAAATGTCTACATTATTATTTCAATAGATCTCAAGCTTTGTAGCCAGCAGGCTCCCTCTGTATTAGCTAATAGCCTTTTGTCAAAACAGTACACATGGCAGCCATGCATAATTAAAAAAAAAATGGCGGGCAGTTGTAAGCTAGGTTCCTGTTGATTATATTTGTTGGAACATTGAGCCCAACATTAAAATTTCTCTTGAACCCAATCAAATTATACAAGGAAATCGCTTTGCACTGCTAACAAAACTGCTTAGGATATCTGTCTTGTCCTCAAGCATATGCAGCACTGATAGGGAAACTGGTAACTGCTTTAAAACTGCTTAGGAAAACTGTTTACTCCTTATGCCCTAGCAGTTACTTAAGAGCAATAAAAACCAAACTTTTTGGTACTGTTTGAAAACTGTTAAATTTTTTTAGAACTGCCAAATAACTGCCTATATAAGCAGTTCACTTTTCCATGGGAAAACACAGAAAGCAGAAGACCACAATTCTTTGAATTTGCTTGTATAATCTTGATAGATGGCAATATCCTCATATCATATAGATTCAAGTTTTTTATGCCACATCATGATTAGGAATACATGTATAGTTTTGTCATGTCCGTCCTCCACCCTTCCATCTCTTTCCATCAGGCTCAAAGAAACTTTCTAGATATTTTTATCAAAGTTCAAACTTCATATGTTGATGCATACTGATGTAAATATCCAACTGCAGCAATATTTTGTTGATTTTGACTTTTCCTTTGACCTTCACTTAACTTTTCTTTAAATTATAGTGTTTAGCTTTATTTCAAAGAAACCATTCAATTTGTGTAATGAATAGCAATAAAAACCAAACTGTTTGAAAACTGTTAAATTTTTTTTAGAACTGCCTATATAAGCAGTTCACTTTTCCATGGAAAAACACAGAAAGCAGAGGACCACAATTCTTTGAATTTGCTTGTATAATCTTGATAGATGGGAATATCCTCATATCATATAGATTCAAGTTTTTTATGCCACATCATGATTAGGAATACATGTATAGTTTTGTCATGTCCGTCCTCCACCCTTCCATCTCTTTCCATCAGGCTCAAAGAAACTTTCTAGATATTTTTATCAAAGTTCAAACTTCATATGTTGATGCATACTGATGTAAATATCCAACTGCAGCAATATTTTATTGATTTTGACTTTTCCTTTGACCTTCACTTAACTTTTCTTTAAATTATAGTGTTTAGCTTTATTTCAAAGAAACCATTCAATTTGTGTAATGAAACTTCACATGATGATACATACCGATATAAGCTTTACAATGCTTCACTCTTTTTTACCTTGACTTTTCCTGTGACCTTGACCTCACTTTTCTAAAATTAATGTCTTGATCAGTATTGAATAAACTCTCTTTTTTACCTTGACCTTTCCTGTGACCTTGACCTCACTTTTCTAAAATTAAGGTCTAGATCAGTATTGAATAAACAATTCAAGATTTATTTATCAAACATCATATGCTGATGACGTTACATACTGCTGAGAGCTATTAATACATCAACTTATTTTGACCTTGAATTTTCCTTTGACCTTGACCTCACTTTTTAAGATATGTAGTTATCTAAGTTTTAAATAAACCATTAATTATAGTTTTATCAAACTTCATATGCTAATGGTAAATTCATACTTATGTAAGCTTCTTAACTGCAACAACATTTTGGCCCCAACCTTTCCTTTGACCTCTCTTTTCTTAGAAAAAGCATTAACCTCAGTTTCATTAAATCATTCAAGATATTTTTATCAAACATAATATGCTGATATCTATTAGTGAGAGCTACTCAACTGCATCAAAAACTTCACCTTGCACATTCCTGTGACCTTGACATCCATCCTTTTTAATTTGTATTTCGCTTAGTTTTAAAATAATAATTTAAGACATTTTTATGTTTAGCATGCACTTATACATAATTTAGTGAAGATTTAAAATTTATATCCAATTTATTTAGATTTTAGTTTCAATTCTAAAGAAACTGTTCGAGATATTTTCAACAAACTTTATACATTAATTAATACAAATTTTCATGCAGCATGAGTAATATACATCCAGTGGGACATTCATGTCCTATAGACATATTTCTAGTTTTTCAAATCATGACCTCAAAGGTTAGGTCAGGCCACAATTAGGGATCAAAGATTTATTAGGAAAAAAAGGAAACAAATCTTAAAAATTCTCCCTTTCAAGAACAACAAGAGCATGACTAATATGGAAAAATTCTCAAGGTGTAGATTCTAGTTTGTACAAAGCATGACCCCCTGGGTTAGGCAGGGGCCATTTTTTCCTGCCCCTTTTTGCCATCCAGATAAAAATGCAAATTCTGAAACCATTTTACACATACACAAAACAAACCAATCATTTTCCAAATGATCATGGTTTAAAGCTAATACATAAAATATGAGGGAAGTTCTTGAAAGCAGGTTGATTAAAATATCAAATATTAAAAAAAAAAAATCTACCCCCATTTGACCCCCCCCCCCCCCGGGCAAAATGAAAATTCCGAAACCTTACTGCACATCTACATGACAACACCAACCATCTCTTAAAAGATAATTAGGCTAATGAGTCAATTTATGTAAGAGGAGTTCAGGGAAGACGGGGCTTTTTGCATAAAAACATCATTTTTTTGACCCCCGGGGCAAAATCAAAATTACGAAACCTTACTGATCATCTACAAGACACAACAAACCATCTCTCAAAAGATGATTAGGCTACTGTGTAAAATGTAAGAGGAGTTCAGGGAAGACGGGGCTTTTTGCAAACAAAACGTCATTTTTCGACCCCCATTTGACCCCAAGAGGCAAAATCAAAATTCCGAAACCTTACTGCACATCTACATGACACCACCAACCATCTCTTCAAAGATGATTAGCCTACTGTGTAAAATGTAAGAGGAGTTCAGGGAAGACGGGGCTTTTTGCATAAAAAACATCATTTTTCGACACCCACTTGACCCCTGGGGCAAAATCAAAATTCCGAAACCTTACTGCACATCTACATGACACCACCAACCATCTCCCAAAAGATGATTAGACTACTGTGTGAAATGTAAAAGGAGTTCAGGGAAGACGGGGCTTTTTGCATAAAAAACATCATTTTTCGACACCCATTTGACCCCCGGGGCAAAATCAAAATTCCGAACCTTACTGCACATCTACATGACACCACCAACCAAATGGCCCTAGCATTAGCTCTTTGAACTTTTGGCTCAGAAGAGCTAAAAATCAGGGGGAGGGGGGGATTAAACGTGATTGATACTAATATTGTTTTAAAAATTAATATTTAATATGGACAAAAAAAATTTTGAACTCATATTTCACATTAATCAAGTATTTATCAATTTGATATTGATTTTTAGCTCTACTGGTCAACGACCAGAAGAGCTTATGCGATAGTAAGGTGTCCGTCGTCCGTCCATCTGTCTAGCTGTCCGTCTGTCTGTAAACAATTTTTCAAAACGCTACTCCTACAGTTTTAGTCTGATTTTAATATCATTTGGCACACAAGTAGTCTACACTAAGATACATAAAATAGTGCATCGGTTTTTGATTTCGATGAATGGTGTTGCCATGGTTACTAAAAATAGAATTTTCTGTGAAATTCCCTTAAAATGCTACTCCTCTTACAATTTTGGTCTGATTTCAATATAACTTGGCACACAAGTAGTCTACACTAAGATAAATAAAATAGTGCCTCGATTTTTGATTACGATGAATGGTGTTGCCATGGTTACTAAAAATAGATTTTTCTGTGACATTTTTTTAAAACGCTATTCCTCCTACAATTTTAGTCTGATTTTAATATCATTAGACACACAAGTAGACTACACTAAGATACATAAAATAGTGCATCAGTTTTTGATTTCGATGAACGTTGTTGCCATGGTTACTAAAAATAGAATTTTCTGTGACGATACTCCTCCTACAGTTCTGGTCTGATTTCAATATAACTTGGTACACGAGTAGACTTTACTACGATACATAAACTGAGCATTGGTTTTTGATTTTGATAAACGGTGTTGCCATGGTTATTAAAAATAGATTTTTCTGTGAAATTCCTTTAAAAAGCTACGCATCCTGCAGTTTTGGTCTGATTTCAATGACTTTTTTTCTCATCCTTGTTATAAATACAAACCAGTAGAGCTACAGTCTCAACAGAGACTTCTGGTTACGATAATGTGTTGGCCTAAATAATGATGAACAGAGTATGATTACAAAGCTTTATAAAACCACTTTTCTAGGGCAATGTAGTATTTTCATGCCTTTTTTCCTCTATATCTTAGGTAGAGCATATATGAGTGCATAAATAAAAGATATTTTTAATAGCAGTACATGTTTCATTGAAGGAAACCAAGAAACAATTCTTTTCAAAGTAAAATACAAACTTGTGTTTTTCCATGTTCCATGTACATGTATGAAAGGAATCGTATCCAAGGAAATTCATTTCCTTAGCAATGGGTTAAACATCCTTATGAAAATCAATGATTGTTAGACATATTTTCTATGAATATGTCTTCCGAACGTGATAAAATAAGGTATTTTGGTTACTTTATTCGTTAAAAGATGGAATTATTTTATTCTCCAAAAATAGGAAAAACATAGTTTCTGCAGTGATATTGTTGCCATGACAACGGGAAAAGAACTTGGTGTCAATGCTTTTTAATTTTGAAAAAAAAATACATATGTTTATCACTATATACACAAAATCTACAACCACTGCTGGAAAAATGATTGATGTGATCTTGTTAGGGGTTATCAATTTGTCATATCTATACAATAACATTTGCAGGCAACTTTATAAGAAAAAAGATACAAGTGGTTAACATGTGTGACAATCTGGCATTCATAAGCTTTTTTGAGGGGATGGGGTAATTTGAATACATGTACAGTGTCCATTATATTGGTCATATTGGTTCTGATCAAAGCATACGAGTGAATTTCAACAGTTATTTAATTTTTGAATTCATATACATGCATGAATATTTTATTGTCTGGCATGAATAATCAGAATTTAGTTCCAAGCAATAACAATGTTATCTCGACTGTACTAAATACACTGAAGTTTCATTATCTACCAGCAATGATACTAAATTTATAATTTCCACTTTCTTAACTTTCTAAACGATTTTTTTACATAATTAAACCGCCTACATGTATCTGTTGTAGCACTCGAATTTTAAAATAATAAATATGCTTTAAAATAAATTATAAGTATGACACATATAAAAGTAAATAACCTTAAACAGATTCATTTCTTTTTTTAAAAAAAGTTTTTCTTAAACGTATGAAAAATAGTTTATCCTATGTTATGTGTCACTGATTCATAAAACTCAGTACATCTCGAACACACACTAATGTATTCACACAAATTGCACGCTTGATAGACGCTCCTCATTCAAATAATACACTGACCTATATAGCTGTAATAGCTAAGTCGGGTTTTTGCTGTGAGTTATACGATTTTGTTTAATCAAAAGCATGTATATTTTTGAAGTCTCTTTACCAAAAAATCTTTTATGAGTATACATACTGGTTATACTTGAGAGCTATTATAATATGACAGTGTTTTGAACTGAAAAGGTAAAATTCTGTATTTAAAAAGGGGCGAGAAAGCAGAGTTATGAAGATTCGTTATTTCTGAGATAATTAAAATGATGTTTTTTTATCCAACACTTTTCAAAACTATGCTACGTACTTCGGTGGTTTTATGGCAGAAAAAAAATATAGTATTAGTGATTCTTAAAGTTATACATGACCTGTCTGAGATTATCGATATAAGTTGTAGATATATATGATGTATATTATTTATCGTCTAATCCAAAAAATATGAAAATTTAAATTTTCTATAGATAAATTGATTTTAATTTTAATTGTTTTATTCACAAAGAAGTCTTATCTTTATTAGTGGTTTTAAAGGAATTAGAAATATCTATAGAATATGCAATTTGAATACTTTTAAATAAAACATTCAATTATAATTATTATGAAAATTAGTAAGCAAATTAAATAATCATTTCCTTCGAGTGTATAATTTCTAACGGTTTATTGTTCTGTTGACACCCCCACCCTCTGGGTGGATTTGAACTTAGCGTCATTAGAAGTGAATTAATGAGTTTTATTATAAGACTTTGTACAACATATATAGATCTCTATTACTAAAGGCTTTATTATTATTGAAGATATTAATTTATTGTTGACAAACAAAAAGATGTAAAAAAAAAATTCAAACTTTCGGGCTCGATCTTTCAATCAGGGGAATGAAAACTAAACTGAAATTTCTGATTAAACCCTTTTACTTAGTGTTACAGTTTACTTGGGTATTTGAATATAATTTTATTAAAAGGTAAACACTCATCTTACCAAGATTTGTCAAAGTAGAGGTGTTAAACTTCTAAAAATATGACGTAAGCCGATACTTTGACGTCATTTCCGGTAAGGTTTCAGCAGTCTTTTGCCATCATGGCTTTCCTAATGGATGGTATGAAAAAAAAGGGAAAAGTTCTTGTAAATGAAGGGTATCGGTACCAGTTGAACAAGAAAAAGCTGACAACTTATCATTGGAGATGCTGGAGGAAGACATGTCGAGCAACAATCTCTACCAATGCTTTGAACCTGGATGCTGAAGGTTTACCACATATCGAAATAAAATCGGTAAATATGAATTTTATCAATATGTGCAAACTTAAAGATTTATAATTATTTATGACAGTAATCCGTTAGTACGGAGGTTAAGCAAACCAACGTGTAAACGTTCGTGTAGATAGCAATGTTCACTGGAATTTTGTGCATCACGTCCTCAAGTTTGCTTATGATTGATTTCTAAACGTATAAGTGTAGATTGCTGAGGCAAGCACGTAAGGTGGGGAGGGGGGGGGGGTAAACTTTGACACTTTGAAAAACTTTGACGAAAACTTTGATACTTTGACAAACTTTGGCGAAAACTTTGACACTTTGAAAAACTTTGATGAAAACTTTGATACTTTGAAAAACTTTGGCGAAAACTTTGAAACCGAAAAACTTTATCGAAAACTTTGATACTTCGAAAAACTTTATGAAAAACTTTGATACTTCGAAAAACTTTATCGAAAACTTGGATGCTTTAAAACTTTGAAAAAGTGTATTGAAAACTTTGACACTTCAAAAACCTTTATCAAAAACTTTTATTCTTTGAGAAACTTTGACGAAAACTTTGACACTTTGTAAAACTTTGGCCAAAACTTTAACACTTCGACAAACTTTGACGAAAACTTTGACACTTTGAAAAACTTTGGCGAAAACTTTGACACTTTGAAAAACTTTGACACTTTGAAAAACTTTGGCAAAAACTTTGACGAAAACTTTGACACTTTGAAAAGCTTTGGCGGAAAACATTGACACTTTGAAAAAACTTTGGCGAAAACTTTGACACTTTGAAAAACTTTGACACTTTGAAAAACTTTGGCGAAAACTTGGACACCGAAAAACTTTATCGAAAACTTTGATACTTCAAAAAAATTTATCAAAAACTTTGATACTTCGAAAAACTTTAGCGAAAACTTGGATGCTTTAAAACTTTGAAAAAGTGTATTGAAAACTTTGACACTTTAAAAACCTTTATCAAAAACTTTTATTCTTTGAGAAACTTTGACGAAAACTTTGACACTCTGAAAAACTTTGGCCAAAACTTAAACACTTCGACAAACTTTGACGAAAACTTTGATACTTTGAAAAACTTTGACGAAAACTTTGACTTTGAAAAACTTTGGCGAAAACTTTGACACTTTGAAAAACTTTGGCAAAAACTTTGACGAAAACTTTGACACTTTGAAAAGCTTTGGCGGAAAACTTTGACACTTTGAAAAAACTTTGGCGAAAACTTTGACACTTTGAAAAACTTTGGCGAAAACTTTGACACTTTGAAAAACTTTGGCAAAAACTTTGACGAAAACTTTGACACTTTGAAAAGCTTTGGCGGAAAACTTTGACACTTTGAAAAAACTTTATCGAAAACTTTGATACTTCAAAAAACTTTATCAAAAACTTTGATACTTCGAAAAACTTTGGCGAAAACTTTGATACTTCGAAAAACTTTGGCGAAAACTTTGACACTTTGAAAAACTTTGACGAAAACTTTGACACTTTGAAAGACTTTGGCGAAAACTTGGACACCGAAAAACTTTATCGAAAACTTTGATACTTCAAAAAACTTTATCAAAAACTTTGATACTTCGAAAAACTTTATCGAAAACTTGGATGCTTTAAAAAAGTGTATTAAAAACTTGACACTTTAAAAACCTTTATCAAAAACTTTGATTCTTTGAGAAACTTTGACGATTACTTTGACACTTTGAAAAACTTTGGCTAAAACTTTAACACTTCGAAAAACTTTGACGAAAACTTTTACTCTTTGAAAAACTTTGACGAAAACTTTGACACTTTGAAAAACATTGGCCGAAAACTTTGACACTTTGAAAAACTTTGACACTTTGAAAAACTTTGGCAAAACTTTGACGAAAATTTTGACACTTTGAAAAGCTTTGGCGGAAAACTTTGACACTTTGAAAAGCTTTGGCTGAAAACTTTGACACTTTGAAAAAACTTTGGCGAAAACTTTGACACCGAAAAACTTTATCGAAAACTTTGAGACTTAAAAAAACTTTATCAAAAACTTTGATACTTCGAAAAACTTCATCGAAAACTTGGATGCTTTAAAACTTTGAAAAAGTGTATTGAAAACATTGACACTTTAAAAACCTTTATCAAAAACTTTTATTCTTTGAGAAACTTTATCGAAAACTTTGACACTTTGAAAAAAATTATCGAAGTCTCTGATACTTTGTAAAACTTAATCGAAAACTTGGATACTTTGAAAAACTTTATCAAAAAATTTAACACTTTGAAAAACTTTGTTGAAAACTTGGATACTTTAACACTTCCAAAAAATTTATCGAAAACTTTGACACTTTAAAAACTTTATCGAAAACGTAAAAAACTTTTTGGAAATTTAAAAAAACTTTATCGAAAACTTGGATACTTTAACACATAGAAAAACTTAATCGCCAACTTTGACACTTTAAAAAACTTTATCAAAACCTTTGAAATTTAAAAAAAATTATCGAAAAATTTGACACTTTGAAAAACTTTGGCGAAAACTTTGACACTTTGAAAAACTTTGACACTTTGAAAAACTTTGGCGAAAACTTTGACACTTTGAAAAACTTTGACGAAAACTTTGACACTTTGATTTAATATAGTTAAATATAGTTAACTATAGTATTTTTTTGTTAGGGTAGATAAGGCTAGCCCTGTTAAAAATGTTCGATTTTAAGGACAGATGATACAAACAATTTTTTCCTTTAAAAAAAGGATTTAATATCATGTCACAAGTTTAGAAATGTGGATGGTTCTTAGAATTGTTTTCCTAAGAACTGGAATATGAAAAAGACTTGGAAAATATTAGTAATGTTTCTATGAAAAAAAACAAATATAGACAAATCTCATTCAGTAAAGATTTACAGGTGAAAACAATTTTCAGAATATGTTAACATGGTGCTCAAAGTGTAACAAAAACTTAAGAAAAATATACCTAGCCAGGTGAATTTTATGAGGAAAAGCTAAATGGTAAAAATCAGCCTATGTGATATTGCTAATTTTTTGTCATTCTGATCATCCCCTTAAAGCAATATGAGCTGTATATTAGCTGCATTTTTGTCATCGGAAAAAAGGTACAATTTTGTAATTAACTATTTCAATGACAGAAAAAAACATTTATAAACTTCTGTTGTACATATTTTCTATGAAAGAACTTTGTATACGCTTTGAATGAAGTAAAATTGAATTATTGTCGTCCTGTACATTAATGATTTCTTATATAATACTGTATATTCGATTGTATAGAAGCATTTTTGTGAATCATTTTTAAACTTTATTTTGGTTTTATTGATCATAAGGGCTTATATTACATACAGATTAATCATAATAACACAATTTACTAGCAAATAAAATTCTCAAAAATGCAGCTCATATTGCTTTTAAAATTCACCTGGCTTCGTATATTTTCTAAGGTTTACAATACACTTTTAGCGGCAAGATAACATATTCCTTACTTATGCAGCAATATACCTTCATCATCTGCATACGGATTATATATATCTCAGTTGATTCCATATGCAAGAGCCTGCTCTATGCTTGAACAATTTGTTAAACGAGGTAAATCATTGACAAGCAAAATTGATGAAACAAGAATATCAACAGTCTCGTTAAAAGTCATCATTTCGTAAGTTCTATGGTCGATACAATGACCTTGTCAGCAAATACAATTTATCACTGAGTCAAATGCTGACTGACGTTTTTCATTCCAATTGTAGTCCATTATTTATACACTGAATTGACCACGGATTTTTTCCGTTATTTCCTGGTCATGACACAAGCACACGGCGGGTGTGACCGGTCAGCAGCGGATGCTCACTCCTTCATGGCACCTGATCCCACCTCTGATGTTTTGCAGGTCCGTGTTTGCTCTGCTCTTGTTTTGTATATTGTTTAATGGACTTTGAGATTGAATACTGTTAGTTATCTCCATATCCTTCATTCTTCATCCAAATTTTGTTCCGGCCGTAACTCGAATACCTTTTGACTTAAAGACTTCATACTTGAAATATTAATAGATGACATTAGGGCGGATAGCACACCATCAAAACTTTTGACCCTGAACTATTTATAAGGCCAGGGCCAAAATTTTACATTTAAATCAAATTTTAGAAAAATCTTGAGTACCCTTTGACATTGGGACTTCAAACTTGTAACATAGAAAGAAAACTTTAAGTACAAAATGCAATTTACCAGAACTTTAACCTTCTTTCTTCAAGGTTAAATAGAGAAAAAAACATGTTTTGACCATTATGACTAGGATCATCAAATCTTGTAAGTTGATGCATCTCAGTACATCACAGTATTTTAACTCAAAAGTAGGTCACGGTGACCTACTTTTTAAAGTATGTAAGCATTTGTTTTCAAATTGATTTCAAGACATATTTCGGCACTTTAAGGCATATGATCATCAAACTTTGTCAATTGATGCGGCTTGGGTCTCTGAAAAACATCAGATTAAAAGTAGGTCACCGTGACCTACTTTTTGAACTTTATGACTAATTTTTTTAAAATCATTTAATCCAATTATTTCAGACACTGAGAGGTTTAGAAGATCAAATCTTGTAAATTGATGCATTTTGGGACATTAAAAAATATTTATGAAAATATATTTATTTATGTATATATATTTATATATATGGGGTATATATTTATTAAAAAGTAGGTCACTGTGACCTACTTTTTGAATTTTGCAGGCATTTGTTTATGAATTGTTTAAAAGGCATATCTTGATTACCTTCAGACCTAGGATCATCAATCTTGGCCAGCAGATGCAGTCCAAAATAGAGGTCACATTGGCCTAGTTTCAACATTTTATGGCTATATTTTAGTACCTTAGGTATTTTTTGTATTAGAATCATCAAACTTTGTGAGTAAATGCGTCTTGGGTTTACAAAGAGTGACGATCAAAAAGTAGGTCACAGTGACATACTTTAAACATTTTATGGCTTTATTTAAGTATCTACGGTACTTATTGGCTTAGAATCATCAAACTTTGTAAGTTGATAAATCTTGAATTTTCGGAGAATGATGTCCAAAAAGTAGGTCACTGTGACCTACTTTCGACATTTTAAGGCTATGATTTAGTATCTTAGGTATGTATTGGCTTAGATTTATTAATCTTTGTGAGTTGATGCGTCTTGGGTTTTCGGAGAGTGACGACCAAAAAGTAAATCATGGTGTTCTATTTTTGACATTTCAGGTCATTTTTTAAGTATCTATGGTTCTAATTGGCTTAGAATCATCAACATTTGTATGTTTATGAATCTTGGTTTTTCGGAGAATGATGTCTAAAAAGTAGGTCACTGTGACCTAATTTTTGACATTTAAGGCTGTTAGTTAAGTATCTACGGTACTGACTGGTTTAACTTTGTTTGTTGATGCATCTTTGGTTTATACAGATTGTCGACCAAAAAGTAGGTCATGGTGACCTACTTTTGAATATCTCAAGGACTTATTGGCTTTGAATCATCAAACGTTGCTAGTTGATTTATCTCGGGTTTTCATAGAATGTACACAAAAAGTAGGTCACCGTGACCTACTTTCTTTAGCTCACCTGAGCCAAAGGCTCAAGTGAGCTTTTCTGATCACATTTTGTCCGTCGTCCGTCCGTCTGTCTGTCCGTCTGTCTGTCCGTCTGTAAACTTTTCACATTTTCGACTTCTTCTCAAGAACCACTGGGCCAATTTTGACCAAACTTGGTTTAAAGCATCCTTGGGAGAAGGGAAATCTAAATTGTTAAAATGAAGGAACATATCCCCTCGCAAGGGGAGATAATCAAGAAAAGACAAAAATAGGGTTGGGTCATTAAAAAATCTTCTTCTCAAGAACCACTGGGCCAGTAAAGCTGAAACTTATGTGGAAGGATCCTGGGGTAGTGTAGATTGTAAAATTGTACAAATCATGACCCCCGGGGGAAGGGCGGGGCCACAATGGGGAATCAAAGTTTTACATAGAAATATATAGGAAAAATCTTTGAAAATCTTCTTCTCAGGAACCACTGGGCCAAAAAAAGCTGAAACATATTTGCCCATGGAAGGATCATGGGGTAGTGTAGATTTCAAAATGTCTAAATTATGATCAGTGGGGTAGGGTGAGGATGCATTATGTATAACAAGGGGGAAATCTGGTAAAGAACAGAATGGTCAAAGCTTCTCAGGTGAGCGATGTGGCCCATGGGCCTCTTGTTAAGATTTAAAAGACTCTTTTAAAGTCTTTTAAAATTCTAACCCTAACCCTGGCTTAGAATCTTCAATTTCTGTTTATGAATGCATCTTGAGTCTTCAGAAAACTTCAATCTTAATATAGGTCACTGTGATGTTCTTATGGTTTTTTTTATAGCTTTATCATTAAGAAAAATTAAAATAAATATTACTCAAATTCAGCAAAATTGATCGTTGGGTCATGAGGTTAATAGCTTTGTTATTATAAATATTGAATTTGACATCATTCCGACGAAATTTGGTTGCTCCATATACTGTATCTTGTTTTTGGAAAAATGCTCGCTAATGTCTAATTTCTCTAGGTCGGTGATCATGATCATCCAGCTGAGGATGAGTTGCTACAACAAGCAGAGGCTATAAATCAGATGAAGAAAACAGTCAACGATGATCCCTCCAAACCGATCAAAAGAGTGTTTAATGAAGTAATCGAGAGGTTTGTAGAAAATGATGAAGACGAAGATCTCCCTGAGTTCTCTAGGGTTCGGTCAGCTTTGCAAAGAGTCAGATCATCTTTACTCCCTCCGATTCCGACGGACGTAGACGACGTCAACATACAGGGGCAATGGAAGAAGACTTGGGGTGGACATAAGTTTTTAACTCACCTTGACAACGACTGGGGCATCGCTGTATTTGCCACCAAGAAAGACATTCGCCTTTTACAAAGATGTTCAACAATATACATCGATGGAACCTTTAAAACAAGTCCCCATCCCTACACTCAACTTGTAACTGTCCATGGAAAGTATCTAGGCAGATTCTTCACCTTTGCTTGGTCTTTGATGACAGGGAAAACAGTTGGACATTACAGACAATTTCTCCAACATCTTCAGGCGAAAGTAAGGAACGTCACGGGAAGAAGATGGCGCCCACGCTCGGTTATATGTGATTTTGAGCAGGCATTAAAATTGGCCTTAGAAACTGAACTTCCTCGCACAAGAATTTGGGGATGTTACTTTCATTTCACACAGAGCCTATGGCGAAAAATCCAAGAAGTAGGACTGGCAAGGGTATACAGGCGGCGAAGAAGGGTAAAGAAGTTTTTACAGAAATTAATGTCTATCGGACATCTACCGCTTGCGTTTGTGCGCCAGAACTTTCGGATGCTTATTCAATCTCGCACAGCAAGACGTCTGCAAAACCGATATCCAGCAATTCGAGAGCTGATGACATATTTCCAAAACACCTACCTGGATGGAACTTTCCCACCACAAATGTGGAATGTCTTTAATCGTGACAATGACACTAGAACGAACAATCTAGTTGAAGGTAAAACAATGGAAATGGACTAATACAAATTTAAAAACTAAAATTGATGTTCCACCAATATAATGTCCCAGTAAATAAGCTCATTAACTTATAAGGTCAACTGAGTAAACTCACATATTGCTTTCCGCTTTTGTCCGTTGTCTTGCGTTAACATTTCAACATTAAGAGCTTCTCCTTTGCAACCACTGAACCAATTTCACCCAAATTGTGTACAAAGCATCTATAGGTGAAGGAAAATAAATATTGTGAATTTCATAATCCCTGTCCCCCTGGGGCCTGAGGGGTGGGAGATAATAAATAAAATTCTGCTAAAGCCGTAAAGTACGGGAAAATTTGAATATGACGTCATAATGGATCTAGCACCAAAAAAAAGTCTTAAGTCTAAAGTTATTTACTAGATCTTGACCTTAAAAGGCAAGAATATACAAATATATACAGGCATGTAGTATCATTTGTATCAGCCAGAAAAATTATTTTACACTTAATTGAAAAAAGTTCACCCAACTTCCCAATTCTCCCTTTCTGTTTTACGATAGGAATTAAAATTTTAAAGATCAAGTAAATTTTAGAACAACGTCTACATATTCACCTAACACATATTAAAAAAATGAAGATATATTGAAATACTTTTACAGAAATGATTTTTAAAAATATATTTTGATCAAAATTTATATAACTGGCCCAAAATGGCAGATGATGAAAAAAGCAATAAAATGTTCTTCTTTCCTATTTGTAAGCATTGTCTTGAGTGGTGCCGAGCCTATTAGGATAGCATTAAAAAAAGAATGTTTAAATGTTAATAATTGATTTATCGAAAAAAAATTATTTCCTTTTCCTTTGGGGCTTTTTTATTCCCATGTTCATAACAAAACCTAAACGTGAAAAATAAATGCTTGCCTTTTAATGAAGAAAGGGGCCTCTTTCCAAAAGGGACGCTTTGTCAGGGGTACAAGGGGGCGCGGGGTACTAAAAATAAATTAATTCTTTGAAATCTGCCCTTTGATAAGCAAATGTGCCTCTTTCAAAATTTGTGAATTTCGTGGCTTTTGGATTAGAACACGAACCAAATACAATCGCTGGGAAGTTGTAACATGATAATCAGGTGACCTATAAGGCCCGTGGGCCTCTGGTATGTAAATCAAAGTTCATTTAAAATTTTCAGCGTCGTACCAGTTATGCGTATACATAATGATATTTTGGTGTATCATAGGCATCTGTACATCTGTCCCATAGGGGTTGTCACACAAATGTTTTTCAATGACATAATATAGGATTGAAATTGGGGCTTATCTTTGGATTCGAAATGGGGGAATCCACTATCAATTTGCTATCGACGGCTACCGATTATGTTTAGGAAAAAAATGTTGAGCTTGAAAACCTTTTACTCTTTGTTCTCAATGAGATTATATCAGTACATGTAAATTAAATTTTTTTTCGAAACATATAATTATTACAAATTGATTCTATTGAATACTAAAATGTAAAATACTCTTGAATTTCTTGTTTTATGCATTTATCTTCAAAGTGTGTTAAATTTTCCCATAACTCAAATTTTTATACCCCCTCAAACGATGTTTCTGAGGATATATTAGAATCACCATGTCCGTCTGTCTGTCGGTCTGTAGACAAGATTTTGTCCGGACCGTTTCTCAGAAACTGTTGCATTGATTTGTCTGAAAATTTGGACACTTGTTATTCACCATATGAAGTTGTGCACCTGGGATTTCTTCATGATTGGATGATTTTTCTGCATTTTACATCCTTTTTTTCTTTTTTATTTTGTGATTTTGTTTGGTTCATAACTAGAAAACTATAAGACTTACTATTATCAAACTTGGACATTTTATGCATCTTGGGTAGACGGTGTGTCACGACCTATTTCAAGGTCACTGTGACCTTTCATTCAAGTGATTTTTTTTAAAAGTAAGTCTTTAAAATTTTAAGTTTCATAATCCTAAAAAATGTAAAAATATAGTTGTATCCTTATTAAAAAATGCTAAATTAAGTAAAAACTTATTTTTTTTATCATATGCCTTATAAGTAGAAATTTTAGCGAGACGGAAATTTAGCGATTTCTCCTTAAAAACTGGTATTTTATATTTAGCGAGAAGTAATCTAGCGATTTTCAAATGCTCACTAAAGAAGCTAGTGCAAATCACATGCAGTATCTTTTTACCGATATTAAATTTTAGCGATCACAACAGCCTCGCTTATAATGCCAAAATTAAATCCTCGCTAAAATTTCTACTTATACGGTACTTTACAGCAAATTCTATAACAAATGTTAATGGTTTGAGGGGAATTCAGTTTTTCCCATGGGCATAATTATCAAGCACTGGTCAAGGACAATTTTTGATAGCATAAATGTGCATGTCAAATTAGAGAGATATTAATGAGTTCATTGTCGGGAGTTAACTGGCAAGAGCATCTCTAGATCTAAACTTTAACTTTATTTATCTCTTGGGAGTTGGGCAAAAAGAAATGGCCTTATAGTTGCTTGTTTTAATTAAGAGTTCTTGATGGCTGTAGTTCAGAGAAAGATCTTTCAATTGGTGTAATGTAATTAAAACAAATTGATATTTTAGTGTATGATTAAAACTGAATTAGTATTGTATAATATACCCGGTATATGTAATTAAAATTAATTATACATGTGTTCATTGAAAAAAAAGTACATTTCAATTTTTATATATTTGCAACAAATTGCAGCCATGTCTAACTTAGAATTATATAGTCGAAAGAATAATTAATTTTTTTATTAGATTGTAACATTTCCATTATTTCATAAAATATGCAATAAACAATTTAAAGCTGCAGATGGATCTAACACAGCCAGTTTAGAATTATATGATGTATTATTTGTTTTAATTAATCCCTACACTGTAAGTCTCTTAGAGATGTATGTACAATATTTTAAACATGATGAGAAATGGAAATTAGATCATTGAAACCTGTGTCAATCTGTTAATCAAGATTACTTAATTTTCTTGCACCTTAACCAATTTATGATTATCGAACAAAATTTGATGGGTGTATCATGCTGTGGCAAGGCACTTTTTTAGACAATAGTGAATACCTCTTACTAGATCCATAAAATATTTCTGAATTGGCACCTACTCTGAAAAACCCAGCGGGGGTATTTGTCCCTATTGGACAGTTCTAGTTATATTCACTCTTAACACACTTTGAACTTATTTTTCAAAGTGCGTTGACACATCCTTCTTTTGTTAATGAAAGGTTTCCATCATAAATGGAATAACAGTGTAGGAACAAAGCATCCCTCGTTGTGGATTTTCATCCGGAAATTAAAGGATGCAGAACGCTTGCAGAGGGTTGAGGAGAGGGCTGCAGAACGTGGGGAGCCCCGACCTGCCCCCAAAAGGAAATGGAGGAGACTTCAAAGAAGGATTGTTCTCCTCAAAGAACAATACAATCAAGGGGGGAGAACCCTAGACGAATATTGGTCTGCAGTTAGTTACTGCATTAAACAGTATCGATAAATTCAATTATGTTTAATGTTCACTGCAGATCTGTAGCGTTATGGTTATATACGAGGGTTGTTTGAAAAGTTCGTAGACGATATCCATCTTCCTTATATTACTCAATGGAAATTTAAAACAAACACATTATTATATGTAAAAATATTTGTTTGGTTGATGTTTGAAGTTTCATTCCATTCGATTTAACACAAATAAATTTACTTCATTTTAAAATCAACATGTTTTGTACCCGCGGAGCAACATAACGTCAATGAAACGTCAACATATAGCATAATAGATACTATACCTAAACATTTCACACAGAATATTCCATTGCCCATTCATTAAATTCTTTTTCTAATATTTGACATTAATTTTCTAAGAATTGATCTCATTGTATAATTTCCTTTGTTAAGGTTTTGATTTATTTTAGTACTCAACACTGCTTTCACAGGATAAGCAACTCTAAGCACCTTTGTCTTTCATTTACGTTTTAAATTTTAAAGTTTTGTTCAGATGTTTACAGTTAAACCGTTATACTTCACAGGTCATCCTCATCCGATACAGAGTCTCTGTCACTCTAATATTGCCTGTACTATTTTTACACACATGTACAACTCGCTTGTGACTTATTTTCTTGATTCCTTCAACATTTGTAGAGTTTATTCAGGATCTTTCCCGATAAAAACACAAAATTGCTTCGGTATCTGCTGCTCCGTGACGTTCTAAAACGTCATCGTTTTTGTCGTTTTAAATAAGGACTATTTATCTTCTCAAGTTGATTTCTTTTCAACAAAGCAAAATATAAAACCATAATTTGGTACACATATCAATGTAAAAATTCTTAATTTGAATTTCAAGGTAGTTTTTCTTTTATCCTCCATTTTACAGAAAATATGACTATAGACATTATTTATTGTATTGTCCGTAACTGACTAAATTTTGACCTGCTCCGCGATCCGATTTTTTTCAATTTTTAAAATCTGGATAAGTTGTTTATCAATCGTAATTTTTTGTCAAAATTAATACATATCATTTGGATTTATTGTTAAAATATTTCTATTAAATTTGAATAACATATGACGTCAAATAAAAAAAGATATGACAGTTGTCCACGAACTTTTCGAACAACCCTCGTATATATATATATCTTTGACCATAACGCTACAGGTCCCGTAACGCAAAGAAGTGCAATTTACGGTTCAATATTTTTTGCGTATTTTTGGAAGAATTTCTCCATTTTCTAGCATTGGTCAATCAACAACCTTTTACTCCCTATAAGTCTAAGCATATAACGTAACTAATATGTATATTTAATCCATATCCCAACTCTTTATAACCTCTCTACAAGTGATAATCTTGCTTGATTAAAACTATTTGTATGATTGCTGAAATTAAATTCAAGCGAGTTTATAGCGATTGGAGAAAACTATAAATGGTTGGGAGTTGGATAAAATATATAAATTGGCAACAGAATGTGTTTAGAGCAAGGGAGTGAAAGGTAGTTGATTGATCAATGCTTAAAAGTGGAGAAATTCTCCCCTTAAGTGGGCAAAAATTATTGCGCCGTAAATTGCAACTTTATTTGCATTAGGGGATCTGTAGCGTTATGGTCAAAGACAAATGAATATTTACTATAACGCTACAGATCTGCAGCTAGTTTAAGGTATGTCACTCGTCAGCTTTTTGGAAACGTTCACTCAGATCATGTTGCTTCAAAACTATTTATTAAAATTGAATTTTATAACATATTAAAACATTCATCAATGTTAATGTTTTAACTGCATAATATAAGTCTTAACTTATAATTTTAGAATAAGTTTTACACCTCCCTTCTACAAAATAGAGATATGTCAAATTAGTTTAGATAAAATTTGTACCTCTTTTCTTTTTATTGAAAATCACATATTTTGACTATACTCAGTATTTTAAAATTAAGATCACTGACAATATTTTTTTTTCTTACACACCCTATTATCTTTGAAATGTTGCCTCACACTAGATTAGTACTTATCCAAGATATACTTCTTTAAGAATATTTAATTTGACAATCATCACGGGTGGCATACCTTAAAAACAAACTGTAACGATATGTCATGAGAATATTAAAGTTGAGTGAGTACATCTCTAGCAAAAAAATTACTAAAGTTAACTATAGTCTACTAAAGTTAACTATAGTTAAGTGTCGTGATCAATTTGACAATTTGCAAAAGTTGGAAACTTGGACACTGAGAAAAAAAATTATCAGATATTTTAACACTTTTAATACTTAATCGAAAACTTTATTAAACTTTGGCAAAAACGATGCCAATTTACAAAACTTTTTTCGGAAAGATAGAAACTTAAAAAAAAAAAACTTTTTCACAATCTGTAATACTTCGAAGAGCTTTATCACAATGTTTAACACATTAAAAAACTTTAACGAAAACGTCGACACTTTAAGCAACAAATACTATAGTTAACTATCGTCTTCTAAAGTTAACTAAAGTTGAGTGTAGTGATTACTTTAACACTTTGAAAAGGTTAATCGAAAACTGGGACTTTTTGAAAAATTTTATTGAAAACTTGGAGACTTGAAAACCTTTGGCTAAAACTTTGACACTTTGATTTACTATAAACTATATGTAGTTAACTTTATTTCTTGTTAGGGATGTACCTGTATTGAAAAATTTATCATTCAAAAACAAGATTATTCGCATGAATTATTTTGAGTTATCTAACTGCATCACCAAAGTATCTTGTATATTCACTTGATTTTCGGGTATCATTACCATTTATTGTTTGGTATATGCCAGTTAGTACTTTGTCGAATTTTATAATTGCATATTTTAAAATTTAAAGCAAACCTCTGTAATTAAGTTGCTCTTTGAGTTTGATACCAATTTTGTTCTGGAGGAATATATATATATATACAGAACATTATAACATTATTTTTGATTTTTAAAAAATTAGCACAAAGCTGTATTTTTCACGCCTTATCGTAACAACTCCTTTTTACAATAAGGTAACTTTGTGAACATCAGGCTGAGCAACGACTGGGACTGTGATTTTGCTTTTTTGCTTTGTCCGATTAGGTGTGTTTTTATGGATTTGTCTTTATGTAATAGAGGGTGTATGTAATTAAGGGACAGTGTATGTATGTGGCGCACTGTATTCTTTCCTCTTTCCCCAAAACATAAAGTCTTATATGAATGTATGTTTTATATATGGTTTTGCTAAATCATACCATTATACATATGACCAATTTATATATTTATATATTTATTGTGTTATGTTTGATGAATGATACACATTAAACACACGTGTACTAGCCTTTCATCATCGTCCTGAATACCTTTTGTGTTTTTATCTTGTGAATAATTTCGTTACCAACATAATTTATGATGTACTCTGATAATTTTTAAAATGATGTTAGAACTTTGTCATGTCAAGGAGTTGACTGAGATTTAACCATAAGGACTGCACACAGAAACGTATTTAGCTCACATGGGCCGAAGGATAAAATGAGCTTTTTTGATCACATTTTGTCCTTCCTCACTCCGTCTGTCTGTATTTCTGTCCGTCCGTCTTGCTACAAAGCTTCCTTGGGTGAAGGGAAATTTATATTGTTAAAATAAAGGGACAATCCTCTAACTAGGGGAAATGAAAAAAAAGACAAAAATAGGGCGGGGTTAATAACAAATCTTTTTATCAAAAACACTGGACCATAAAAGCTTCAATTTATGTTGAAGCATCCTGCGGTTGTGTAGATTCTAACATGTTCACATTCTGACCACTGGGGATAGGGCGGAACAACAGTGGGGAATCAAAGTTTTACTTAAAAATATATATGGAAATATTTCAAAATCCTCTTAAGAACAACTGGGCCAGAAAAGCTGAAACGTATGTGGAAGCATCCTGGGGTAGTGTAGATTTTTAATTTTCTTAATTATGTTCAGTGGAGTTGTGTCGGGTCACATTTTGCATTACAAGAGGGAAATCTAGTAAAGATCAGAATGGTCAAAGATTCTCAGGTGAGCAATGTGATCCATTTGCCTCTTGTATTACGTACATGTATTAAGCAAAACACTACATTGTTAGTAATCCGCTACCGAAAAACCGGTTGGGACGTTAGGTTTCCTCTGCGTCTGTCCGTCTATTCATTTGTCCGCCCGTCTGTCTGTCTGTCCTCCTTGGTTTTTCGCAATTTTATCTTAACGCTTGCAGATATTAAGCTGAAATTTGGTATGTAAGTGTATCTTGATGAGTTACAGATCAAGTGAATTTTTATTATAAGTGATTGATTTGACAGAGTTACTCATTTTCAGTTTTTCATAATTGTTTAAAAACATCAGGTTGGTGCTGTGCTAATGGTCAATATGAGGCGAAAAAAGAAGTTGAATGAGTTGAATTTTGTCTTTATGTGGATTTGTATATCTGCTTAAAGGCATTAAGAATCTAAAAATGAAGCAGTTTTACCTTGGACATAACTTTTGCATTTTATAATATGAGATCCTGAAAAATCAGGGGAAGCCGATAGGGGACATGTATTGCTTATGCAATACTCTCCGAATGTTCTATTGTTTTCGTTGGACTTTGAAGCAAAACGGCTAAGAGCAAGATAATATGTGTCCTTTCATGTAAAAATAATCTAAGGTTTGAATTTAAAAATCTTCCCTGTTATGAACATGGTCTTATAAGTCAAAACATTCCATCATTTTTTTTTTTGATTCTTCAATTTCTTTGTTTATTGAAGAGTTTACGTATGTAACTGTATATAAAAAACACGAAACATGGTCTATATCTCGACAGTGCCCCCATTTGACTACAATAAAGGCAAAGTTATATTTCATTCAATTTTTCTAAGCATAAAACATACAAATATTTTTCCAAAAATGAAAAAAATATCATTCCGTATCGTAAATTTAAACAAGATCGGGCCTTGTTATCGGGACCAATTTTATATGGGACCAAGTTGCAAAAATTGAATGGTTGAAAGTTGTTTAGAATACGATTCTGAACATCTTTTATTTGATACTGCTTATCAAAATATTTCTCCCTTTGGAGGTATAAAGAATCAAAGATATAACAATCTGGTCCCTCATGACCCTAATTACGCAACACCTGATCATAATTTTCAATATATCGTTGAAGATTCTTAAGATAAACACGTTTGCTTCAGCAATTTTTAACGAAAGACTGATAGTTAAAAAGTTAAAGATGAAAGCCATTTGGTCCCTCTAGGCTCCTTATTTGAAGGGTCAGTCCATTTCTCTTCAGATCAAATGATTAGGCTTGTAATTTCAAAGATTTTTTGTTCAACAACTACTCAGAAATTAATTTTCGTTTTCGAGCTTTGCAGAATAGACATTTAGAGGGGCCAGCCCGTCAAGTCTATAACGGGAACGTATAGCAAAAAATGAAAGGTTGGATATTGTTTAGGACATTATTTTAATAATCTCTTGTTCAATATTACTTATCAAATATTCCCACTTTTGATATATAAAGCTTCAAAGATTTAACATTTTGGCCCCTTGTGGTCCCTTATTTTGTACCAACAGACATAAAAATCATAATATATGCTAAGTAGTTGTAGATTGTTGAGATAAACAATTTTGCTTCAGTAATGTATAACAAAATATTGACTACAAACAAATTATCAATTGAGGACTTTTGGCCCCTTTTAGCCCCTAATTTGAGTGCCCAGCCCCTTTTCCTGAATTTTACCTTAACGCTCATATGAATTTGAACACTTTTTGTTCCAAAAATTATTCAAAGATTGTTTTTCGTTTTCGAGTTATTTGCAAAAGAAACTTTTAGGGGACAACCCCCAAACTCAGTAACTGAGACGTTCAGCAAAAAAATGAAAGGTTGCATATTGTTCAGAACATTATTTTTAACATCTTTTGTTCAATATAACTTCACAAAATATTTCTCAGATTCGAGATATAGAGCGTCAAAGATTAAGCATTCTGGTCCCTTGTGGCCTTAAATTAAGTACCATACAACATAAAAATCATAGTATATAGTGGTAGATGGTTGGGATAAACATATTTGTTTCAGTAATGTATTACAAAATATTAACTTATAAATATTTATCGATTAAAGACTTTTTGCCCTCTTTTGCCCCTAACGATGCGACTTAAAAATCATCATATATCTTAAGTAGTTGTAGATATTTTATATAAACAAATATTGACTGATAAAGAGATATTGATTAAAGTTTTTTGGCCCCTAATATAAGTGTCTCAATTTGTGTGTCTCGACATCTCTTAAATGTTCACTAGAGTGAAATTAAAAGGATTTAATTTTTTCAAAAAAAATTAAATTGCTTCAAAATGTTACATCGAGTAAATTTGTATTGTGACAGATAGAGAACAAAATCCAATGTATTTTGAAATCTCTAAATGGTCAAATAGAGTGAGCTTTAAACAATTTAAA
>PRKT01000472.1:43560-65099 GCA_003671525.1 Saccostrea glomerata
ATGAAAATTCCGAAACCTTACTGCATATCTACATGACAACACCAACCATCTCTTAAAAGATAATTAGGCTACTGTGTAAAATGTAAGCGAAGTTCAGGGAAGACGGGGCTTTGTGCATAAAAACATCATTTTTTGACCCCCCGGGGCAAAATCAAAATTACGAAACCTTACTGATCATCTACAAGACACAACAAACCATCTCTCAAAAGATGATTAGGCTACTGTGTAAAATGTAAGAGGAGTTCAGGGAAGACGGGGCTTTTTTGCAAACAAAACGTCATTTTTCGACCCCCATTTGACCCCCCGAGGCAAAATCAAAATTCCGAAACCTTACTGCACATCTACATGACACCACCAACCATCTCTTCAAAGATGATTAGTCTACTGTGTAAAATGTAAGAGGAGTTCAGGGAAGACGGGGCTTTTTGCATAAAAAACATCATTTTTCGACACCCACTTGACCCCTGGGGCAAAATCAAAATTCCGAAACCTTACTGCACATCTACATGACACCACCAACCATCTCCCAAAAGATGATTAGACTACTGTGTGAAATGGGAAGACGGGGCTTTTTGCATAAAAAACATCATTTTTCGACCCCCATTTGACCCCCGGGGCAAAATCAAAATTCCGAACCTTACTGCACATCTACATGACACCACAAACTAAATGGCCCTAGCATTAGCTCTTTGAACTTTTGGCTCAGAAGAGCTAAAAATCAGGGAGGGGGGGGATTAAACGTGATTGATACTAATATTGTTTTAAAAATTAATATTTAATATGGACAAAAAAAATTTTGAACTCGTATTTCACATTAATCAAGTATTTATTAATTTGATATTGATTTTTAAGATAATGTGTTGGCCTAAATAATGATGTACAGAGTATGATTAAAACGCTTTATAAAACCACTTTTCTAGGGCAATGTAGTATTTTCATGCCTTTTTTCCTCTATATCTTAGGTAGAGCATATATGAGTGCATAAATAAAAGATATTTTTAATAGCAGTACATGTTTCATTGAAGGAAACCAAGAAACAATTTTTTTTTATCATTTATTTTTCCGCTTTACAATGCTAACAGATGCTTTAGATGAACATGATGATGTGTCCGTGGACTCATGTTTATTTACAAGTAAATCTGAGTGTTTCTCAAAAGTTGTCATTTTCATCGCAAGAAAGATCACATGATGTCAATTCTGGATCGATGGTGGCATCACTATCAACAGAAGAGGGAGATCTTGTGGATTGATTGAGTGTGTTTAACGCACCGTATTGTGGAGTCGGCACTGCTAAGAGTTTCACTTTCTGTCGATGTAGAAGTTCTGTTACTGTCAATATAAGTTGGATTTATGACTTCTAGACTTTTTTAAGTACCAGCATGGCTGGCATGCACTACGCAAACTTCACATTTGCACTCGATTTCCTCTCTGCTAAGTTTTTCAAACACATAAGAACTTGGAGGGAAGATAACATATTAATTATTAGGGTCTTCCGTCTTTAGACCCTTCTATTATTCTATTTTGCTTCTTTTTCACTTTTCTTAATATTTTTTTCCTTACCGATTTTGTGCAGAGGATTTCTCGGAGATGGCTGGATCGATTCGACTCAAATTTGACCCCCCATAATGGCCCCACCATTCCCCTTGGGATCATGATTTGAACAAACTTGATTCTCCACTTCCTGAGGATGTTTCCACATACTTCCATCTTTCCTGATTTAGTGGTTGTTGAGAAGATTTTTAACAAATGCAATTACTTTTTCACTAATTCACAATTATATCCCCTTGAAGAGGACATGACCCTTTATTTGAACAAACTTGAATCCCCTTCACCCAAAGCCCCATGGTTCTTCAGAAAAAGATGTTAGAAGTTTACAACAACGACCACAGACAACGGACAAATTTGATCAGAAAAGCTCACTTCAGCGTAGAGCTAAAAAGTACAAATTCTTCGTCAACTTTTTTAATGTATTAGTTTTAGTAAGATTTCATCTTCCATTAATGCACATTAAGCATAAAAAAATTAATGATTGATTTTCAGTGAGTTGTGTTTTCTATGACATCCGGCCAGAGAACGTCTGCTTTGGTTACAAACATCTTAAATATAGCGTCACACTTTGATCTGAATTACAATTTTGATCACAACAAACACTAACAATGAAGATGATGTAGACTCGAAGGCCCTGGAATTCCTCTTTGATGAGGAATTCCAACTTGAAGAGGTTGTATCTACATTACCAGAGGATGTCATTAAAGAACTGGAGGCAGCATTTTTGGTTGAGAAAAGAGAATTTGCTCCACTAAAAACTGATAATTCATCTGGCCAAGATAAGAGGTTCGAAACTGCAACTGAAAAAGAACCCGCTGACCTTCAAGAGAAACGACAGTCACTGTCTACTAAAAAACACCAAATTATTGGGTGTAAAATTATTTCAAGGTAAAAGAAAGTAAAGTTGATAGGGGCAAAAAGAAGTTAATATTTCAATAACACCAACATTTCAACCCAGATTGGGTATTGCATCAAAATCTCTCAATCTCTCTAAAATCTCTCTAAAGAAAAACAAAATCTTTTAGTGTTTATGAGATTCAACCCTGACCGATAACACCCGGTTTTTGTCTTACATGAAGAATAACCGAAGACTTCACATGTACAAGGTCCCTGCAAAAATAATTGCCCTCGCTATTTACTCGAAATCCTGGATCTGCGCCTGATTTAAATTTGTTTATCGATTTTTATCTATATTTCTGAAATTTAATGGATTCTATTTCGCTACCTTTGAACGTCTGCTTCTCTCTCTGTGAGCTGTAAATTAATAATTAATAAACACAAAATAGAGCAGTCAAGTTCCTCTTTTAGCAAAAAAAAGAAATCAAAACAGGACAGATGATGAACATCAAATTCTTTTTTTCAGCATTCGAGAAAACCAACACATCTTGTGGGCAAAATTTTCATCAACAGCTACTTATGAAAAAAAGAAGGCAATATTGGGAAAAAATAAAAAACAGGTAGTGTTGTGGAGTTTATTTACTTTATTGCTTCCCATTTGCAGAAATGTTTCAATAATATATTTGAGGCAAAATACTGTGAAATCACAAATTTTCCCGATGATTGGATGGAGTGGTTAATTATTGCTTTTTGAATATGAATGAAAGAGGTACTAGTATTCATGTAACATTTATATTGTATAACAACACTACGAAACAGAAAGAGAAAAAAAATTCCCTCAAAAAGAAAACCTTGAATGAAAGAATATGTAATTTTACAATAAACATGATTGATAGATTGCATATTGTTTAACGTCTTTCTCGAGAATTTTTCACTGATATGGAGACACCGCCACTTGTCGGTGGAGAGCTGCAAATTTTGTCCTATATTCGGCACTCCGGGCCATTGAGCAGAGAGGGATCTTTTCCGTGCCAGCACCTACTGCAACACGGTTTAAACGGTCTTATCCGAAGGACCGGACAATAAACATGAATGTAAACAAGATGCCTACGGGCCTTATAGGTCACCTGAGTATCATTTAACAACTTTCCAACAATTGAATTGCTTCATGTTTTAAACGAAAGGTCATGAAATTTACAATTTTGAAAGAAGAACCATTGCTGATCATAACTATACACTAAGCTTGCTCACTTTGGTTACTTTATTCTAATAGGTAGATCAGAGAAATAGAGGAAATGCATTTCCACTTTATAATCAGTTGTGCACCCCATCCAACAGGAACCACTGATCCTGGGGGACATATTGCAAAACTCTTAAAATTGTATAAATTTTAGAAATGGTTGATTAATACCAAATAGTAGATTTCAAAGCAGTAATTTATTTTCAGACTATGTAACCCACCTCCCCCAACCCCTAGTACCCCTGACTCAGGGGCTCTGAAATTAACCATTTTGGAAGTGTCACCTTTCATTATCATGTACCTATATCATTGGCATATTACCCAGAAGCAAAGGAAAAGATTTTCAAAGAATTCATTTTCACTTCATAAATAGGAGTCCCGCCCTTACACCTGAACCTCTTACCCAGGTACCATGAAATTCATTATTTCGGAAGGTGCAGCATTATATTACGTAACTATTAACATAATTCACTGGTTAATTACCCAGGAGAAAGGATGAGAGTTTTAAAGAATCAATGTATTTTCCAACGCCTGAGAAATCCAGACCCTGGGGCCATCAATATCTGGAATAGACAGCCTCACTCAGCATAACTATGTAGTTATAGTTTATTTAATGCCTACAGTGTAGGTGCGGCTGATCTATTTGTGGTTATGTTAGGAAAAGAACATGGGGAAATGACCCGTTATTTTTTTTTTATTAGTCCAGTAAAATAATTTTTATCTATTACAGGTTTATTATCGTGAATAAGATATTTTAAAACCTTACTTTAAATAATCTATTAATTGTAGAATATTTTATTATGTTTCAATTTCATTACCATTTCTCTTGTTTTTCAGGATATTGTTTTTTTTCAAGAGTATTTGTTCATGGTTCATTATGTCTCGGCACAAAGGTTGCGAAATTAAGATTTAATCTTTGTGTTCTTCGGTCAAGTTGCTGACCCATGACCTCTTGTTCGTCTATTTAAAGTTAAATCTTTCTTTTTTGCTGGCAAGTGTTTCAATGGGCTTAGGCTTGCAAATTTAAATTACTTTCGATTTAGAAAGGTCTTGTCTTCTCATCTATGATTCTTAACCTTGACAGACTTTGGTGTACTAAATTTTAGCTTCTTTTTTGACTGGGCCTTTTAAATCAATTCCCATTTCCTCGATAGAATCGACGGCAGGATAGAATACTATATCAATGTCTTGAGTTTCTTCCTTTCAGATTTTTTGTCATTTATTTTTAGGCTCTTCTTAGATAAACTACGGAGGCTGATTACTCTATTTTCCAAATTCACATGCAAACCAACCAAAATGCGGAGAGCTTCGATGTGGTACCATCAAGAAGAAGGGGAATACTGAAAGGCCTCCGGATGAAGAGTTACGCAGTATTTTGCTTCATTGAGGCCCCTGACAACATATGCTTATCATTCAGGAACAAGCCTACACATGTAACACGTTTGTTGTCCAAGATAATCACGACATTAGACCAAGTTTACAGTAACAATTAAAATGTTTTTGATTGTTCTTTTTAGATTTGAATTTCGATTAACTTCATCATCATTACATTTTTAGCTCACTTGAGGTGACAGCTCAAGTGAACTTTTCTAATCACTCAATGCCTGTCGTGTGTCCTTCTGTTCGTTTGTTAACTTTTCATACTTTCAACTATCTCAAAATGGGCGAATTTAAACAAAGGAAAGTTTACATTCTTAAAATGAAGGGCAAATGCCCTTTGCAGGGGGAGATAATCAAGAACAGACGATAATATGAAGGGGTCATTACAAACATTCTTCTCTAGAACCACGGAGCCAGAAAAGCTGAAATATATGTGGAAACTTCCTTAGGTAGTGTATCGCCCGTGTGGTGCAATGATTAGAGCGTCTGCTCTAAAGTCGCGAAGTAAGGAGTCAATCCTTACGTTGCGGTTTCGAATCCCACTGTGGGACGTGGAGACCGGTCCTTCTGATGAGACCGTATAAACTGAGGTCCCGTGTTGCAGTACATGTTGGCACGAAAAAGATCCCTCCCTGCTCAATGGCCCTGAGTGCCGAGTGTTGGACAAAATTTGCAGGTCTCCACCGGCAAGTGGTGACGTCTACATATGAGTCAAAAATTCGCGAGAAGGACGTAAAACATTATACAATCCTTAAGTAGTGTAGATTCGAAATTGTTCCAATCATGTCCTGCAGGGGCCATAAAAGGGAATCCAAGTTTAAATATTGAAACAAATAGGAAAACCTTTGAAACCATCGTTATGGTGTAAGGATGGATCTTTCATGGTAACATAGCGAAAATACATGCATTGTTAGAAAATCTTCTCTTCTGCTCATTGGTATTGTCTTGAAGATCTAAGTACATAAAGCAGTTCTCATTTCAACAGGATACAGTATAGTAGCATCCACAAGTCAAGTCACGTCATTACGTAACGCTATGTGACTCTTACCAAAACAATGCTTTTTCAAACCCCAAATTTTACTGTTTTTCGCTCTGAATGATTATTTCAAGAATAAAGATATGAAAAAAATTATTTAACTTTGTAAAATATATTTTATTATTTTTATTTACCTCTCTGATAATTATATTTACATCAAATGAAAAATGCGTTTGAATGCAAAACTTACACCTGAAATATAGTAGGTAGTAAATGTCGCGCTTTTTCATTCCGCTGTTTCCAGGACAACAAATGTGCGTGAGAATTTTTTTTTTTAAAAACAGACGCTGGAGAATTTACAGAACAAAATGATACCAAATAATCTATCACAGATGCAAATATTACCATGATAGAAGACTGCATAAAGTAAGTAGTGTTCAGACAAAATTTTCACCCTTTTCTAGAACAGGTTGCATATGTGTTACAACATTAGATCGATTCAGAATTTAATCCTCTTTAAATTAATATGCATGGTATCTTAATAAACCCCCGCGCTAAAGAGCGCTTTTAGAATAACCCCACACATGTTTTGAAATCCATTAAAGAAAATGACGCCGTCAACGAAGCTGACGAAATCGCTAGCTTTGGTTACTGTGTTTGTTTACAGTATCCAAGGATATCTTACGGGGAACAACTCTTCATACAGTACGGGCAACGCGGTTTTGTCATTTACCGCGCGTCGCGGCGGTGTATATCTCATCGCGGTTTGGCCAGGTAAATCAGGTAACACCACTCATCCCCGCGGTTAGATTACTTCACCATCGCGGTGCAAAGTCTAGGTTTCTGAGCGAGGTAAGTATTGTAAACATATGCGAGTTATCTCCCCCAACAGAAAATTCTGGAAAAAAATAATCAGCGTTTATACATCAATAAAATTATTGCTGTGTGTTAAGGAAAGAATCTTAATATGAATAAAATTTTCTTGTGAAGAATAAATTAAAACACTTTGCTAATACGCTTTACTTAAATATTCATTTATCAAATCGAGTATAATAATAATTTATAAAATACTTTTAAAATATATTTTGTTAATAGATATTTTGATATACCTGCTTATCAAAATGATTTTTTGCTGTCACTATCAAAAAATTACAAATATTATTAAAAAAATCACAAATATTCAGAGAGAGAATCGCTTTGCTTTGTCCCTATGAATAATATCAAAATATTCAATCGGCAGAGTCATTTCGATTAAAAAAAATCGCGTGTATTATGAGACAGAAAGTATCATGTGAAAATAGTACCGATTATAAACATAAAATTGCGCACTTGTTTGTTTAGTTAACCATATCATGCTTTTTTCCCTGTATACTGGACTTCATTTATTTTTGTCTTGGTAGCTAGTTCAAAAAGTATGTAGACATCGGTTTATTACAGAGAACAGAAACCACAGCTTTATTAAAAAAATAATAAAATAGATTAATTTTCTTACTGGTTTTCGGAGATTTAACTGTATAAACATCGTTCGATTGATTGTTCAACACTGTTCAATAAAGACCGGTTTAGTGTGACTACCCTTAATTATTATCAATTAAGACCATCGGAGGGCATCGGTAATGAATCTTAATGGGTAAACTGTCAACATTAGTCTCGCAATTAAAATGTAAAAGAGATTTACAAAAACTGACAATTTCTCTACCACACTGAACATTCATCAGTCTAACAAAAGTAATTGAACTAAGAGGATTTGTTTCATTTTGTGTTTTTGACTTTAAACTGTGCATCATGACAAGGCGTCTTAAGCGTGTGGACACTCATTTTATTGTGCGTTATTTGTGTGACGATGAACTGCAGGTGAGAAATCGTGTGTCCTTCAAGTGTGATGGAGATTCAACAATTAGTGTTGGACTTGAGTATGATGTGCAGTGGGGTAGACCAAAAGAAGTGGACAGGGCTGTTGTGTTATATTGTGGGACCGAACAGGAGATGCGGGAGAAAATTAAGGATTTGCTGGTACCTCAACCAAAGCCAGTTGCAGCATCCTCAACCCCCCAATGCAGATCTACTTCCCCACCAAGACTGCGCTCCCAACTCAGTTCGCCAACATCTCCAATATCCCCTACCCCACCCAGATCTCCTTCGTCAGCCCCATCTCCAAAACGCAGGAAGACAACCGCTAATCTAGTAAGTAAAAAAGTTCTGTATTCACGTTTATTAATCAAAATAACATGTATCATTCAACAAAATCAATGAAATACAATACATTTCTTATAGTAGACAATTTGTTTAAATTAACAATTAAATTCACATCGTCACAAGATCATTTCATAATTGCACAATTGTATCAAAATGATGAACATAATTTTTACTTATACATGTTTAACGAATGTTTGGAAAAAATTCTAAATCACGTCCAAGTTTGGTACATTGTTTAAAACGTTGTTTTAAATTAGAGTTCACAGAAAAATACACAGGAATTGGTATAAATATTTCACGTCCATTTTTTTAACCACTCTGAGGCCCACGCATGAACTCATTAATTTCTTTAAATTCACAATAGAATGTCACATCGTCACACGATCATTTCATAATTGTAGTACAACAGATTAATGAATACATTTGAAAAATGTGTCTGAATCACGCTAATTGTCCGAGTTTGGCACATTGTTTAAAATGTTGTTTTGATGTCGAGGTTCACAGTAAATACACAAGCACCGTATGAACATTTTACATCCATTGCTTTAACAACTCTGAGGCCCTCGCAGTTATGATAAGGCTGTCCGAAGGCTTAAAATGTTTTTAAAATACACATTTTATTTTGAGCTAGATTTCAATTTCAATATGTGATCCTTGTTTAGAATTGCAGTCAACTTGAGATAACAGTTTAATCAGGTATTATATTACAGCATTTCTGTGATGACAGATGACTGTGTTGATCACGTGACGGACATTTTTGATATTCTTAAATGTTGCACAAAAATCGCTTCAGCACAAGTGCAAAACAACATTATTGTGCAAAGTTTGATACATAGATAAATTCAACGTGATCCCTGGTACACAAAAAGTGCTGGGGGCAAGTTTAATTCTTACTTCTTCAGAAAATATTTTTCGATAAATTAAAATTACCGAAGTAAGAAGGGGTATTTTCCACTCTTTATCGCGATTTATACAAAAACGGATAAACTACATACGATCCCCCAGCAAAATTCAGTTAGAAGACATACTTCTCCTTTAGATTCACGCAGAATATCTTCAATTTATCCTTGTCTTTCACTTGTGCCAGTCCAATATAAACACGATTCATAAATTCTAACTCTGTTTACGGAAGTGTAAGGGGAGCGTTTCAAACATAATTTTTTGCTAGTGCTTGAATATGTGCATATTGGACAAGCAAAAGGAATAGAGATATTTAAATATCAAATGTAAAACATTATAACAGCACATACGAGCTTAAAAACAACCCGTTCTCTTGAATTAAACACAAGTCCCCATAATAAATCTACATGCCGTGTAATAATTATCAATGACACTTTCCCCGTCATGTAAGCTCAAGCATGCAGTGACTTGACGTCATATTCTATTATGACGTCATATCTAGGTAGTTCAGAGAAGTTACTACAGTTTGAACAGTTTGCTATTTTACGGGCAGCCTTATCCTAGCTGCGCTCGCGCGAACGTCTACGTCGGAATTCAGCTTGTCCTTGAAGTACGCAATACTTTTTCCTCGGGATTTTTCAGGAAACAGTTTCTTTGGCACGTCACCGGTAGCATTTCCTCTCATGATCACACACGCTGGCACAACTTTAAACACATGGTCAATGTATGTACAACACTTTTCCACTGTCATCTGTGTCCTCCAGAATCTTCTGATGCATACCTCTAACTCGCTTTTGGTCCTTGGGGTCTCGCGGGCAACACACCGTTTGAGTTCATTCCAAACCATTTCAATCGGGTTTAGATCGGGGCTTTCTGTAGAAAAAAAAATCATTAAAATCATAATGTGTATAACGCTATCATTTATATTAATTAATTAAAAAAATATTATGCATTACGTTATCACAAAAAAGAAAAGAAAACGGGTAATAGTTTTTTTTAAAATTAATATATATATATATATATATATATATATATGTATATTTGAAGTTCAATTTTTAAACACCATAAATAATAAAAAAAAAAAACAATTATAATTACCTGCAGGCCATTCACACCACCAGTTGATGTTGTTGTTTTCCATGAAACTCTTGGATAACTTTGAGGTGTGTTTGGGGTCATTATCTTGTTGAAACCGGTGTCCAGTATCGCCAAATTTAGAATTCACGAATGGCATCAGGGTATCCCTCAGAATATGCTCGGTATAGAAGGTTGAGTCCATGATCCCCTCGAACAGTCTGATCTTTGATGCACCTTTCTTGCTGATAGCTGCCCACACATGGATCTTTAGAGGATGTTTCGGCTTTGGCAAGATAGTAGCACAAGAGTCCTTCAATCGGTAGCTGCACGATTTATTCTGATTCAACTGAACCGAGCACTAATCAGAGAAAATTACATCGTCGAATTGTTCATTTGTTTCCATCAGGCGTTCGCAAAATAGAACTCTTTTTTCCTTGTTGGCATCTCTAACCATCTGTCCATAGCGTGGTGTAGAATGCGTGAATCCACTTGCTTCAATGGCCCATTTGGTTGTGGTTAGTCCAAAATTGGCACCGTCTTCCGTAAGTTTTCTGTGTATTTCCCGGCTAGACAGAGTACAGTCTTTCAATAGCTGGTCTCTAATAATCTCTGTGTCCCTCTGGCTCACACTTGTTGAAACTGCAGATACTTCGGGGTCGCACACATCACCAAATAATCCAATTTGGTATTTGTGAATCCAGTAGGAAACGGAGTTTCTGCTTACAAAGTGTCCCAAGTCCTTCACTTTTCTTATTATCCTCGCCACTGAAAGTCCATCTTTGTGCATCCGGATGATATCTAACTTTACACTGTGATTAATACGACCCATTGCTTACACGTGAACGTTAAAACTAAACTACCTGTTTCTTTTTTACAGTCACCCAGACGATTGAAATTAGGTAAAGTTACGTAATGTGTACGGGTATCTAACAACTGTCTTACATGATTTAATATAATTTATTTTTGTTATTATAATATATTTATGAAACGATCTATGGCTAATCCGGTGTCTTCCCACTTAGCCAAAATTATGAAAATGTTACAGGTGACTGGTTTTGGCTAGATGGGAATGGTGTACAGGTAAGGGGAGGGGGAGAACAAAAGAAATTAATTACAGGTGACCTATGGTCTGTTTAATTTAACAGTAACCACTTCATGCCATTTTTTCTAAAGTATTTTACTAAAATTAATTATTATTAATTAATAATTCTATTATAAATCAAGTATTTATTATATGTATTTTCATATTGAACTTGTACACCACAGGTAAGAAGTACAGGCAGTAAAACAGACTATACACAGGTGACTTCTCAGGTGTGAAAATCCCTATTTTGGCTAGAAGGGAATAAGAAATTCAGAATTTTGGCTAAGTGGGAATAAACCGCTAATCCACCTCAAAGTAAGCGTAACGCATGGTTGAGTTATTACACAGAGAAATAAATAATATACACATTATACGGCTCTTACCAAGATTTTCGGAAGCCGAAGCTTCTTACAAATGTAATTGAATTCCATTTTAAAACAATGCCCTAAATGTGTAATATAATGATTATTTAAATGATTTGTTTGTCCTGACTAATCAGAATACCGTCTTTTTGTTAATACGCTATGTTGAATGCTTTTGAATTGTGTGCGTTCAAGTTATTTTTTTTCAATGGAATAATTTTTATTTAATTTCAGACAAAATCTGGAAAACCGAAGGCTTCGCTGATCGCAGATGGCTCGCCGCCTGTCGAAGATTCTGCTACAACTATCCCCAAAACACCTGTCAGACAAAGACCTGTGCCTGAATCACAGAATAAAGAGCCACCCCGGCTTGAGTCACTCACTCCAATCCCAACACCAGCGTCAACAACCCCAGTTGTTCGTTTCCGGCCCTACCGGACTTCGACGAATGACGACGATTTGGTAAAGGCGCTGATGAGAGAAGTCAAGGAAATGCGACAGACTCTGGATGTTATCAACAAAAAACTCGATGCGTCGAATAGGAGGGGAACAGCGTCAGATTTACAATTAAAGACAGTGCTTACCAATACAAACATTCTTATCGATGTGGTCAGGAAAATTCCAGCCGCTAGTGGAGTCGAATTTCTGCAAACCAATGATACTTGTACCCTTGCCGAAACGATGAGCGACAGTAGTCCTGGAGACATGCTGTATCAAGGTGTTCCCGAATAATATCAATTCCCAGATGTCGTCCTCAGAGACATGATCAAAGAATCAAGGAACGCAGGTAATTTTGCTGTTAATGTGACCAGAAAGCTTTTCCCCGAACTGTATGGCAAGGGCGACCTGCGGATGGAGTACAACTGGTATGGTGGTGGAAAACTTTCCAAAAAAGAACTTGATCAAGCGAGAAAGCAAGTGGTGAGGCGCTATGTTTGTCACTTCTTTCCGGAATTCAAACCCGAAGATTCATGGAGGGAGAGGATTGTCTCCAAAATAAATGAGTCACTGAGGCGAAACGACAAAAGACTAAAGAAGGACAGTGTCAATCTTGTGATGCCCTCTGTACCAGGAAGTGATCTTGGTTGCTCCGATGACGTTTTCACCTTTAATGACTAGAATATTTTTTTAAATCGTCGATCCATTGTTGTTACCTACATGTTGTAAACTCGGGGATTAATGCTTTTGAAAGAATGATTGGAAAAATATTCTACAGTAACAGTGTAATTAATTGTTTTATGAAGAAAAAAATTAGTACATGTAGATATGTGTTATAACACTAAGCCAGGAAATATTGATATATTGTATAAATGTGAATTGTTTGTTGAATTCTTTCGAATAAATTTATCATTCTATTTATTAATAAAATAATTATAAAAGATTGCATTTTAGTCTATACCAGAGGTTGAGATACTGAATGATAGCATGATATTTTATAGTAAAATGAATACTACTAGCATTATTTTTTATTGAAAGTAAAGTTAATATGATAATCTATAACTTAATGAGAAGAGTTATAGGGAAGTAGTATACATTGACCAAAGCCACTCAACGGACACTCTTTTCCACTTGGTCTAGTCTGTGTACTTCAAAACTCTTACACATACCAGCAGACGTTAAAGCAGACAGGAAGTGTTACGTAATGATAAGCTATTTACCTGAACACAGTACAATTGAGATTCAATTGAATAAACAGATCCAGGTATTAAAAAAGATCAGTAAATCGTGTGAATAAAGAATAAATATTTGATTTAAAAATTGAACAAGTGTACAAGTTTAATTATAGGTATCGTCAAATTAATCTCACTTGATAAATAATACAGTATTCTCATAATTTTTTTAACATTAAAAAAAGTAACGGATGCCCAGAAGAATGGGGAAATGCGGTATAATCCTGCGAAATCCTATAGATCCACCAGATTGTATGCTAAAATAGCACCCTTACATTATGATTGAATTACTCGAGACCATGCGCGACGAGACAGGTGCACGTGGATTTCGAGAACAATGCTTCTTACTTCACATCCCTTGTTGGTTAAATTAATTTTAAAAACGTAGATAAATGTACTCTGCTATTACATGAATATTTTAAACTGTAAGGAAAAATCTGCAGTGCAACTTTCAAATTTTAATTCGAAATACTGATGTCATGATGATTCTTAAGATAAAAACATTGAAATTTCGTGTCCAAAAAACTCGTAACGAAACCATCCTTTTCAAGATATAAATGATTGTATAGATATGCTCTCTAATTCTATATCAACGCTGTACATATCATTAATTGATAATAAAAATAGAAATTTGTTTACTCACATAAAATATATTACTATTCAATCAACGAAATAATTTTTTTTTACTCAAATAAAATAATTTTTCTCACATTAAAAAACTTCCTTCCGCCCCTAATTTATAAAAATAAAAACAAAAACAAATCACAATCGCGGATCGGCAAATACAGGTACCTACAGGTAAGCTGAGGAACGGTAGTTCACACCTCCGCGGTAAAGCTGGTATGTTACCTGCACCGCGATGAAAAACCGCGATGGTGTATCGCGGAAAGGATTAATACACCGCGGAGGGGGCGCGGTTAAATGACCAAACCGCGTTGACCGTACTGTAGCTTCAAATTGGGGTGCTCCATGGGGAATTTTTTAGAATTATTAAATAATGCCTTATCAAATTCTTTTAACTGATTTTGTCGCCTCTTCAATGATTTTGTATAAGCATATACAATAATAGAGTGTAGTACCAGAAGTTATTTTTTTTTTGACATAGGGATTTAAGAAATAAAATGCTTCAATGAATTTTTAAAAAATATTTTAAAACAGAAAGAAAAAAATATTTAATTCATAAATTCAACAAGAAGCAAGATGATAAATAAAAATAAAAACAAAAACAAATGGTACGTGGTTTGATTATATAAATTAGTAAAACTACACTGTACTTATGCACTATTGAAAAAAAGAGAGTTAATTGGTAAATTTTAAACATTTCAACTAAATAATAAATAAGCAGTTAAATGAAATATTTAATATTTCAGAGTTCAAGTAGCCTATAATGCCAAGAAAAATTAAGGTACAATGTACTCATGGAAGTGGACCTTTTCAAAAAAGAAAAAAAATATGTTTACAGTGGTTCATTGCATGTATTTTTGGATTACTAAAAAAAATAAATGAAGAATATGAGCAGGAACATGAAAGTCGTCTGAGCACTTTGAAGAAAACCTTAAAATTCTATAGATGTCATTTTTGTTAATTAGAGAAATAAAGTAAAAACTACATCTTATTATAAAAAATATTTTGAAAAATACATTAATATACTCTTTTTAAAATTGGAGTATTGAAAAAAAAAATATTGGGAGAGGGCACTTTAGACTGGTCGGTTAAAGTGCACCAAACAAATTATTTTCTTTTGTGGAGGTCTTGGTAAATATAGATGTTGTAAAAACTATAAATATGGAAGAAGATACATTTTTAAGTAAAAATTATTTAGTATAGGCATTTGATGTCATTTTTTACATAAATTTACGAAAAGGGTTTTTGATTTATAAATACGCTATCGATGAGATTTTTTAAAATATGTTCTGAATAGTCGACTATCCTTCGAATAATGCAATCGCATTTCTACTGAGGAAAATAAATATTTTGAAATCCCTAAAAATAATGTAAATATTTTTTAGAACTTGGTGGAAAATTTGTCTCATCGCTATTATAATTCAACAAGCTGACCATAAGATGTCCTGTACTACTCCCAGGATTTTAAATTCTGATATCATTAACTTTAAAAGAGCACATGGCCTATCCGAAACTGCCCAGTGGATTGTGTCACATTCTGATAACTGTAACCCGACATCAATTAGAGTGGCTATTGGGCGATTGTGGTCAGAATATGAAAAATTCAGAAAAAACAAAACTAAATCTGAAGGTTGCAGACAGTTTACAGAGTTCCTAGAAACAGAATTTGCTCCACCTAAAGTATCAAATACAGTGACTCCCAAAATGCCCGAAGCCACATATCTGATCAGTTCTAGCGGTGATGCCTTTTCTACTGCAATGTCCATTTCAAACTCAGTGTTCATGGAAAACCAGAATCTGACTAAGGAGAAAATAGCATTAAAGTCTGAGTTGACTGAAACAATATCTCACATGCAGACACTCAACATAAAATCAAAAGATGTAATAAAGCAAAATAGAGTGCTACATGAGAAACTGAAATCATCAAATCAAGCTGTCAAACGCACTAAACGGAGAGAGGACTACTGGAAAACAAAATGTACAAAATTGGAAACATCAGATGACACATCTAAAGAAGACTACCAAGCACTTCTAAATGAGCTACAAGCTGAAAATGACCAACTCAGAATCACTGTCAATGAGCTTCAGCATACCCTTAAGGAAAAGGATGATGAAATTTCTTATCTCATGAAGCAGTTGCATGAGTGGACTGACACCAAAGTCATCAATCTATTTGACAAGAAAGAGAACGCATTCACTCCAGAACTCCATTTGTGTGTGTACTCTCTTCTCGAACACAATGTCCCATCAACTAAAATTGGTATGTTTTTTTTGTTTTTTTTTACCCCTGCTCCGAAGGAGAGGGGGGGGGGGTATACTGTTTTATCCTTGTGTGTCTGTCTGTCTGTGTGTCCGTCCGTAACAAATTTTCTTCGCAGTTTTCTCAGCAAATACTCATTGTAGATGCTTGAAATTTTAACCCAATCTTTTCTGAGGCATGCCACATGGTGGGATACATTTTTGATCAAATCCAATGTCAACTTCCTGTTTGTCTGTGCGTATGTCCGTTTCATATGTAACAAATATTCGTCGCAGTTTTCTCATTCATAGCAGATGCTTAATTTTAGTACACTCTTTGTTGAGGCATGCCATATGGTGTGATTAATTTTGATATGAATCTGATGTCAACTTCAAATTTTTCTGTGCACCTGCCTGTAACTGAACTTCTGTACATGATAGTGTTTATTTACATTAGAGTGGGGGTATTACTAGTGAGCATTGGCTAACAGATTTCTTGTTTATTCTGATTTGTTTACTTAATGTATGCACCAACTTAAAGTAAATGTACATTTTACATATACGTTCATATTTTTAATTTAGGACCAGCCATAGAAGCCTGTTTGAAGTTAGCAGGAAAAGAACCTGACCGACTACCATCTCCATCAACAGTTGTTAACATGAATATCCAAAGACTCTGTCTAGCCAAAAAAACAACTACAGGAAGAACTGTCAGAAAAAATCAACACAACCTTGCACACTGATGAAACATCGAAGTTTGGCATTAAATATGGTGGGTTTTCTGTTCGTGATGAAGAAGGTAATTATTTTGCATTAGGACTTCGTGAAATGGCCACAAAATCAGCACAAAACACACGTGGACACATTTAAAGAAATTTTACAGGATATTTCTGACAACAAAGAGGAAACCCAGAAGAATGCTGGAAACGAAATTCTCTGCAATATCCAAAATACGATGAGTGATCGTGCCGCTACAGAATTAAAGTTTAATGAGCTATTAGAAAGTTACAGAGAAGAGCTGCTACCACAGATACGGAAAGATTGCCACGCATTGGATGATGTTGAAAAAGAAACAGTTAGCAGACTGAACAATTTCTTCTGCGGTGTTCATGGCCTGGTACATATGGCGAGTGCGGCCCAGAAGGGATTATGTGAAGCAGAAAAGGGGAATTTCGATGGAAACCCACCAATTTTTGATGAGAATTTCTCTAAAATTGATGAATCAGGTTGTTTTCGCTTAATAAGAAGTGCATGCAAGGCTTTTGCAAGAAGAGGCGATGAAAAGTGTGGGTGTTATGGGGCCTTCCGAACATACATGCAGCCATTTCTTACTGAAAACAGAATGATCTCACTTCCTCTGCAACCATTTAAGGGCCACAGATTCAACATTTTATTTCAAAATGCTGCATGCCTATACTTTCTACATCCTCACATGACTGAATTTCTGGAGAAATCAGATATTGAAAACAAAAGACTTCTGAAGTCTGTTCTCTCAGATCTTAAAGTTTCTTTTTATGTTGCCGGACTGAAAGCCCTAGGATTGATTTCAAAGATGATTACAACACTCCTTTGGAATATTCTCGAGAAAAAGGATACATCAATTGAAGACATGACACAAAATTATCTCCATCTATCAACTTATTTGGCGGATGTAACTGAAAATTTAGCTGATTTTATAAAGGGAACCTTTCCAGCTTTAACACGAATAGACTTTAATGGCGACAGAGTTTTTGAATTCCTGACCAAAGAATCTAATTATGATACTGATGTGGAAATCATTCTACGTGTCCTGTTACCAGCGATCCGAAAAGTAGTACTGCATGTCTATAAAGACCACTTGCCAGATGGTAAATATGAAACTTTCACTGAGGAGCTCTCACTGGCTACCAAGAGTGTGGACAAACATAATTCTTATTCCGAGCGACTGTTCAAGTACATGGACCAAATTTTAAGAGCTAAACCTAATATATCAGCTCTAGCTCTTGAGGCTTACACACTTTTCCTAATGAACAAGACATCCACATGGATAATAGGAAACAAAGAGGATATGGAAGACCTTATTTCGGAAGCTAGAAAATCCGTTTCCACTGAAAGAGATTTATTCTCAAAAAGAAAAGGAGAAATTCAACGACAGAGAGAGGAGAAACAAGAAGAAGAGTTCCGAAAAAGAGCTGAAAAAAAAAGAGAAGAAAACAAGCGCAACTCGAAAAACAGAGTGATGACATTATTTTCTATGGTTTATGGAAATCAGCCCGCGAGTGTAAATTGAGAATAAAGGAGTTTGGACGCACATCAGACAAAGTTAATGCTTTGAAAGCCCAGCTCCGGTACCGTAAAAATGTTTTAAAGCAGAATATCCTCGAACAAAAACTGTTCTCATTTTCTAGAAAGAGTCATGATGGAAAAAGACAAACATTGACACACAAGGAACTTTTATCAAATCTATTAAAAGTTCTGAAATCTGTTTAAATTAACCATGAAAATCAAATTATTACATTTTTTTTACATTGATTGCCCGTGTTATTTGATTGTTTTATATAATCTAAACACTATTACAAAAAAAATCAAACTTTTGTATTTTATCTTCTTTTATAACTGTCAAGTGCCGGAGATTACTGGTAGATACCATACATTTAAAACATGTACTTTTGAATATTATAAGCAAGAGTACAGAGAAATTGTCAAAGATTTAAGAATTATGTTTTAATCTTTTATTGCACACACAAAAAAGAATTCAGCTAAAGTGCATTTATTTGATAATTTATTTTTCACTACATCCTGATCATTTTCAGAGTTAAAAATTTTGACGTCATTTTTGTAAGCGTTAACGTTGGCGCAATAATACGCATTTTTACTTGTGATGCATTGCGGTAGAGGAGGTGAAATTAACAATAAAATAATTAAATGTGTCATTAAAGTGTCTTTTGCAAACAAACATATTATTTTGATTTAAGATCTATTTTTTCAAAGTATTTGCTGTTCATTCAAAACCATCTACTTTGAAAAACAAAATGGTCACACAAAAAACACAAGCACTACTTTTTAGTAGTCTATTTTTAGTAACAACTTATGACTAGAAAACCAAAATGTTATATTTTCTTTTTCTACTCCCCATATGCTTTAAGACAGTATATAATACATGTGGTAAATATCAAATATAAAAATTGACTTGTGGATGCTAGTATAGGTTTCTTCTAAAATAAAAGGGGTTACAATAGCTATACTATGATGATCCCTAAAGGTAATTACACACTTAAATAGGTATCAAGTGTGTAGGGAGATAATTGTCGATTCTTTTCTCACCTGGAATCAAAATGGTAAGACTATATAAATCTATGGTGAAAATGTAGGCGGGTCTTGGATTTATCTCTATTTGAATATCAGCGCCTGACAACTCGGCAAATTATCTGTTTACAAAATGCGATCGGTCCCTTTATAAAACTTTCGTAAAAGGGTCACATTGCAAGATTCAACCAATAAAATTGCAGTACGGCAACGTTCCACCAATCACAACAGTGTACGACGTCGTACAAAATGAAAATCGTCGTACTGCCAAACAAAGTTTTTCAATTAATATGGATTATAAAGAAACCCAGAAACTAACAGGCAAAAAGACAACATAACCAATAAATATGGATCACAAAAGATTTATCTATAAAACGTTAGTAAACAAAATATAGGTAAAACTTGCTTTGTTAAATCACATAAGTAAACTTGCTGAGATGTAAACGATATCGCGGACGGATGAAAATATAGTGCAAGTTGTATACACATATATGCATACGCAGGTAATCGGGGATAATAATGGCTTAAATAAATAGTAGAACCCACAATAATAACCAACATAATAAAAGCAAGTAATTATGCTTGTTATATAGCATGAATAACAAGGTTTGAAAAAATACGAAACTAGTGTATGTAAAGATGACAAAATGTAAACAATCGGCATGGCAGCGGATGACTCAAAGAATTAGAGCTAATCCACACATATAAAACTGCTTGAATAATGACAATTAACTCAAGAAATTCATGCAGATTTAAGATTATTGCCAATTGCTTTATGGTATGTAAAAATAAATACAAATGAAAACATTCCGCAAGTATATAGGCTACATACATATTTTTTCTACTCATGTATACAATATGACGTCATAGTAAGCAACATGACGGGAACTTTAGAGATAACGATTGCTAAAAATCAATATTTAATGATTTATTTGAGGTTATAAATTGTTGATCAATATTTGCAGACTGAAAATGAAGACAGGATTTTATCTTAACAAGCAGCTGAAGTCGGAGTTAAAAGCATTAAACATAAATATCATGTGTGAGTCATGCGAAATTAATGCTTATGAATAAGATATGCTTCTTTATGTTAAGATATTCTTCATAAACTGATGACAGAGTTTTTACATTCCAATCAGCTTTTTCCTCTGCTGTTTGATTCGAAAAAAGATACAGAAGTTCAATACTATGCCGCATATTATAAACATGATTTTCTTTCTATCGAAAGCTCTTATTCCATACTTTTTTGAAAGTACTTCTAGAATCGCAGGTTAACATGAAGTGATGATTTTTTTTTTACGATTTCATGTTCAGATTGTATAGATTTTTTGTAAGGTTTCATCGGTAAGTGTAGAATAACTATTTCTGCCATAGGAGTGTGCAATTCTAGTTGCACTTTTAAAATCATTGTGTTTCATCTCTCAGAATTTAACTTTTAACATGACATATTGGTTACATCATTTCACTGATTTCTGCATATTGTTGAAGATGTTCGTAATGATTCGGGCTTTCAAGAGTTCCGAGTTCAGTATATGCCGTATCGTTCCTACGAAGATGTTCGTAACTGTTTGGTCTTTCGATAGCTCCTAGTTCTGTATAAGCCGATTGAACCCTGTCAAAGAAAATATTAGAGTTAGCAATCTGTTACTTTTAATTTAAAAAATTACTTAAGTATTGGAGCCCATTATGAGAGAGAGAAAATAAATCTACGTACGAATCTGCTCCTCTTGACGCATCTGAAAGATAAATATTAGCTATTTTGAACTTAAGTCAATTTTAATTGATTAAAAGAAGACGAAAAAAACATTTTTGAAGATGTTCCGAAAAAAACTGCAAACAAATCATGATTTCTTAAAACTTGTTCTACGTCCTATTCCAATTTTTTTTTCTTTTGACCAAACACAAACTAATCAATCCACACTAAAACTTCATTCACTGAAAATAGAATTATATCTCTCAGCATAGATTTCTAAATAGTGTTTAAACACTTGCCGAATATCTCGTTGATATTTTTTTTAACAAAAAAATTGTATCATAAATATATATATATATATATATATATATATATATATATATATATATATATATATATATATATATATATATATATATATATATATAT
>PRKT01000472.1:66716-89550 GCA_003671525.1 Saccostrea glomerata
TATGTACATTTTACATAAAATGTCTCCAATATTGTACATTTATAATAGGCGCTTAACTTTGATCAGATGAACTGTAAAACTCTTTCTGTGCGCCTGATTTAACTGTGATTATTATTACGTCACAATCATTATGTTTAACGTTGCCTACATAACGTCACGAGAATGACGTCACAATGTAACTTGTTTACAATTTCAAATCTACTGATGAGCCCGCATGGGGCGAAAGCGCTTTAGATAAAAGTTTGAGTTTATCATTTGAATTTGGATTTTATATATATATATATATATATATGCATATACATTGCTAGGAATCATCCTCGGGTATGTAAACTTTTGTTCAAATCATGATCCCATCTGGGGAAGCGTGGGGTCACAATGGACGATAAAAGTCTCACAAAGGAAGATATAAGAAAAATCTTTATGGAGTTTTTCTCAAGACCATGATTTGTGAAATCTACATAAAAGGTGTACATTAAAATTTGTTCAAGGTATGACCCCTTGGAGTAAGATTGAAAAAAATGACGTTTAATCTTATAGAGGAAAAGCCACAGTAAGCGAGCGACAGAAAAGCACAGTATGTAAGCATCCCTTAGGTTAAGATTCAAATTTATTCAAATTCAGTATTCAAATTTATTAAAATCATTACCCATTTCATATAATATTAAATATAAATTAGATCTTTCCGAGTAAAAAAGGTGTAAGTGAAAAAGAAAAGCAAACTGCAGAAACTGAGAATGAGAACTCTTTTATTAAGAATCGTTGAATTGAAGCTGTTCATTGCTGTTATTTTTTCTCTCCATTTTAATTCAGTGAAAATTTCTTAAAAATAATTATTTGCAACAGTTAAAAGTTTATTTTGTATTTTTTCCCTATTTCCTATATCTCCTTCTCTCTAATAATATGGCAGAATTGTAGGTATATGTACAATTTCGTATGCTAGTTTATGCTATGCCTATATACCCGACAGTTTCGCATCCTTGATACGATTGATTATATACTGTTTAACGTCCCTTTCCAGAGTATTTCACTGATATGGAGACGTCACCATTGCCGGTGAAGGCAGACCTGCCTACCCTTTTCATTTGAAGGGTGTAATTTCAGTAATTTTTTGGTGGAATTTCAGAGGTAAAAGCGTAATTAATCATATTTTCCTTTTTGGTGTTATACAATAAAGCTTAATTTTCTTTTAAAACAACTGAAAATCTACATTACTAAATAAAGGTGGCATGAACGTTTCTTTTGGGGAAAAAGTGTTGTAAAATATCAGTATTCTACATCAAACTCAATGCAACCGTTGTAAAATATCAGTATTCTACATCAAACTCAATGCAACCGTACACCCTTACTGATAACATTTGTACAATTTGTATCAAATCGCTTAATTGAAGGCTGGTGTTTGCATGTTTACACAAATGGCGTACCTTAATAACATTGTATTTTATCTTTCTAACACTGACATTTCTCTATCTTGTTCTACATGTTAGCGATGTAAAAATGATAGAAATGGCTGTACTTATTGCACATATCATTTAACAGTTAAAGTAAGTAGTGATTTCAGTTCTTCGTTCGAATATTTGTTAACCAGTCTATATGTAACTACAAGGTATATTACGTAATATATCGAATTGGTCATTAAGGTCTTCCGTTTCAGACGTTCGTTCGAATATTTGTTAACCAGTATACCAGTCTATATGTAACTACAAGGTATATTACGTAATATATCGAATTGGTCATTAAGGTCTTCCGTTTCAGACGGAAGACCTTATAGTGATTCTACTGTTTTTTCTTATTATTAAGGTCTTCCGTCTTCACGGAAGACCTTATAGTGATTGTATTGTTTCTTATTATTAGGGTCTTCCGTCTTCAGCGGAAGACCCTTCTATTATTCTTCGGTTTCTTTTTCACTTTTATTAGGGTCTTACGTCTTGAGCGGAAGACCCTTCTATTATTCTATTGTTTCTTTTTCACTTTTATTATTCTTTTTTCTTTTCTTTACAAATTTTGTGCAGAGGATTTCTCGGAGATGGCTCGTTCGATTTTGTTCAAATTTTCAGGGTTGATGCATCTCTATCTGAAGTTAATTCCGGCATTTTCGTTTTTGATGAATCACTTCCGGTAAAAAGTTATCGCCCTTTTATCGAATTTTTAGTGACCATTTTGTCGACACAAAAACTCAAAAACCACAAAAGCTAGAGTGCTGAAATTTTTAGTGATAGAAGAGGACATGTTGTAGTTGTGCACCTGGGTTTTCAATTTTTCCGAAAGTGTCTAGTATGGAAGCTCGGTAGGGGTCAAAATTTAGGACACAAATCATGAGTGAATTTTCGAGACCTTTTGTATCATATCTTCTAAAACATAAATATTTTGTGAAAACATATTGAACAATATTTGTAAATAATACCAAAGTCTTTGATATAATATCAAGAAAAAAGTGCTGACTCATCATATTAAGGTCTGAGAGGGGCCAAAAGTCTTTATTTAATAACTTTTCAACAGTCAATATTTTGTTATACATTACTGAAGAAAAAAACGTTTATCTCAAAACTATACTCTCGGAGATGGCTCGATCGATTTGGTTAAAATTTTCAGTGTTGATGTGCTTCTATCTGAAGTTTGTACCGGCGCTTCGATTTTGAAAAAATCACTTCCGGTAAAAAGTTATCGCCCTTAAAATTAAGGTGACCTCCATGTCTGTGATGGAACTCAAAAACGGCTCAAGCTAGAAAGCTGAACTTTTCAGGGATGGTAGTGGACATGTTGCCATATTGCACCTGGGTCAGGATATTTTCCGGAAGTGTCTAGTATGGGAGCTCGGTAGGGGTCAAAATTTAGGACACGAATCATGACCGATTTTTTGAGACGTTTTGCATCATATCTTTTAAAGTATAAATATTTTGTTAAAACATACTGAACATCATTTGTGCAGAACATCGAGGTCTTTCATATTGAACCGAGAAAAAAGCGCTGACTCATCACATTAAGGGCAAAAAAGGGCCAGAAGTCTTTAATCGATAACTCTATAACAATCAATATTTTGGTATACATAACTGAACAAAAAATGTTAAGCTTAACAATCTACAACTATATATTATGATATTCATGTCGTATGGTACATAATTAGGGGCCACAAGGGGCCAGAATGCAAAATCTTTGATGCTTTATATCTCGAAAGGGAGAAATATTTTGAGAAGCAATATTGAACAAAAGATGTTCAAAATAAAGTTCTGAACAATATGCAACCTTTCATTTTTTGCTAAACGTCTCCATTAAGGAGTTGAAGGGTTGGCCCCTAAATATTTCTTTTGCTAATAGCTCAAAAACGAAAAAGAATTTCTGAATAGTTATTGAACAAAAAATGTTCAAAATCTTAAGATCTTTAAGATGAGATCCCGAAAAAGGGGCTGGGCACTCGGATTAGGGGCAAAGAGGGGCCAAAAGTCTTTTTTTCGATAATTCTTTATCAGTTAATATTTTGTAATACATTACTGAAGCAAAGATGTTTATCTCAACCATCTACAACTAAATATTGTAGTTTTTATGTCGGATGGTACATAATTAGGGGCCACAAGGGGTCAGAATGCTAAATCTTTGATGCTTTATATCTCGAAAGGGAGAAGCAATATTGAACAAAAGATGTTCAAAATAATGTTCTGAACAATTTGCAACCTTTCATTTTTTGCTAAACGTCCCCATTAAGGAGTTGAAGGGTTGGCCCCTAAATATTTCTTTTGCTAATAGCTCAAAAACGAAAAAGAAATTCTGAACAGTTGTTGAACACAAAATGTTTAAAATCTTAAGATCTTTAAGATGAGATCCCGAAAAAGGGGCTGGGCACTCGAATTAGGGGCCAAGAGGGGCCAAAAGTCTTCAATCGATAACTCTTTATAAGTCAATATTTTGTAATACATTACTGAAGAAAAGATGTTTATCTCAACCATCTACAACTATATATTATGATTTTTATGTCATATGATACATAAATAGGGGCCACAAGGGGCCAGAATGCTCAATTTTTGACGCTTTATATCTCGAAAGTGAGAAATATTTTGACAAGTAATATTGAACAAAAAATTTTCAAAATCATGTTCTGAACAATATGCAACATTTCATTTTTCGCTGAAAGTCCCCATTAGGGAGTTGAAGGGTTGGCCCCTAAATATTTCTTTTGCTAATAGCTCAAAAACGAAAAAGAATTTCTGAATAGTTGTTGAACAAAAAATGTTCAAAATCTTAAGAGCTTTAAGATGATATGAATAAAAAGGGCCGATTCCTAAAATTAGGGGCCGTTAGGGGAAAAGGCCGATTTTTAAAGTCTTTAATGTTCAATGTCTTTTTACAGATTGTGGTAAATCATTATTTTAGAATGAAAATCGCAATCAAAATCTTATCTCATCTCATCAAGAATTGGACGGAAGACCCACTCGTTGCTCGCAACGAGATCGTATCTAGTTCTTATTCTTTTTTTGACAAAATTTTGTGCAGGCGATTTCTCGAAAACTCTTCAGCGGTTTTTCATGAAACTTTCACAAAATATGAGTTATAATATGAAGTTGTTACTTCCGATGCAAAATTTGGAAAATTCGCTTCCGGTGCCAAGTTATGGACAATTTCCTGATTTTAAAATGCAATTTTGTCGCCCCTTTTTATCGAAAACGGTTTAGGATATGAGCTGGAGACTTCTTGGAGATGATAGATCATGACTTTGTGGTTTGCAGAATTACCTTTTCGTGCGTCGTCAGTACTCCCGGTCGTTACGAGATGCAAATTAAAAAAAAAATCGTATTTTCTATTTTTTTTGTTTTTCAGTATTTTTCATTTATTTTCGGCTTGTTTATAAAAACCATTCTAATAATCTTACTATATAATTTGTTTGAATGGTGACAAGTCTAAATTCTAGATATTAGCATTCAAAAATCTGAAGCGGGTCCAAAATGGCGGCTGTCTCTGTCAACGCCGACATTTCGCAATAGGTGTTTACGGAGGCAGCCGAGCGTTTGTTTGAACGAAAGTAACATTCGAATAAATGAAAGGCAAAGGAATACTTGGATTGTCACGTCGTATTTATGTTGCAGTTCTGTGTCAAACTAACGTCTTCTATAATTGGTTTTGGCTGGTTTTCAAAGTAGAAAAAGAAAAGACTAAATGTGCAAATGAAATTCGATACCTCATATCTCTTGTGCATCGCCGAAAAACAGATCTTAAATCATACTTATAAGTAATGCTTTCTCAAAAAGAATATCAATTAATTTTGTCAATATAAATATTAACCACTGTTTTTCCTATGCACACTTGTGTCATATTAAACTAATAAATTAGACAAAAATAAGAAAACGTTTTTTTAAAGATCGCTTCATGGAGTTTATTTAAGCATTCTTGTCTCAAAGACCTGATTCAAGTTATTCAGCATAAACGATATCGGATTCCTGACAGTCGTAGGGCGAGCCATGTTTTCCGGCGAAACTTTTCAACCTTTTTCGATTAACTATTCGGGATAGTTCACTTTGAGGATAAACAGGAAATTGAAAAAAATTCATAACCGTTTCACCGCTTTAGTGTTACATGCATATGTACAATATGGAATTTGTAAAATATGTTAAACATACTTTCTAAACTTCGAATCTTAGGCTATAAGAACGTTCTTTTCTTTTAATTTCATTAAAGCTATCGCTCCTATTTAATAGAACATTCCAAAGAAAAGGGGCGAAGATTAACTCATGGCGTTTGGCGCTAAAATTTGAATAGTGACCCGCCTTTCATAATTTTAAGAGAGAAGCACTGTATCATAAGTCAGCCCGCGGGCTGACTAATTATGGTACGAAGAACTTCCAATGCGCTTGCGTGACCTGGAATTCTGGGAGGTGATTCTGCAGTAAATCACTCCCGCTATTTTTATTTCAGTAAAATCAATATAGATTATAAACCAGCAAATCCCTATTAAAAACCAAAGTAATCTGTAAATTCAACTCAAAAAGGAATTTCCCTATGCTAATTTTTGTATAGAAGGTTTCAAACAGTTTATTGGTTCGCAGTAATTTAACTGGTTCGCACCTGATCATGTGTTCTACGCAGCGAAGCATACAGTTGCTACTGTTGGATGAATTTAGTGTTTGGCGCATCAATTGAAGCTCTTTTATGAAATATCTTGAAGGTAGTTGACTTATGTATTTAAATCTACAGCACAAACATTGGTTTATTACATAGCTTTTCTGTTTTACTGCTTTTACTTTCGTTTTCACTACAAATCATTTCGATCCCGATGCTTATTAGCGGACACACTTGTTAAGTCATGCAACAGATACTTCGGAAAGAAAACACAACTGGCTAAGCTTGCTCGTTTGTTGTTCCCCGCTGAAATTAGAGGATCATGCAACGTCAGGAATTGCTACCCAACGTTGTAACGTCAAAACGACGTCAATACTAAGTCAATGTGAATTCTTAACGTGCAGTGTTTAAATATGTTTTTTTAAAGAATTAATCACATTTGTTGACAGAAGTAATTATTCAATATAGTAATTTTTTGTGAGAACCCTCTATGTATACATACATGCATACGTTTTTCGATAAAGCAGATCATTAAGACAAATTAGACTGTATTTTTAATTTTGTATCTTGCATATGAAAAGAATATTCTGTAATGGCATGGATTTAAAATTATTTATTAACTACATTTGTATGGGATGATCGTTTTATAATGATCATTAAAAAAAATCAACAGAAAAAGCAATTTAAGGATACAGAGAGGCGATAATCAAAGGTTAATATGTTACATAAACAAATTAGAAGGACATGCACATTGACCATGTCCCAAATCGTGCATTCTTAATACGTCATACGTGATTTTAAGCAGCTGGGGACATTTTTGCAAGACATTTCGATTCTTTAGTAATTTTCTTACTGATCGGTAAGATCTGATGAAACCTATATGCATCAAAAGTAATTTCTTAGTACTTTTCACAGATATAAATTTTAATAAATATTTCCACTTGAATTCGGAATAAATCAATAAGCAATTAACTAATATATATTTGACATGGCGTCATTTATGCAGTGGGACATTCTTGCAAGACACCGATTATTTTTAATTAAATACCTTTGCGCTTGGAAAATTTGTATTATCTTTTTGGAACAGGTTGTTGTTTAGAAGTACTCATTGTATGTCAATTCAAATTTGTAAATCTTACCGACATAATTCTCTTTTTCACCCATGGAATGTGCGTTACACTAATATTTTATTGAATGGGACATTTTAAGAACTTTTATTTCAAAGGATGTGGGTATCTATTATCTAAACAGGGGTTGTCAACAAACATATTATGACTAAATATGATGTATGAGAACGATCCTGTGAAATATCAGAGAGATGCGAGAAGATTTTTCATCATTTTTCTAGAATAAACTCGGTTGAATGTATTTTTCTGTTACAACGGGACAAGACGAAAAATGACGTTATTCCGGAATATAGTAGTCTGTCAATGTGTGCATACCTTGAAATAATGCTTCTTTTTTGATGCAACATTATTGGTGAGAAAAAATCCTTTATTTTCATATAAAACACTACATGTTTATTATCAAGACTGCACTACAATCGTAAGCTGAAGACGGATTAAGCGTATAATTTCTTATTAGTAGCAATTCCTGACGTTACGTCGATACCAATTTCAGTCTGTCTGTCCGTCCATCTGTAGCTCTGTCTGTCTGTAACACTTTCACTTCCCCGCAATTTCCCGTGAAGTCTTTGAGCTTTTGCAGTGAAATTTTACACAACTGTTTACACCTTATATGGCCTTTGGAAGACCCTCTTGATTTTGAGGTCAAAGGTCAAGGTATTAAATTCAGAAATTCTGTCTGTTTTAAACACTTTTGTTTTCGCGCGATATCTCTAGAAGTCATTGAGATTTTGCAATGAAATTTTATACCACAATTAACTTCCAATGGTCATATATACATGTATGGCGTAAGGAATACCTATGTATTTTGAGGTTCAGACGTCAATGTCATTAATTCATACTTCTGTGTGACTGTGTGTAAAACTTTCATTTCCGTCAATATCTCAAGAAGGTTTTGAATTTTGCAATTAAATGTCATAAACCATAGCTCCCTATGCCCCCCCCCCCCTCCCCCCCGTATATTAGCTTGTTTTTCATAAACTACGACCTGCTGATCTAGGTTGTGGCAATCATATTTAGGAATTAAGGTTATCCGATCCTCAGGTTCTGAAAAATCAGGCATTGAGTAATTGAAAATGCTCACAAAAATGTCTCTAAATTCTCAAATTAAAATGTATTTACCCACGGTGTTTCTTTAAACTTCATCTTTAAATCTAATCATTTTATATAGGGAAAATTAGTAAATCTCAAATAATTTTTCAGGAAATGCGATTTGATTTACCTACTGCATATTTTTTAATTAATAATTGATCAAGAAATACATTTCTGGAATAAAAATCATAGGTATACAGGCTTCTAAAGAAAATTGCATGAGTTTTACACTTATTTGGACTTTACTTTCTCCTACTAACTTCCATTGTTTTACAATGCATAGTGTATGAAGTGTTTCCTTCAAAGAAAACACCGTAAATCACTTCTAATTTCAAATCATGCTTATAAGCATCGGTAACTAAGGCTTAGTTAAAAGAAATTTGAATTTTTTTTAAATATGCAAGTTTTACTTCATTTAATGAGGTACAAATGTCAACTTTTTAAATACCGTTTGTTAAAACTTTCAAGAACATTGAATCATACGTAGAGACATAAAATGAAAATTGTTGCATGAAAAAATTTCAATTTCAAGCTTTATTTTAAGACTTTTTGAATTAAATTATAAATTAAAGAGTTATCCTTCCTGGCTGAGGATCGTATATCCATAATAGGTTTATTATATTATAAGAAGTCTGATAAATGAATTTGTAGGTCTTAGTAATGTTTGTTTTATTTCAATTCTTTTTATGAAAAATTTTAAAGCCAAAATTCAGCTAGTTAAGTCAAATGACGATAGTTAATAAACTAACAAGTTGTTGTCCTTTAAAAAAGGACTGCAATACGTGGACCATATGCGTGTTTTTTCTAACTGAAATTCAATTAAGAAAATTTCTAGGTGTAGGGAATACTCATGTAAGGTTTGTTCACTTATTCTAAAATTATCTGCCACTTATAACTGATCGTAGTCTCAATGCACAAATGTAAAAATTTTATCTTCGATTAGCGATCTTTCTTTAACATGTTTAAAAAATCGGGTTATTTTGACACGTTTAACACATATTGGCTGGGACTTGACACCTGTTCTGGATTTATACGGAAGAAATTTATCATGGGAAAAATGGAGATCTGATGGTTCACGTGTAGCACACCTCTGTACAACGCAGATTTGTTTTTTTTTATCGGAGCCCCCACCCCCAACACACACACACATTACAAGCCCTTGCTACAGACCTTTATCAAACAATAATTAGATTGCTGAAATATTGAATTATTTTGCGAGTCTTGATGCACAAAACTAATGCGGGTGAAAACTTGCTCTACTTTAAAAGCTTTAAGCTACATGTATCTCTGTTTGTTGAGTGACGTTTCTCATTCAAGTTGTTAAGTTACATGTATCTATATACTGTAATTTCTTAAAATGTTTGTATCATAGAATCAATGTTTAGTATAAAAGTATATGTAAAAGAGAGGAAATCGGATCTGCCGATAAATGTGTAAATGCGATATGCAGATTTAAAAGCGCGATTTGCCAATGAATGGCATATTTTAATCTGAATAGGGCGAATTATTCTACGGGCAAGTTACCTACGGTGTGAACTCTCTAGCATTCGCGCGCATGCGTAGCCTGTCGTTTGCCCAGGGCATCCGGTTTAACTTCGCTTATATATTTACTGCGTGGACCGCAGGGTCCACGCAAAAAAGCTTAGGCTATACCATCAAAGCTTACATGTTACCTGTTTGAATGAACAATAAATGTTTATTTCTTTTTTATTCTAAAATGTACTAGAAAATGTAGTAGGTATTTCAATGATCCTTTATTGGTATTCTCAAACGAAGGTTCAGTATGGCTGTTTAAGTATCACAGGGACAAGGGTGTTTCCCTTTTCTAAACACAAAGCCTAGAGTGATTCAACCGGCGGCATGATAAACTCTAACAAGGATGTTAGTGAAGCTTATTGGGCTCCGTTTTGTTAAAAATGGCATAATGTCCATATATCCCCCTCCCCCTAAAATCTATAGTATAGATCTGATAATGAGATTGTATAGGTTTATAACTTCTTCGAATTATGTTACGTGAATTGGAACTTTAATGCTTATACATACTTTCCGTTCTTTTGATTTTGAGACAAAAAATGCAAGAATTTGCATGTAACAACGCTTCTGTTCCTATGCAGAAAACACATTAAGACGAGCTTTTAATTTTAGTGACCAACTCTGCTACTGATTAAAAATTTGTTGAAGGATTTTTTTTCAGTTCTCTATCATTCTTTAAAACATTATCACAGAGAAGAAAAATCCACTGGCTGACTCTCCATCTTTTTTTTTTTAAGCTAAACTTTTTGATATATACAAGTAGATTTAGAGTAGAGGTCCCGATAGCGTAATATTTAGTGCGTTGGAATTTCATGTGGCGACTTTGGTTCAATCCCCCTTGTGTGCAAATCTTTTTTTTTTAACTTTACAAATCGATTTTACGTTTTCTTTCCGGAATCGGACGGAAGATCTCTCGTTGCTCGCAACGAGTTTCATCTAGTTATTCTTCTTATTATTTTTTTCCCCAAATCTTGTCGGCAGCATTTCTCAGAGATGGCTGGACAGATTTGCCTGAAATTTTCAGGGATGATAGAAAATGAAAAAACCCCGAGACGTTTTTTTCATTTTTTTCAAAATTCACTTCCGGTCGTCAGATATGTCCGATTTCCGCTTTTTTCAAAAATATTTAATCCGAGTGAGATTTCAGAAACGGTAAGAGATTAAGGCACCAAACTTTCAGGGATGATAGATCTTGATAAGGAGGCAAATCTATTTGGGTTAGGATTGTCCGCCGTCACTTCCGGTCGTCACAGGAAGTGATCTAACAATTCGGAAATTTCAACTTTTCTTTTATGAAACTTTTTTTGCATCACATTATAGCATCTTATTTGTAGTTTTGAAATATATCAGTATCACCGGAAACAAAAACGACAACTTCCGGTTATAAGAGAAAAACAACATATTTTGAGAATTTTTCTTTACCATAAATGTTTTTATATATATATAAATTTGTAATGATTTTTGGAAATGTTATGCAGACTGCAAATGTCTACAGTAACGTCAAATATCTTAGCAAAATTCACTTCCGGTCGTGTGGTTTCCTGTCTTGAAAATGAGAAGTTATTACAGCTAGATCTCGTAAACGGTAAAAGATTTTAAAGACACCAAACTTATAAGAGTGATAGATCTTGATAAGTAGGCAAAACCTGTTGGAATAAGATTGTCCGCCGTCACTTCCGGTCGTCACAAGAAATGATCTAAGACATCGAAAATTTCAACTTTTCTTTAATGAAACTTTTTTTGCATCACATTATAGCATTTTATTCGTAGTTTCAAAATATATCAGTCTTACCAGAAACAACAACGACAACTTCCGGTTATAAGAGAAAAACTACATAATTTGAGTATTTTTCTTTCCCATAAATACTTTTTATATATAAAGTATTTGTTTTCCATCTAGAAATACATGTTTGGAATTTTATTTATGCTACTTACAATGAATTTAATGCACACACATATTCCATACCTATTTCGGTCAGGAATGTTAAAATCCGAACCCGATTCTCTGGTTTCTTTTTCTATAATTACAAACTGCCTTGCATCTCTCGCTCATGTTTCTCACATGCTCTTAAATAATTTACCGCCATTCATTTCAAACATAAAACAACTCAAATCGGATATTTTCAAACATCTCTTTAATACATGTATAATGCATATGATGCAGGTACACATGGGACATTTCACAACGTTTTCACTTACGCTTCCGTCTTGATGCGCAGATCAAATGCATGTTATTCATATTATTAGGTATATCGTAATTTTAATCAGACCCTACCCCTTACATCTTAACTCGATTTCAATCTCATTCAAGCTAATATATACACCTAGGAGCGTGTTACAATGTTTTGAACGTGCTCTCTTTGCATGATCAATGAAATTGTGGTTGTCCCCGAGTCGACTCGTATAATCCAGGAAGTCTGTTTAGAGTAGATTTATACCAACTGCGAGCCCGATCTAAAATCCTAGTAGAGAAATGAGAATTTAGCTGTTTTATTTATTTTCTTGCTTTTTTCTACTTTTTTCAGCCCAAATGATATTGAAATACTTTAAAAGGTGGAAATGCCGATAATTGTTCACTGAACAATTAGTCTACTAGTTTATGATACGTCTTCATGGTTGTCCCCGAGTCGACTCGTATAATCCAGGAAGTCTGTTTAGAGTATATTTATACCAACTGCGAGCCCGATCTAAAATCCTAGTAGAGAAATGAGAATTTTCCTGTTTTATTTATTTTCTTGCTTTTTTCTACTTCTTTCAGCCCAAATGATATTGAAATGCTTAAAAAGGTAGAAAGGCCGATAATTGTTCACTGAACAACGATAATTGTTCACTGAACAATTAGTCTACTAGCTTATGATATGTCTGTCTTTTTTAAAATAGATAAAAACATCCTGCATACAGATTAATAGAGGAGAACGGAAGACCTTCTTTGTTGCTGTAGCAACAAGAGTTTCTAGTCTTTTAATTACTTTTATTAGAAGAAATTCTCATTTCGTTTCAGCAGGACGTGCTTTAACTTTAAATTTAGTTGTCCATTAAAGACTTTAAACCAAAATATCGAAAGCGTAAAATTAATATAAGTGGCGTAATAGCGTAATTTTGTGGTATAAAGCGGAAGAATTACGCCAAAAGCGGAAGCATAAGCAGGTCTGTGAAGGGCTGCAAATTTAGGCCTATGCTCGGCACTCAGGGCCATTGAGCAGGGAGGGATCTTTATCGTGCCACACCTACTGTGACACGGGGCCTCGGTTTATACGGTCTCATCCAAAGGACCGCCCCATTTAGTCGCCTTTTACGACAAGCAAGGGGTACTGAGGACCTATTCTAACCCGGATCCCCACGGGAATCCTTGATACGAAAAAGATTTTGGTTGTTCAAAAACCGATGATTGTAGAATACTTATTCTGCGGCCTTCCAATAGCAATTAGGAGTGTGTTATTGAAGAGAAATAATCACCCTGAGTTTAAATAATTTTGACTTACCCCTACCATTGACATCAGAAGGCAATCTCTGTCTGAAAAGAAAATTATGTAGTCAAGGTAAAGGTTTTTAACAAAAAGTTATAAAAACAATTTATGAAGGGTCTTACTCATTAACTAGAAGAAGAAAACATACCTTCTATTCACAATGTTTTCACACACTACAATAAGAAAAAAAAGGAAACAATTAGTTGTTTTGAAGGGCAACATTCTGAATATGCCCTATAGTAATCCGTCTATCTGATATGGATTTTCTTTCTGATGTATCTAATCAGTTTCATTCTTTAAACTTAGCAATGAAATAAGAATATCATGATTAGTAATAAAGGTTTGAAGTATCCTTAAGAAAACAAATTTAGAACAGGGCAAAGACAAACATCGAAATACATAAATCGTTAGATCAGTCGCCAGAGATGAACAAGTATCCCCTGTTGACCTGTCAAACGTACTCACCGAATACTCCTTGTTCTGATTGGACAAACAGAGTAAGTCGTAGACATTAGTGTTTAAATAAAGGTACAACATTTGTGTTAAAATGATGGAATAAGAATGAGTCTGAAAAATCAGTTAGCATTCGACTAACCGATAAATTGAAATTCCTGACAAAGTCAGTGTACCAACCACAGAACTCAATAATGATTTTAGGTCATACGCAACGTAGTTTGAACTTTTTTTGGTTCTTCCCTGGAGTTAAAAAGTTCCACTAAATGAAGGACCTATGTGCAATATTTGTAATGTCTATATATGGATTTATACATCTCTTCTTAAACAATATTTGATGAAAACAAATCCGGAATTTATGTTTCATAATTTTTGTACATTTTTATTGGAATAATGCTAAAATTTTCAAAATTCGATATCTTTTCAAAACCCCTGGTAACACATGCTGATTTTTTGTCGAAGAACATATAATGATATAATAAGTTTAAATTTAGAATATCTTTGAAAATTATCAGTAGGTTAGGTATGTTGCATATGTCCTTCAAAGGTAACAAGGTGCAAAAGAAGATACATGTACTAGTATGTATTGACCCTGAGCTATTTTTATGAATCGATGGCGAATGAATGAACCTACATTCAAACCTACATTTGCGACTTTAACATAGTGACTGTTTCTTTCTCATCGCACGGCAATGTACTACCGTAAATCTGAAAATTTTTACGTCGATTTTATTTTGAGAATCTGGGTCAAAATGCTGTTGATAATTTTTTACGTTTCAAAATTTTGTGAATAACCACTACTTCGTTTACATTTTCCTATTGTTGAATTATTTTTAAGAAAAATATTTTTGCGAATGCAATGAACTCGCAAATTTGCTAAAAATTTATCTACAGCAAAAATTCCCAGATTAACGGTATGTCACGGTAGGCGCAGACCCGATAGAGAAATCATCGGGTTAAATAGTCCTGTGTATGAAATTCAATATAGGTCTAAATTTGATGCCCTTCACCTAATTGAGTAGGAAATTGAATAACATCCTCCCCAGTTGGCTTATGTTCCTCATATTTCAGTAACTTTTGCTTTTAAATTTAAAATGTAGAGATTGTAAATTGATATGAAGATTCATTCTAATCCGATTTCTAATCAATCGAACGCAACTTACATTGATGTTTCTTTCGTATTAGGAAAATTATGACACATCCGACGAGAATGACGACGGTACAAACTACAACACTTATGATAATTGTGTTGTCACTTTCAGTAACACTAGCCTGCGATTGCAGTTGACCTGAAAATGAAATTTGAGGATGAATTAATGAATAACAAGAGATTTTTGTAAAACACTTATGCCCCCCCCCCCCTTGGAATTTTTCCAAGTCCAATAGGGCACGACTCTGTCAAAATTGTTGCGATTATACCCAAAACAGAACTTGAGCAAGATATTTATCTGATAAATCTGTATACCAAATGTCATCTCAGTATGTACAACCCCTTCAAAGAAAATGAACGGAAACTGCAAATAATTGGAATCTTTTTAAGTACAAGGGGTATAACTCTGTCAAAAATGGCGCGATCTTTCCAAAGACAGAACTTGACCTAGATATATAGCTGATAAATCTGTATACTAAATTTCATTTCAATATATGCAACCTCTGCAAAGAAAATGAACGGAAACTGCGAATAAGTGGAACTTTTCTAAGTCAAAGGGGCATAACTCTGTCAAAAATGGTGCGATCTTTCCCAAAATAGAACTTGGCTTAGATATTTACCTGATGTATCTGTATACCAAGTTTCATTTCAGTATGTGCAACGGTTGTGAAGAAAATGAACGAAAACTAAATGGACCGACAGACCAACGTACCGACAGACAGCAGCAAAGCAATATGCCCTCCATTCTTTGAAGGGGGCATAAATATTTGTCTTTTTTTTTTTTTTTTACAATTCATATTGCTGATTTTAAACCATTCTCGATGTATTTCATAAAATATAATGATCAAATATATGTTAAACGGTAAGAACAATTTATAGGCAAGAACTTCAATTTTATGTAAAAATTAATCTTGCATATTGCTTTATTGTACATATTGCTTTATTATAATTATTATATTTCCGTCAATCTTCATTATTTCTACAGTTACATTTAGACCTAGTATTTTATTTTATTTTTTTTTTATGTTTTATTCCAATTTTTAGTAAACCATGTTTATGTTGGTTAATTTCCAGATGGCCACTAAGGTCTTTAGACTTCTTCATTTTTAAGGAGACACATTTTAATACCATCACCACACAGCGGTCCGCTCCATCCCTCCTTGCAGCCGCTGACACACATACCAGTGACCGGATGACAGGTCCCGTTACCTCCACAATATGCCCTACAGTTACTCTGGCAGTTTTTTCCAAATGATCCCACTGGGCACTCTGTTCATGATGTAAAGAAAATTCAATATAAACACACAATTGTTTTGGTTTTTTTTTTGTTTTTTGTAGAATTATATCAACTTCTTCTTTAAAGCTGAACACTACTCGTAAAAAAGGCATAGTCCGCCATATTTTCCGTTCTTCAACACTCTACTTACAACCCATATATAAGGAGCAGGGGGTCGTAACATAAAGGCTACTTAAGTCTTAGACCGTGCTGAAGTAGGACTTAAGTTCAGTCTAAAACTAAAGCCCGTAACTAGAAGCATACTAAGATTTGGCAATCTAAGCAAAACTTAAGCGGCTGGTAGAGGTGACTTAAGTATATCTTTACTTTCTTATACATATATACTCACCGTTAATGAAGACGCAACAGTCTAATTTTAGGTTGAAGAGACATACGGGTTATAACTATGTACCAAAAAAGTTAGGAATCTTTTACTTTGCCAAATCAGTTATTTAACGTTTGAATGAATTTCTTTCCTCAACCGGAAGTTGCTTTTTAGCCCTCTTAACAGAAATCAAACTTTAGCATTTTTAATAAAATTTTTAACAATATTTTGGGTTTTCAAGGTTTTGTAGCTATTTATCATAAGTATTGTACTAAAATCGCGGGGGGAAAATCCTTCTTTCTTTACCGGATGTGATGCCTGTATTTCCTCCAAATGACTGATTTTCATTGCTAATGCTGGAGATTCTCAAAATAAAGAAAAAAGAGCTGCAGATGCAAATGTACACTATTTAAAGACTCATCAGGCTCTTGTGTTTCAATAGCATAAATAACAGTTTATTGACCGGAAGTCCAAGAGTTAGTACACTAGGCCAAGTTAGAGAAAATTTGACCGCAGTATCTGAACAACAGGCAATTAAAAATGCCCAAGAATATTTATTTTGCTCGGATAAAGACATTGATAAACCTAATGCTTGGTAGAAATCGGAATGCGTATATGTAATGTTGTACATGGCGGACAAGCATGTTTTGATTAAGAGGTCGGAAGGGGGTGTTTTATTTAAAAGTTATCTGTTAAGAGGGCTAAAAAAAATAACTTTCGATAATGGAATGAAAACAATTCAACCATTAAATAGCTGATTTGGCAAAGTAAAAGAAGTCCTAACTTGCTTTCTACATAGTTATATCCCGTATTTAATTTTTCACCCTAAAATTAGAGTGTTGCGTTTTCATTGATGGTGTGTGTATTTAGAATTATTTAATGTTGACTTTCAACGTTAAAACATTGCTCTTATCATATTATGCATTAAGGAAAATAATTATCCCTATTTGACGCTGATTAAATAATTTTAGTTTTTCGTTGGGGTGGGGGGATCACTGATCCAGTATCACTCTCAATATAGCATACCTATAAACACAAAATTTGTGAAATTATTGGGACTTTCGTTATAAAAATAAATTGAACACAGTCATGAACCATGGATCTGTATGTTCACTTTGAAAATATGAGTTGAAATAATTTAAAAACAGAAAAGAATGAGGAGTGATACCAAAACACTAATAAAGAGTATTTGTAAAGTAGAATAAAAGCGCAGATTTGGACAGGGTTCACTACAGTTCGATCGAGAGAGACAGAAGATAGAGAGAATTGTTGATAAGTGGAGACATATGATAAAATATCCCCTAATTTTTTTCTGAATCCTTGATTAAATTGCAAATGAGTATATCATAAATTTTCTGCTGTCTTTTCTTCTGACACGCATGGCCTGATAGATAGGGGGATTCAAAATGTATTGAACTTTATAAGATTTTTAATTTCAAGTAGATAGACGGTCGGTTAGCTAGTCTTTTTGCGATAATAGCAGGGTATGTGAACATTTGGCAAGACAAAAGAGTTACAAAATGTAAACTGAAAACATCTCGTGTGATTAAACGGGTCCCGAGAAAGCAATAGTCATACATTTACAATGAACCACAAATTGCCACTTTTTGACCGTGCAGCAATTGTTTTCAAACACTCCGAAAAATTTATAACAGAATTATAATTTAATACTTAATCTAATCTAACATTGCTAAAACTGATAGGTAAGGACACCAACTTACATACATGTATGTATGTAAATAAAACCCTAACTGATTGACATTAAGCAATATATCTATATAAAATGAAAAACCATAGGTTGACTCATTTGAAAAAAAATTAACATAAGTTTGACTTAGCTAGGACCTAGCTTAGTTCGCTTTATGTTACGGTTTAAGACGTAACTAAATAGTACTTAGACAGGTCCTAGGATTGTGCTTGAAACGTACTAACGACACTTGTTACAACGCACTTTTTTTCAAAGTGCATTAAATTTTGGGACCAAGTCAACGCACTTTGAAAAAAATAAAATTTCCTTTCAAAGTGCGTTAATATGGACCATATTAACGCACTTTGAAAAACTGTGTATGGATTTGTCAATATTCCAGCAAATCGTAGGTATGATAAATAATTGAACCTGTTTGATAATTCTTCTGTGAAGAGGTCACTTCAGGATGTGAAAGTGAGCGATTTTGATTTTTCCATACTTTGAAAATTCTTTCTCGCTTAAATGCTTTACTGTACTTAATTTTTTTCAAGTTTGCATGCATTTTATGTAAACTTAAATTTATTGAAAGTTTTCAACGTCATACCAGTTACGTAAACACATATAAATTTGGGTGTAGCATAGGCATCAGTACCGGAAAGGGGGGTTACATATAGGCATACATGTATAAATATTTTGCATAGATATACATAATATATACATGTATGCATTAAAAATTGGGGTTTACCTGTGGGGTCAACTTTCAATTTGCTACCGACTGCTATGTACAATGTTTAAGAAAAAGAGTTGGGATGAGAGACCTTCTACTCGTCTTCTCCTTGTTCTCAATGAGGTTAAATTAGTTCATGTAAATTTTAAAAAGTTTTTCGAAAGATATAATTATTACAATTAGATTTCCTCTATTACTAAAATCTAAGTCTAGAATTTTTATTTTCATACATATCTTTTTTTCAAAGTGCGTTAAATGCCTCCATGGTAAATATGTTTATGTGCATTCTTAACGCACTTTGAAAAAAAATTTTCAAAGTGCGTTGAGTGTGTCGAAAATTTAACGCACTTTGAAAATTTTTTTCAAAGTGCGTTGCCACAGACCCTACTTAAGTCAAAAACTTAGAAAGCTTTATGTTACGAGCCACAGATCGCTTATCAGTTCTATGTATTTTGCTGTAGAGATTCGAAAGTGTAGACGTTCATCTTACACAGCCGTTTTACTCGGTCGCGAGGCAATTATTAAATTAAACGTATTTTTTCCAAAACAGGAAACATGTTTTAAACCCAGAAAGACCAGTGGGGGTACAACCTAAACAAATCGGAGTGGCATACCTTTCTCCCTTATAATGTATAGTGGGGTATTTCTTTATGGAGCGATTGTTTTGGGCTTTTGACGATTTTTTCATACTATAAACATGATTTATAAGTGTAATAATTATATATTTTGACAAAAAATATCTTATAAGCCCAGGGGTTGAATACTATTTAGTGCAAAAAGGTAACTCAATATTTTTTGTACATAAATTCGCAAGATTTGTTCAATTATAAATATTGTTCAAACTGTTTTATGAAAAATAAGATCATATTTTTGCCTTATATTTATGGAAGATGTTAAACACTTTCTACTTTCCTTTACTCACAATTAACTATTTGGAGTTCAACTGCTGGGACATCTTCGCTAGCCAAGGGTTTCCGATCCGAAATCTACTCTACAACCCTTGGCAGATTTAGTCCTATCAAACGGGAACTTTAATTGCGCCGCCTATCGCCGTAATTGAGTTAAGTCCCTTGAAGCTCTTTAATATTTGTCCAATGAAAATAGCTGTAACATACGTAAATCAATATGACGTTTGAAACAATATGGCGACCTCCATGCAGCCTAATGTAAAATATATCCTAACAACCTCATACAGCTGTGGGCAGTGGGCACACCTTAAACGTGGTAGAAAATATCGTTCTTCGTGGATTTTTTGTGAAGAGTTTGATTTTACTTTCTACATGTTGCCGTATCAATTATTATCAATGAGCCGTAACATTTGATTGGCTTAAATTGATGCACCTAAAATGCGGAACACGGACTTATGTGGTCCTTTCAATAATTTTTGAAAACATATATAATCAAAAGAAAAATATTTTAAATTAATTACTCCCTTGTTTTTCATGATAGATCACATCCTAACTTTCATCCCGTGTAAATATTACTCTTCTTTTGCATAAAACATGAACAGACTTTAATTCAGCCGAAAATCGCCGATTAGTAAAAACCTTGCGAAGACTCGGACTTCGCAGCCAATCAAATTCGTTTGCGCGAGTTCTAAAATTTTCAGCCAAATCTGCCAAGGGTTGTAGAGTTTATTTCGGATCGGAAACCCTTGGCTAGCGAAGATGCTGCTGGGAATACATTGTAATTTCGGTATGGTTGTTCGATTGTCACCACTGTAAACAATATTTTAACCATGAATCTTGGGATATTTTAGAGCTTCTTTGACGATTTTGTAGAAGAGCGACAGTTATATAAGTGCGAGGTATTCACGATGCTAAGATTTCAATGAACGGACAAGAACATCTTTGAAGAACTGGAATTTTATATGTCATCAATAAATCGCCGCCTTAACTTTATAATCCCCCCTCTTCTCCCCAAAACACGGAGTCATCATATTACAAGTAAGCAAATTCTTTAACTTGTCGGAGAAATTTAAATATCTTTTTTCCAAGAAGCATAATAAAGGCTAAATATTTAAATTTGTCTTACCATTGCACTTTCCACTGACTTTATCACAAGCATTGGAGGAACAGTTAACACACGATTCATTACAATGAAGTCCATAAAAACCTTCCACGCAGTTGGACTGGCATTTTCCCGTAAATCTGTCACACGTCTTAGATGGACATTCGGCAGCACTGCAGAGAGATTGGCAGTCTGGTCCATAATAACCTATCTGGCAGCCTTCTATACAGTTTCTTGCCGTATTTTCACAGTTATTGTTCTCGCACTTGTTGTCGCACACCAATGTGCACTTATTGCCGTAAAAACCCGTGATGCATTTTGTCAAACATGCACCATCGACCCGAGCACAATTCGACTTATTGTTGTTAGGAGCACATCCCGAACATGCCGAATCACATTTCGCTCCGTAATATCCTGCTTTGCATTTAAGGCAGTTTCCCGTGTCTTGCGAGCAAATAAGGTTTTCACATTTATCTCCACATCTGATGTTGCATCTCCTGCCGTACCAACCTGATGCACAGGCAGTACAAGTCCCATTCGTTCGATCGCAGATTGCTGTATTGCAGTTCGAACTACAAAAGAAGGAACATTTTCCCCCAAAATAACCAGCAATGCAACTCTCACAGTCCCCTGTTTCCCGATCGCAAATTCCATTTGCACAATTTGAATGACATGCCTGATCACATTTATCTCCAAACCATCCAGCAATGCAATTAGCAGAGCACTTTCCATAGATTCTTTCACAACTGATTCCATTGCAGTTGCTGCTACAAGATCGTTCACAATATACTCCATAGAATCCAGCTTTACAAGAACCCAAGCAAGACCCAGTGGATTTGTCACAACCAGCACTGTCACAATGGGAACAGGTCAAGTTGCAGTAAGAACCAAAATACCCCGCCCCACAGACTACCTGACAGGCGCCTGTTTGTCGGTTGCAATTTCCACTGGGGCATCGTATGTTACTGCAGTTAAAGTCACCTGTGATAAAAGCAAAGTGTTGATATACGTCGTTATTGCCCCCGCTTGAAAAGTGGGGGATATTAATTTGGGTCTGTCCGTCCATCCGTCCGTCTTTCTATCTGTAACGCTTTCGTTTCCGCACGATATCGAGAGAATCCTTTTTCATGTCAAAAGGTCAAGGTTATAAATTTGCTAATTCTGTCTGTTAAAACACTTTTATTTCCGCGCGATAGCTCAAGATACCTTTGAGATTTTGCAATGAAATTTTACTTAGCAACTCCCTGTGGCCTAATTAGGAAGACCCCTATTGATTTTAAGGTCAAAAGGTCAAAGTTCAAGGTCGTAAATTTATACATTCTGTCTGTGTGTAACACTATCCTTTCTGTGTAACACTATCTTTTCCGGGTGATATTTCAAGAAGAATTTGAAATGTAAGGTTATACCAAATCTCCCTACGACCTCTCTTACCCCTCTCAAAGTGTCACACCCTGTTTGTTTTATAAGTATTTATTGTATTACATGTCGCTATTTTAAGCACAGGGGCATGAGGAGAGTTTTTGACAATATCGAACGTGAATATAAACATGTATGTGACTTCATCTTTGCATATAATTTTCACCTACATAGAGCGGTTCCGTGGGGTAGTGGTATGTCTCTCGCTTCATACGTGAGAGGTCCCGGGATCGAATCCCGGATGATCCATTTCCTTTTTTTTTTCAAAATACTTTTTTTTTTACTAAATGATAGTATTCAGCGTGTAAAATGGAAAATGTATCAGGCCTGGCTTATACAAACTCATAAAATCATCATTACAGTGTGATAAATATTCCATATAAAAAGAATCTTCTATACACATACATTGTAATAAAGAATAAGCAATGAAAGCTTTATATCCATATTGGCATATTTTATTTGGTTCAGTATACACGTATACATTTAATTATTCTACAAATTCAGTTAAAGGGATCCGACCCCCCCCCCCCCC
>PRKT01000472.1:89838-112689 GCA_003671525.1 Saccostrea glomerata
CCCCCCCCCCCCCCCCCCCCCCCCCGAAGAGCGCATGGTTTACTTTTACCCTAAGGGTGTCTTCTACCTATTCCCACTTTTTAAAAATCTCAATCCCACTTATGCCCACTTGCAAATAACAATAGATGTTTAGATAGTTAATTTGTTTTAACAGTGACTAGACTAATTACATCTGCTCCTTACATTTACCTGCATTTTGTTCATTTTAAGACAGAAAATAATGAATACATCTATGAGAAAATTTGATTTATTTCCGATTTTTGAAATAATAAAAAGGTCTTACAAGAAAAAGTAACTTAATATCTTAATTTAAAAACATAAAATTAATAGATTTATTGATAAAAGCATTCAAAAATGTAGATTTTAGAATGAATGGAGAAAAAATATAATTTAATTCTGTTGAAATTTTTTTTCTTTCAAATATTAGTAAAAGTATGATTTATAATTTAATAAAGCAAATATACCTGTCTATTCCAATAGGTGTTCATTAATCATTATTTGTACAGTAATCATATGTTTTCATAGTAAATTATTTGTTTACACAAAAATTCCAGCTATTCCCACATGAAATCTTACTTTTCTTTCTACCTTATTTTTTAAAAGTGGCAATAGGTAGAATGACCCATCCCTAAGCGGGGGACACATATTATTTGAATTAGCTTGTTAGCTTAATATTTGAAAATAAAAACTAATTAACAAAATTTTCTCTTCTAAGGTAATTATTTATTAGATTTTGCTATTATTGAACGTTGAGAAATCAAATAAAGATACATACATATAGATCCGTATGAACCTGGTCGACATCCAACAATACATTCCCCGGTCGCCCGTACACAAATGTCGTAGATGCAATTCGGGTGACATTTGGACGTGCAGTCGGAACCAAACCGCCCCTGAACACATCCAACAGTACAATTTCTTTCGGTTCCAGAACATGCATGGGACTGGCAATCTAAAGAGCACATTTGAGAACACTGATCGTTGAAAAAACCAAGTTTGCATCCATTTAAACAAGCACCTGTTGTTCGATGACACATTGTTCCCACACCTCCATCTAAGCAATTAAGACAGGTATGATTACAGAAAAGACCGTAATAACCATTCTTACAATCATCATCACATTGTCCATTTGCCCTATTGCAGCTTCCACTTAAACATTGGCCTGCACACGTTTGAGAGCAATCGTTTCCGAAATATCCTGATTTACAATTATGAAGACAATAACCTAAGTCCTTTGAACATGTTTGATCCGGTCCACTACTAACATTACAATTACTATTACAACTGAACTGACAGGTATTTCCGTATCTTCCTTTATCACATACATTGCAACTACCAGTCTGAAAATCGCAAGACAAACAGTTCTGGCCACACTGTTGAGAGCACGTTGATCCGAAATAACCGTTGTTGCATCCATTTGAACAAGTACCTGAAACCTTATCACATCTGTTGCCAGCACAAGTGGCACTGCATTGCTTTTCATATCGAACTCCGAAATAACCATTAGAGCAGTGCGTTAAAGCAAAATCCCGTATTAATATCGCATGCAGAACTTTGACATCCCGAACCTTTGTTGCAGGCTTGATCACATTTTGCTCCCCACCAACCATCTCTACATTGATAACGACATGCCCCAGAGTCCTTGTCACACATCAGTTGCCCACTCGAAGACAACTTACAATTAGAACTACATGTAAACTGACAGATGGGTCCATATTTATTCGAAGTGCAGTTGGCACAGTAGCCTGTGTCTAGAAAGCATTCATTACATCCAACGCAAGTCCTTCTGCAGCTTGTTCCATAAAACCCTTGTTTACAACCAGACTTACATATACCGGTAGTTTGATCACAAGCGTTATTAGTACATCCCGTACTGCAAAGAGTCTCACATTTTTCTCCAAAGTAACCATCTTTGCATTCAGAACAAATGCCTGACGACCGAGCACATAGACCACCCTTACAGTTTGAGCTACATGGAAGAGAACAATCCCCGCCGTAGTATCCAGGCAAACATTGAGACAGGCAGGTTCCGTCGATTTGGTAACATCCGTTTGCGTCACAAGTTGGACAAGTGTTATTGCAGAAGGTTCCATAAAAGCCAGCTTTGCAGCCACTGCCACAAACTCCATTACTTCTGGCACATACTCCACCAATGCAACCAATGCTACAGTCTAACTCACAGAAGTTTCCATAGAACCCAATCTGACAATCTCCGACGCAATAAGCTGTTGTTTTATTACAACTTCCTGCACAGGAAGCACTACACTGAAATGAACAGTGATCTCCAAAATACCCTTGTACGCATGAACCAATACATTTTCCGTCGTATTTATTACACAACCCAGCTGCACAGGTCGTATTACAGGTTTTATCACAATAACCACCATAACGGCCATCAATACAGTTATTGCAAACACCAGTTCCTCGCTCGCAACCGCCTCGGCAGGAAACACTGCAAATTGAATTACAAGTTGGTCCATAATACCTATCTGAGCAAGGGTTTGTGCAATATCCGTCATTTCTTCTGCACAAATTCTGCTGGCAATTTCCATTGCATGCTAATGTGCATGTTGAACCATAGTATCCTTGAATACAAGCATCACAATTTCCGGAGACTTTATTACAGGTACCGTTTAAACAATTTCCGTTGCAAGATGACTTACAATACTGACCATGGAATAAATTGTCTCTACATAACCCGATGCACGTTCCATCCGCTATGGCACATCCGTTGCTATCACAATTGGCACAGTTTTGTAAACAGTAATCTCCGTAGTAACCTGTAGGACAAGTTAAACAAAGTCCTGTTGATTTTTGACAAGCGCCTTGACAGGTACTTTGACATTGTGATGTACAATGGGAGCCATACAAACCTACATCACAGTTGGCTAAGCAAGCACCTGTTCTATCGTTACAACCGGTGTCATCACATGTACTACACGTCTGGTTACAATATGTACTATAAAACCCTGTGTCACATCCAATGGTACAAGCCCCTGTGGTTTTATCGCATGTATCACTTTTACAAAAAGCGCTACACTGACTTTCACAAAAGTTTCCATAATGACCGGTTTTACATTGGCCAAAACAAAATCCAGAAATCTGATCGCATGATGATGAGCACTGACGGCTACATAAAATATCACATTGTTTTCCGTAATACCCTGTACGACAACCACCAATGCAGTCTCCATTTTCTTTTAGACATGTTCCAGAACCACAGTTCGCGTTGCAATTTAACTGACAATATTGACCATGTTTACCAGCGTTGCAACTACCAACACATGCACCGCTATATCTATCACAGGTATTATCTGGACATGCTGAATCGCATAGTTCATTGCAATAATTACCTTTGTAACCATTTGCACAATCATATGTACAAACGCCAGAAGTTTGGTTACATTTGTTACTGATGCAAAATGAGTTACATGTTGATGCACACGTTGGACCGTAATAACCATCCCTACAATCAAAGCAATGACCGTGAAGTTTATTACAAGATGCTGTAGCGCAGCTTTGGCTACAAAGTTTGTTGCATTTTTCTCCAAAATACCCTACCTGGCACTCTCCAAAACATTTACCCTCAGCTTGGTTGCATCCTTGACTGTCACATTTGCTGCAAGTTGAATTGCAGAATGCCCCATAATAACCTATATTACATTCTGAGCAGGAACCATTAAAACGTTCACAGGTTCCGCCTTTGCACTGTCGGCTGCATACTCCTGAGCAAGTTGAATTATAATAGCCTGGTTTACAAGAGCCTAAACAGACACCAGTAGATCTATGACATCCAGAGGAATCGCAGTTGGGGTTACATATGTCTTCACAGGTGTTGCCAAAATACCCCAATGTACAGCCGTTGGTACAATAGCCCGTATCTTTGGCACACATAAGGTTATTACAAGTCTGACTACATGTACGGTTACAGGACGGCCCATAGTATTCTACTTTACAAGAAGCGATACAAGAGCCATTCGATCTGTGGCAACCAGTAGCGTCGCAATTCAAACAATTTAAGTCACAAAAGTTGCCAAAATAGCCCACATCACAACCCGTTTCACAATGACCTGAAGATCGAATGCATTTGTTATCGTCTCCATAGCAAGTTTCCTGGCAGAGCATAGAGCAGTAATCACCAAAACGTCCATGTGGACAAGGATTGTCACACATTCCAGTAATCTGGTGGCAAGAGCCATTGCAGTGCTCAACACACTTAAACTCACATTTATATCCATAATACCCAACATTACAAGATCCGATACAGGAACCTATTGAGCGATCACAAGTTCCCGACGAGCATTGATTACTACAATTCTGATTGCAAGTTAAACCGTAAAATCCGTCATCGCAAGAATGACAATACCCTGTATCTCTCTCGCATGTGTTTTGAAAACATGTCGAACTGCACATTCCTGTGCAGGTTTGGCCCCAATAACCTATTGAACAATTCTGAGAACAGTAACCAGTATCTTGTTCACATAAATTTGAAGGACAATTTCCATTACAAGGCATTGTACAATTAAACCCGTAAAAACCTACTTTACATTTTAAACATTTCCCAGACGTTCGGGCACACAACTGACTTTCACAATTTGCGCTACATTGAAGATCACATTTAGCCCCGTGATATCCAGGCAAACAAGACCTAATGCACACACCAGTTTCAAACGAACAACCCTGTGAATCGCAATTTGGACATGCACTTTGACATTTTGGACCATAATATCGACCGTTGGTACAACTTAAACAATCACCAGAGGTTTTGGAACAAACAGAGCTTTTACAGTTAGAACTACAAAACTGAGAACAGTTTGCACCGAAATATCCAACCTTACAATTTCCTATACAATCTCCATTGCTTTTCTGACATGCTTCATTAAGGCAACCAAAGGAGCAACGATTTGTGCACATGCTACCGAAATATCCAGGATCGCACTGACTATTACAGATTCCACTAGACTTATTACAGCCTGTTGAATCACAAGTCGCACAAGATTGGTTACAATATAATCCGTACAATCCAGAGATGCAGTCGGACGTGCATACCCCTGAAGTTCGATCGCAAGTGTTAGATGAACATCCAGCGGTACAAAACTTTTCACAAAAATCGCCGAATCTGCCGTCTTGGCAATTACCTGAACAAAGACCCGAGTCTTTATTGCAGTTTCCACTGCAGGAACTGGCACAACTCCTAGAGCAGTAATCACCAAAAAATCCATCTTTGCAATCACCAACACACAATCCATCGGATCTAGCGCAATATCCAGTCTTACAGTTTGCATTACATGGATTCGTGCAAATGTCTCCATAAAATCCAGGCTTGCATCCAGTTGAACATACTCCGGTGTCTCGATTGCACTTTCCATCACACCCGTCACTGCAGTTCTTAGAACAGAAAGGTCCGTAAAATCCAGTAGGACAGTCGTACGTGCAGTGGCCATCATTCCGTTCACAGGTCTCCAGATAACAAGCAGAGCTGCATCTTTTGTCACATTTTTGTCCAAACCATCCAGCATCGCAGGACCCGGTACAGTTTCCTGACTGTCTTTCACACTGACAAGCTCCGCAAGGAGACTCACAACGATCATCATAAAATCCGTTAACACATCCGGTTGTACAGGTGGCGTTTGTGTAGTAACAACTTTGTCCTACACAGAAAGGACTACAGGTATTTTCACAACGTGTTCCCCAGTGACCATGACGACATCCTCCAAAGCAGCTACCACCGGTACCGTCACATGAACTAACACAGTTATCGCTACATTGGTAACAAGTCCCCCCTGCACTGTAATAATTGCTGTCACAGCGATCACATTTTTCTCCAATCCAACCAGTATTACAACCGCTGGCACAGCTTCCTGTTGATCCATCACATGTTGATCCTGACGTCACCGCTTTACATCCCTGGCTACAGGGTTGACAAATCGTTGACAAGGGGAAGTAATCACTATTGCACCTTGCGCATGACGTCATACCAGAATCCTGTATGCATGTCTGACAATTTGTTATACCACACTGCCCTGTATATATATAGAACTAGATTTAAATGTCTGTAAAAGGTTAACAAGTGGCCTTATAGATCACCTGAGTATTATGTAACAACTTTCCAGCAATTGAATTTGGTTCGTGTTTTACACCAGAAGCCATGAAATTTTCAATTTAGAAAAATGCACCATAGTCGTATCATAATTATACACTTTGCATCCTTACTCTGGTTACTTAAAACCCAGAAATAGATCAGAGTAACATAGACAAAATGCACTTCCACTTTATAACCAGTTGTACAGCCTACCCCACAGGAACCACTGACCCTGGGGCCATATATTTCAAAATTTCGGAAATTTTATCATAAAAAATCTTTAATCTTAAATGGTTGATTAATACCAAAGAGCAGTTTTTAAAGCATTAATTTATTTTCAGACTATGTAAGCCCCCCTAACACGTTAACACTGACCAGTGTACATGATATTGACCATATTGCTGGATGCACCTTACTTCGACATAAATACCGTTACGTGTATATAAACCTAGATCATTGGCCATATACCAAGGAGAAAAGGAAAAGATTTCGTAGAATTAATTTATATTTTCTATATAATCAAAAACGCCCCCCCCCCCAACACCAAAACTTCGAACCCTTATAAAATTCACAATTTTTGACGAGTTATTCTTGGTCATCATAACTATTTTCTTAGTTAATTTGATATTCAGGGGCAAAGAATAAGATTTTCAAAGTATTAATTTATTTTCACTATATAATCAATAGAGCCCCACCCTAACACCAGAGCCCCTGACCCTGGGGCCATAAAATTCACAATTCGGAAGAGGCACTCGTGAAAAATATTCTTCTCCAGAACCACTGGACCAGGAATGATGAAACTAAGGGGACGACCATTTGATCCTGAGGGATGGGGGGGGGGCTATTATAATTTATTTTCATGCCTGTCGAGGACAGATTATTTATTTTCAAAATTATCAAGGACAGATTATTTATTTTCATAATTATCAAGGACAGATTATTTATTTTCTTCTATGTCTTACCGTACCTTGATCAATTGATTCTAAAAGACTAATCATTTATATACCATATTCGGATACAGAATTTGGGGAGGGGACAGGTATAACTTTGTTTAGGCAAGAGGTCTGGGGCCGCCGTAAGTGGGTCCTGGGCGAAGCCCTGGTGGAGGCCAAGGGAGTACACCCCCCCCGACCCCGAAGCTCTTGGGGTTTCGTGTATTTTAAGAGTAAAACCAGGCACTATTATAGTGATATTGGTAATTATGAACCAAAGTATGACATAACTAGATATTATTGAGATGGTGGCCATCTCAAAGGGCCCCACATTCAAAAATGAACATGAAAATGTAAGGTCGTTTAAAAGGGATTATTTTGAAGAGGAACATTTGTGTTATACTATAAAAGTCATTTAGTACGACTTCACGGATACTGCAAATTGACTAATATTTATTGAAGTTATCTTGTATCCCGAGTTATATAAATTTACTGGAATTAAAGGCAAAGAATTATGCACCAAACAAAGATTTTAAACAGAAAGGGTAATTCTGACCATGACCTAGAAACTTCGACCAAGGTCACTGCACATCCATTGACCAGTGGATCTCTATGAGTGAAGTAATAGCCAGATTGGGTCAACGACAGAGAAGATATACTCCGGACTAGGAATTTTCATATAATTCTGCTATGACCTTGACCTTTAACCTAGAAACCTGGTTCAAGGTCACTGCACACCGGTTACCCAAAGGCACTCTGAGGATGAAGTATGAGCCAGATTGGGCCAAGGAGAGAGAAGATATGCTTCACAAAAGGATTTTTCATATAATTCAGGTATAACCTTGACCTTTAACCTAGAAACCTGGTTCAAGGTCACTGCACACCGGTTACCCAAAGGCACTCTGTGGGCGAAGTATGAGCCAGATTGGGCCAAGGAGAGAGAAGATATGCTTCAGAAAAGGATTTTTCATATAATTCAGCTATGACCTTGACCTTTAACCTAGAAACCTGGTTCAAGGTCACTGCACACCGGTTACCCAAAGGCACTCTGTGGTTGAAGTATGAGCCAGATTGGGCCAAGGAGAGAGAAGATATGCTCCAGACAAGGATTTTTCAAATAATTTAGGTATGACCTTGAACTTTAACCTAGAAACATGGTTCAAGATCACTGCACACCGGTTATCTAAAGGCACTCTGTGGGTGAAGTATGAGCCAGATTGGGCCAAGGAGAGAGAAGATATGCTCCGAACAAGGATTTTTCATATAATTCAGTTATGACCTTGACCTTTAACCTAGAAACCTGTTTCAAGGTCACTGCACACCGGTTACCTAAAGGCATTCTGTGGGTGAAGTATGAGCCAGATTGGGCCAAGGAGAGAGAAGATATGCCCCGGACAAGAGATCTCGGACGGACGGACGGACAGACTGATCACTATAGGGCGCCCGCCAAGCGGGGCCCTAATTAATACTGGTCATACCGTAATTTGAATGATGGAAGTTCAGGGAGCAAAGCCAACTGAAGCTCTTCGTTTTTTTTCAATATGTATAAGAGTAAAACTTTTGTAGGATCGGTTAGATATGAACCAAAGTATGACATTAAGTCAAATCATACTTTGAATGAAAAGGGCCCAGGGGGCGAAGCTCCCTGAAGCTCTTGGTTTTTTGTGTATTTTAAGAGTAAAACTAGGCACAAAAATATCTGATCTGAATCTGATTTTAAATACTATTTGGTTATAAAATGGCGAGCGAAGCGAGCCAAAAAAATTTGAATTGAAGACTTTTAAGATTAAATTACACGTAAATAAAAAAGGTATTTTTACAATATTTAATTATCAGAAGTCAAGGTCAGATTATTTATTTTCTCTGTAGTGGAGGGCAGATTATTTATTTTCAATATTTTCTGGGACAGATTATTTATTTCCAAAATCTGCCAGGCCCCCACCTCAGAATCAAATGGTCGTCCCCTAATGTGGAAGCATCATCTGGTAGTGTAGACTGAAGATTGTACAAATCATGACCTCCGGGGGTAGGGCACGGCTACAATGGCTGATCAAAAAGTTCAAAATGATCAAAAAATGATCAAAATGAATTTTAAAGAAATATTCTTCTCCAAAACCATTCGACTGGAAAATATGAAACTCAAGTGAAAGCATCCTCATAAAGTGTAGATTGGAATTTGTTCAATTGACCCCTTTGGTAGGGCTGGGGCACAATGGCTGATAAAAGTTTAACCTAAGAATATATACGATATATATTTTTTTAAATCTTCTCCAGAACAATTGGACAAGGAAAGATGAAACTCATGTGAAAGCATCATCAGGTAGTGTAGATTCAAGTTTGTTCAAATCATGACCCCCGGGGGTAGAGCGGGGCCACTATGGATGATGGAAGTTTTGCATATGCATATATAGGAAAAATCTTGAAAAATTTCCTCCAGAACCATTGGGCCGGGAAAGATGAAACTCTTGTGGAAGCATCTTCAGGTAGTGTAGACTCAAGTTTTGTTAAAATCATGATCCCTAGGGGTAGGGCGGGGCCACAATTGCAGATCAATGTTTAACATAGGAATATATAAGAAAAAACTTCTCTTAAACCATTGGGCAAACAAAGTTGAAACTAATGTGGAAGCATCCTCTGGTAGTGTAAATTCTAGTTTGTACAAATTGTGACCCCCGTGGGGTAAGGCGGGGCCTCAATAGCGGATCAAAGTTTTATATAAGAATACATAGGAAAGTCTTATTATAATCATCTTCTCAAGATCAGCAAAGCTATGATTGGTGATAATAATATGGAAATATCCTCAGTTTAGAGTTAATTCAAATTTGTTTATATCATGACCCCTAGGGGTAAGGTGTGGCCATAATGGGCAATCAAATCTTTACATAGATATATATTGGAAAACTCTTTTTCTCAAGTATGGTACGTTTTATTGATATAGTTACATTCTCAAGTAAAAAAAAATTCAAATCCCTTCTCCCCAAACAAGTAAACTTTTCAATACTTAACTGATTTGTGTGTTTTAATTGGCCCATGTGCTCAGGGAAGCGATGTGAAAAGAATTAATGTTTTTGCTTTAAATTATCAATGGAGCCCTGTCCTAACACCAGAACCGCTGAACCTGGGGCCATAAAATTCATGTATCTGGAAGAGACACTCTTACTCATCATTGCTATGAACTAATTAGTTAATTTAATACCCAGGGGCAGAGAAGAAGATTTTCAAAGAAATAATGCATTTTCACTATATAATCTATAAAGCCCAACTCTAGCACGAAAACCCCTGACCCTTGGGCCATGAATTTCACAATTTTGGCCAACAGTTTGACTGCTTGATGTTCAGGAGTAGAGTAGAAGAATTTTAAAGGTTTCATTAATATAAGTGGTTTTGGCCCCGACTCTCAGGCCCCAGGGGGGGACCATAAAATTCAAGATTTTTGTTCCTCCTCACCCATAGATGCTGTATACCAAATTTGGTTGAAATTGGTTCGGTGGTTTCAGAGAAGAAGCTGAAAATGTTAACACACAACACGACGACGGACGAAAACAGATAGCAATAAATCACCAGAGTGACTCAGGTGACCAAAAAATTATATAATGCGAAATAAACAAGAAGTCTATGAGCGAATCCTCACTAGATATACCCTCGCTCTGATGTGAATATACACTAAGTTCAGTTACGAGAGATAAATAAGAAATTTTCAGATTCTTACGATAATACGTCCCACGATTTGACATGCCTCAACATTGTATGTGGTTAAATTTCAAGTATTTATACTGAGTATGTGCTGAGAAAACTTCAGAGAAAATGAGTTTTGTACATGTAAGGTACAGAACCATGCATAGATAAACAAAAATTTGACACCGTCTTTAAACAAAAATGAATCCCACACCTTACATTGTATGACCTTCCTAAGCAAAGAATTTGCTTTGTTTCTGAAAAAATTGTGCCGAAAATATGTTATGTAAGGTACATATAGATGCATGGATAAACATGAAATTAATATCAGATTTGAACAAAAATGGATCCAATCATATAGAAAAACCTAAATCAAAATTGCTTAGATTTAAGGCATGTGTAATCTGAGAAAACTGCGAGGAAAATTTATTACGGACAGAGAGCAGACACACAAGGGTAAACCGGTATACCCCCATTACTTCGGAGCAGGGGTATCATAAATAAAAGTAATTTTCAAATACTTAGATACATGCTTTAATCTAAATATATGAATTGTCATTAAAGAGTAAGCTAAGTATCTATCCGTTTAGAACGTTATGTGACAAACAATGAAATTGCTCATTACAATGTGTTACCGTAAACCCCAGTGGATATCACAAGCAAGAAATTGGCGGCGATGAGCATAACTAGTCAATTTTTTTTCATGTTATGGAAGCTCTATTCCAGCCTTGCATTGTAACATCATTGATGCTCTGATGAATAAAAGAAATACAAGTTAACTTGGAAAAAGAAAAAAAAGTGAAACACTGTGCCCCGCTGGTAACACAATTCTGGAATGGGACATAACCTGAACAGCGCAATAAGCATGGGTTAGGTAAAAAGCGACAACCAAAAAAAAAAACCACTAACCAGAGGGGGTATTACTCTTTGCTACACAGTGGCGGATCCAGAGGGGGGGGGTCCGGGAGTTGCAACCCCCCCCCCCTTTGGATTTGCAAAAAAGAAAGAGAAATAAGAAAGTTCCAATTTTTTGTTGTGTTTTTACTATAGAAAATGTAAGGTGAAAGGCTATTGTTGTAATATATAAAGAATTTCGGTTGTAAAAACAAAATAAACCCCATCCCTTTACAAAATAGGATTTCGGGTTCAGGTTCGGAGAATTATTTTCCCTCCTTTCTTGTTCAAAAAAATAATAGCGCCACACGACGTTTCATAAAAATGGGAAGTAACTCTAATACTAAGACGGCGATTGACACTTGTGCATTTTATCAGAAAGATAATATTGATAAAACTTAAAAAAAAATAGACCATGGGAAATTGATTAAATAATTGATAAAAGGAATATGAAATTTGAAAGTATTTCTTTTTTCTGCCACCGAAACTTGAATCGCATACATGGCGATTATCATGCTCGCACACGTAATTGTCATCTTTTATAAACCCGTTATCTATTAATAATGCACTGAACATTTTGAAGTCCAATAAATTATTTTATAATTTTATGTACAGGATAATCGGTCCTACAGGATAATTGACTCTCAAAATATCGACCAACAGCTCATTGACTTTGAGTCTCTATTGTCATGCTTCACAGCAGAGTCGCCGATAAACGACAGTGTTTGTTTTAGCACGAGGCACGCGAGGTGCATGACAGCCATAGTATAAACACACAATTAACTACTCAAGTAATTGCAAAGTAGGTGTCAGGACTGAAATGCAATAAAATTAAATCGTGGCGGATGCCCATTTTAACAATGACGCTGCTCGTTTAACCTTAACACAAATAAATTTAACCATAGCGGACCGCCATGGTAAAACCACTTGATGAGAACTATGGGTTACCGTATAACTGGATTTTTCTACGGGGTGCAATTTTTTGCGAAATTCTGCGGACAAGTCTTAATCGCAAAAAATTCAATCGCAAAAAAAAAAAATAAGTAAATAAAATCCGGAATTTTCAGTTGCGATCATCGAAGTTCTACTTTTACAGATACCGGAAGTATATGTAAATAATGCCATTGCACGTTTTCAATCGTATTTTACAGGTAATTTACTTGATATCAACAACAACGATTGTTTTTTGAATAAAAAAACGAAATCCTAAAGATTCAATATTTTTTTGTTCCTACAGTGTTTTTCATGATTTATTTATATGAAACCCGAATAGCAATTGTCGGTTTGGCTATTCCGCGGCTTGATCGGGTCCTTCACCAGTGTTTACCAGATTTTTCTTAATCGGTATTCTGTCCTTGAGAAAAGAATTTCTTGTGTAATATTTTCCCTACTAGGATTATATAAACTCTTTATAATCATAAATGAAAGTTCATAGTCTATGGGAACCTACTGAAACGAACTTCTATAAATTAATTTCAAAGAATTATCGTCTCGGTTTCAATTCAAAATAATTGCGACTTTGTTTCTAATTTACCCTGTGAATATTAACCCATTAATTATAACAACACACGGACTACCCACAGGTGTAGTGTCATCTATGTAAACATCCAATTAACAGCCCAAGGCCTTCACTGTTTCCAGGTAAGTCCAGACTGCATCAATTTTACGCTTGATTGGCGTGTATACAAGCGCAATCAAAACTTCGAATAGAGAGTGAAATTCAATGAAATATGTGTAATGGGACCCAGGTTTTGGTTCGAGAGAATAAAAGACTTTATTGTCAAAGTGAAATCGCAAAAATTAAAATCGCAAAAAATAAATATACCTATTTCAGGATCAAATCGCAAAAATTTGCACCCGCATTAAAAACCAGTTATTACCGGCCGCCAGGAGGCGGTCGGTTATATGATATGAAAGTTTTAAGTCGCCGTGCGTTTCTGCGGAGTTATAACAATTTGAATAAAAATATTTAACATTCATGTAATAGAATATTAAGAAAGAGTGTCTAAATGTTAAACAAAAACGCGCAATAATCATAAAATTAAAATTTTATAAATAATGGGTTAAATGTTTCATCCAATCCTGATTGACAAACTCCGACGTAACTGAAGTGCGGAGAAATAAGCACACGTGTTGGGCATAGTCTAAAGCAAGGACCGCGTTATATACATGTATAAACGAATTTACTTTCTCTACTTCAACAGGATTTGTTGCATACATGATTTAAAATGACGTGTAAATATAAGTATACAATGTACTTTTAATACAGAAAATTTTCAAAAATATGACTTAATCTTAATTTATTATCAGACAGAATATTAGGAGATTTTTTCTCCAACAGACAAGGATAATGCGCGTTTTACAATATGCCAAGCTTTTTCCCGCCACATCTCACACTAAAACAAGATAGAGAAGAAATGTAGTGGCGGATCTAGAGGGAGTTTATGGTTTAAATGAGCGAGCGAGGAGCCCCACATAGTTGTTACGTTTTATTTAAAGTTAAACTATCCTTAGTTAGATAAGTTTAAACGTTAGTTTTAATGGTTAAGTGTTAAAACTACTTAAGGTTTCGTCAAAGGTCAACATGTCTAAAATATTATTTTTACAATAGCTCCAAAACTATGTGTCGTATAAAGTCAAAATGTTTACAGTTTATAAATATATCATTTATAAATAGATAGAAAGTATCGCGTGATAACAAAAATTTTAAAAAAGATAATTTTTGAGAAAAATTGTATCAGAAAATGTGCATATTTAAAGAAAAATGCACCCGCTTAATTCTGTCCTTTTTGTGAAAAACAACATTGTTGAAATAATATATGTTCATTATTGAAGGACAAGTTGGGTGTGAATGGTGTCTGAAAGGCTGTTGTTGAAAGCATGACATGTATAAAGACAAGACCCCTATAGAATTCGCCATTTGCAATGTACTTTCACTTTCAAATCTCAACATTTGGACAAAATAAAGAGGGAAAACAACTTTCAAGAGGCTATCCAAGTTCAACTTGCCCTTCATTGATAAACATATTTTGTTTCTGCAATGATGGTTTTCATTAAGAGCACGGAATTAATTTGGTGTAATTTTTTGAAAATACATGCATTTTTAAGAAGTATTTTTCTCAATTAATATCATTCCAAGTATTTTTTTTATCAAGTGATACTTTCTATCTGTTAATAAATGAAAAAATTATAAACTGTAAAAGTTATAACTTTATACCTCACATAGTTTTGGGGCTATTGTAAAAATAAATTTTTGGACATGTTGACCTTTGACGAAACCTTAAACATCAAACCTCCGCTAGAGTTCGTTTGTACAAATGAAACTGAGTGCGGGGACGCAGAGGACTATGAGTAAGTTGCATAAATACATTGTACATGTAGCAATGTACATGTATTATGTACTGAAGAAAATCCTGGAATGTCGAATTCAAATGTTTAATGTCACAGGGATAATATATATTAATTAACAGATAAATATAAGAATTCAGTTTCTATTTGTTTTATGAAAGAATTAATTAATTGGTTTGCGGCCGATTTTTGACGCTTGCGTCAATATGTTTCTTGTACGGTATTTAAACGAAGTTGAAAATCTCAAAAGTTTACAGACGGACGATGGGAATCGGGTGATCAGAAATGAGCAAAAAATGAGTTCAACAAAATAAAGTCTAAAGGGTTTAGATTATGGCATTTTTTCAACAAACAATTGACTATATCAAAAAAAGGTGTTTAACAGTCATTTTTTACCAAAGAGTTTATTGCCAAAAAATTTAATTCTTTAGACTGCACAATCGTACCAGGTATTCTCTAAATAATACCAGTGTGCATACATTACAAAAACACTACAATTTAATTAAATGTGCTTAAATTTACCTGAACACATAAGAAGGAAAGAGTCCTACACCTTCTTCATCTGGAAATATATGAAGATCTAACTATATAGTAAACGTGTGCTTTTTTTATTTTCGTTGATTGTTTTCGAGGTCAGGCATACAGAATACGGCTATTTACAAAGCATGAGATTTAAATTTTAGATTGTCTGACGACATATTTAAAAGGCCATGAATTTTGGCGCAAGTTTTACCAATAAATGTAACAAAGCTGGATTGTACAGTAAATTCTTAACTCACATACATAGATTCTCTGTATTTTGATTCAGAACATTCAGGCGATTCCTTTGTATTTAAGGTTTTTTGAAAAAGAAATCGTTTGAATACAATTGAAAGACATCAAATTTTGACTTGGAACTTGTGGCCGCAGGTTTCTATGCATTCATTTCCTTTCACAGGACCAATGTTTTTGAGGAAATATACAAAGATTCCTGGGTTTGTTTCTTACTCTGACCCTTTCATTACCTATATGAAATTCTCAAGAGAATCAAACCCGGCGCAACGATCACGAAAAATTGAAAACTTACCAGGCTATAATGATTACCATCTTATAAATAATATCGTTTCATTGGTTCTTTATTTATACCTATGATATGCAAAATTCTGCCTCTCTGAAACCACTATTATTGTTTTATACAAACATTTTTTGTGAGAATTTGAATGAAAATTTGATAACTTCGAGGTGAAACTTATTCATTTTACTCATTAAAACATGACTCAAGTTGTTATTTTCAGATTTTTTGACAAAGTTTGTATCATCTGTTCTTAACACTTATTAAAAAATGCTGCCTGAACATTTGATAATCAGAGTATATGTATTGGAAATAAACAAAACAGCCATATTAAATATCCTAATGAATATTAAAGCAAAGCGATTTAAACTCTATATTGTCTTTAGGGATCAGTAATTTTGTGTTAGGTTTGGTATCAGGTTGTTCCTTTTTGGCAGAAAATAGTAAATAACAGCCAAGTAATTATTTAGACGAGTCTTCAAGCGCAAATATACAAAAGCTGCAACTTGCAAGAAGTTGAAAAACTAGGACATCACGTGCACTAAATCTTAATATAAACTCTTAAGTATTGATTTTTTTTTCAGTGGTAAAATTACGAACCAAAACACATTAAGTTAAACTCAACACTATTAGAATTTACACGTGTTATTGTGTAAAATATTTAATATTTCAATTTACACATGTAAGGAAATATGTGGAAATAAATTTTTCAAAAGTGTATTTAATATTAAAAAATAAGAGCTCAGCAAACACTTAAAAAGTATTCGAAATATTTAAAAAAAAAAATTATACTTAAATCAGTTTTCAGAACCTAGGAATGAACCCGGGGTTCGCCCTGGTTTTTGACTGTGTCTGGTTGGTAGTGTATCTCTGTGCAGCTACATTTATATTATGGACATCAAAGTTAATTCAGAAAAGTCTTGTCCAAATGCTTAAGACTAAGTCTTGCAATGCTCACGTAGGTCTCACGTAAATCCAGGGACTCTCAATCACCACATGACCCCGCTGAACTCCCAGGATCCGGCGTTCCGTCCTACGCTTGTTCCTTTGGCGTTGAAGTGATCTGATTTCGATGAAAGGTGTGACATTGTTACTGAAACTGAAAACTAAAATATTTTCAAATGCTTCTCTCCTACAGTTTTATGTGATTTCAAAATAATTTGGCACACAAGCAGACTTCACTACGATACACATTTATATAAATCGGTTTTGATTTCGATGATTTGAGTTGCCATGGTTGCTAAAAAGAGAAATTTCTTTTTAAAAATTTCAAAGATCCACACCTACTACAGTTTTTGTCTGATTGCAGTATAACATAACAGACATGTAGACTATAGTGTTCTTTAGGCCATAGGGAGTTGTCATTTAAAATTTAATTTCAAAAGTTCAAAGGCTTCTCGAGATATCGCTTGGAAATAAGGCCTTCCAGGGGATGACAAATCCCATTGCCCGACGCCCGGGGCTAGTGATTTTTAGGGTTGGGCAAGTGAAATTTTATCAACCACTTGCCCACGGGCAAGTGACTTAATCAATTATCAAAAATAAAATCAATATGTATGCCAATATTCTACTCAGAATTTTTTATATATATTTATAAATACAGTATAAGTTAAATAATGGTAGGGCAGGCAAAAATTCAGGTAGGGCAAGTGAATTTTGACCATGTACTTGCCCTTGGGCAAGTGTCTTAAAAATCTATTTGTCAGCCCCTGCCTTCGTAAAAGTTCACTGCAAAAGCTCAAAAGTTACTCGAAATATTTCGTGGAACGAAAGCTTTTCAGACAGACAGACAGACCGAAATTAATAATCCCCACTTTCATTTGGAGACAATATTCCAGTTATTGCTATCCCAAATATTTAAGTTCGATTGCTACTTTTTTGTTATTAGTTTTTTTTAATTATTTACATGATTTGTTATACAATCAATACGAAGGGTTATCAAAAAGTTCTTGGATTGGCGCTGTAAAATTAATACTGTTCAAAGTACTTCAATAAAATTTGGAGTGTAACTAAACGTACCTTTTTCCTATATACTATGAAGATTTTATATTTTATGTTTTAACGTATGCGATGGTTTGTCTAGTCGGCACAACCCCTCCATATTTGACAATTAATGAATAAACAATAAATTGAAAAATAATGTTTATTTTTTATCCAACTTTACCGTTAACTTTACAATATGACGTCATACAACTGTGAAAGGGCGATTTATTTCTTACATTCATTATTATATTTCAGGATTCAAGAAATTCAGTTGAATTATCCGCGTCATATTTCTCTTCAACATTAAGATAAAGTCTTTGTGATTATTTTATGACTTTGTAAATAATGAAAGTAATATTTTCATATATCAGTGTATTTTATATTTTGAGAGCAATACAGTAAAGTTGTGTTTTATTTGTAAACAGATCAATGCATGAGTAAGAGTTCACTCATTTGTGCATTTGAGTGTTTTCGGGTTGATATTACGTACATGTATATGTATGATGTATATATATATGCATATATTGAATGTTGTCCATGTAATTATATTATTCTGGAAGAGTTCACTCTTCATTTTGACCGCGCTATCTGGCAAGATACATGTATGTTTTGTTGTAAAATATTTATAATTTCTGTGGAATTTTATTGCCAAGTATTAGTTTGTATAAAATTTTATGAGTGAAAAATGACTTTTGCGTTCAACTTGGTAAAACTCTAACAGAGACCATGAAAATGTTTAATCAGGCAGTGGAAATGTTTAATCAGGTAGTGGAAAGTAAAAAAAGTATCAAGATCACTTGTCTTTAAGTGGAACAGTGTATACACGACTCCGAAAAAGAAGAGACAAATATTTGAAAATGTCCCGGATGTGTGCAAGATAGGTCCTAAGACTATTAAAAGATTTTGAGAAAGTTAGAGGAAGAGTTGAAGAATATATAAAATTCCTGCGCCGATTTCGCATTGATCAGCAAAACGTCTTTGACCGAATCATAACAGTAGACGAAACGTGGATATCCAATTTTGTCCCAGAAAGTAAACAAATGTCAATGCAGTGGATTTGGTCTGATTCACCCTACAGGAAAATCAGTAAATGTAAAATATTACCAATACAATATCAAAAGTCAGATATAATTGTTATTGCATAAAAAGTAAAGAAATACTCTAGGCCTAACTTTCATTAAATCAACACATAAGAGCCAAATAAAAGTAATATAAAAGTAATATAATAAATTGAAATATTGATTATGCAATTATAAAAGAGAACAAATATTTTATCATTAACATTTTTTTGTGTGATAATTATCAACGCGCAACTTCACTGCTGATTTTCATTTCTTGGTTTAATCAAAGGATTAAGTTAATGCCCTCAGGAAAAAAAGAGTGATTTTTACATAAATCGGGAAAATATTCTTCTACATCATAAAACACACCAGAAGAGACTGAACTCACAATCAACTTAAAGCTAGGAGCCGAAACACTGTCCCAACCACCGTACTCAACGGATCTGGCACCTTGCGACTTTGCGCTCTTTCCAAGACTGAAAAACGTTCTATGAGGGAGAATATTTCATGACATCACAGAGCTGAAGTCAGCATTAAATCAGACACTTGGATCCTATCAATAGGGCTGGTATCAGTTCATATTTCAATCCTGTGTACATCGTCATGAAAAGTGTATTGTTGCAGGCGGAGGGAGAGTACTTTGAAAAGTTATGACGTGATGACGCTGCACGAGGTCAAAATACTGGACCGGCAACACCGCCGGGTTACCATACCTTGTATAATTAATTTTACGATAAAATTACTTATTTTGTTGGTTGATCGACCATATATGTAAGTAAGTATATGCCCTCGTTTCATAAGTGCTGATAAATCTGCAAGATATAACATTTAAACATAACATATAATGAATATTGAACTTGATTCTATATTGTTTAACGTCCCTCTGGAGATTTTTTTCACTCGTATGGAGACGCCGTCACTTGTCGTTGGATAGGATCTGACCAACATCTTCCTAAAGATTCTGTGTGTCATGACGTAGAAAACAAGCATAGCTACATGTAAAACAGGGTTTTTATAACGAAAAACCCGTAGACAGTGTTACTGTTTTATCCACACATTTCGTCAACATTTACATATCGATGAAGAGCTTCATATGTATTTGGTGATTCTAAAGTTCCCAGTTCTGTGTAAGCAAAATCAACGTGAGGAATCTCAGAATTGACATTTGGCCGAAGAACGTCGTATGTGTTTGGTTTGTCAAGACTACCCAGTTCTGTTTAAGTCGAATCAATCCTATGACAGAAAGGAAAGTTTCAGAAAATATAAAAACTTTTTTAGCATTTTACTTTGCTGTTAAAATGTCCTTTTGTTATAAATCGTAACGATTTATTATTAAATCATTTAAGTAAATAAGAATGAAATAGGTATATTTAATTCTTTGAGAAGGAAGATTTATGCAAAATTGGAATGTATAGTATTATCTACAAATTCCAATATTGTTCAAGACGATAATAGCATCATTGTACAAGATGATAATATAATTTTCCCGATCGCGAATAGTTCTTCAGTAGAAAATATTAACATTTTTTTATTAAAATTTTTCTTATTGAATTGGTTTAAAGTAGATTAAATTATTGCATGAAAAATTGACATCAAAATTATACTTCATATTCCTTTAAAGATTTCCCCAAGGTAGGAAAGATGATACAAACTTTTGTAAAAAAAAAAAAATGAAAATAACAACTTAAGTTATGTTTTGATGATGACATTGAATAGGTTTCACTGCATGGTTTTTCTTTTATTCAAATTTTCACTAAAATGGGATTTGAAGTGAAAATATTTGTATAGATTAAAGAGGATTGTTTCAGAGAGGTGGAATTTTGAACATCATAGAAGTTTACTACAATTACTTAATATCCTAGAAATTTATTTTTTTGCTTGATTTTCAATGAAATTAGGCCAAATTATTTGTTTGTATCATCTGTCCTTAAATAAAACATTTCCTTCAAAATCAATAAACTTTTACATACAACACTGTGCCGGATAATTATGCCACTTCAAAAGTGGCATTTTGGCGCCCGCCAAATCCTCATTTCATATAAAAATCATGTATACCAAGTGGTAGACCATCTTACTCAACCCCCAGCCAATTCGATGAATGATTCTTATCTGACCAGTTTATATTAATATATTACCGGGGTAATTCATATTAAAACAAAATCTTTATCACTTTCTAAACTTGTATCTAAAAACTTTAAACACTAAAAATGTAATTTTGACAAACCAACTGAAGTATTTTTTTCCTGACGGATTACCCCGGTATATAAGAAATGCCAACCTCTGGTATCTAACACAAATGCCTGGTAAGGTACCTTGATGTCTTGTGAATACATGTAATTATGTAAAAATAATTCTTCAATGTCAGTTGCAAAATACTGGAAAAAAATTTAATTAATTTATTGAGGAACGTTTCACCTGTCCTTAATCAGTTATCGTAACTTGACATATTTCTTTATTTACTTTTTAATCGATCTTTTTAGTAAACCTTTTCTGTAAATAATTTCATTAAATGTACCCTTTCTTAGCTCTTCCATTTTTTCAAAGGAACATTTATCATAGACAGCTTCAAAAAAGTGGGATCGGAAATGATTGATTTCTACATAACTGCATGCACTTACTTTTTTCTATTCCACTTCACGCATTCTATACGAGTTTACCAAAACTTATGTGATAAATCAAATTCAAAATTAAATTAAATTTAATAAAATTCAGTAAAATAAAATTAAATTAAAATTGAATTGCGTTCACGGTGCTGAAATATTAAATTAATCACACAGAAATACACATCTAGTTATTTTAACTGTTTGAAGTTAATTATTTTGATACAGCATGTAAACATTTTTGAAATATTTCTATCATTGGTAAAAATATGGTAACATAATTAAATAAAATATTTAACTTTTTGTAAAATAAAAGGTAGGTGGGTTAGTATTGAGATATACTTTCAAAGTTTCCCTGCCTGGGAAACATGGGGAAAACTACACATTGGTGGCTTCCATGTCGGGAATCTGTACGGAAACCACTGAGGCATGTTTACATGGTTTCCTATCTTGGGAAACCTACGGGAAACCACAGGTTGGTTGTTTCCATATCGGGAATCTACATGGAAACCACCGGGGTATGTTTCCATGGTTTCCTATCTTGGGAAACTTACGGGAAACCACAGGTTGATTGTTTCCATGTCGGGAATCTATGTGGAAACCACTATGTGGTTTTCATAATATGGAAACTACTGATGTCACAATTCCCATATGTTTCCATCGGGTTTCCAAATTTGGGAAACCTGGCTTTTCATCCTGTGGGTAAATCGATGACTTAGGAAGAAACTAAATATTGCGGCTTCATATCCAAGATTTCTTATGGAGAGAAAGAATGTGTTAGGGGAGAGAAAATCCAATGGACTACTAGTATATGGATGAATGGATGATTGCGTTCTCTCCAGGTTAAAACTGCTTTACTTTGCATGAAATTTCTCAGTACTAGGATTTCAATAATTGGCAAACATGTGTCAAAATTAGTCAAAAGTATATGAAAATAATTCAAAATATCCGTTCACAAAACTGGAGCTGGCGAAATAGATGTACATATATGCTGGAATAATACCCCATCAGTTGAAGAGCACGTCTTTGTAAACAAAACCAAAAAAAAAAACTAGCATATGATTTGATCCATTATTATACATGCATGTATACATTATGTATTTTTTATCTACATGTACATGAATATTCCTTTTATATATTACTAGTATTTTAATTATTATTAAATTCGAATTTGAAAAATGATATTTTAGATAAATGTTCACTGAAAGTGTGTGTGGTGGGGGGG
>PRKT01000472.1:116704-126937 GCA_003671525.1 Saccostrea glomerata
AGAAATTTCTATTTTTAGTAACCACGGCAACACCGATCATCGAAATCAAAAACCGATATACAGAATTATGTATCTTAGTGTAGTCTACTTGTGTGCCAAGTTATATTGACATCAGACCAAAACTGTAGGAGGAGTAGCATTTTGAAAGAATTTTACAGAAATTTCTATTTTCAGTAACCATGGCAACACCGATCATCGAAATCAAAAACCGATACACAGAATTATGTATCTTAGTGTAGTCTACTTGTGTGCCAAGTTATATTGAAATCAGAATAAAACTGTAGGAGGAGTAGCATTTTGAAAAATTGTTTACAGACAGACAGACAGACAGACGGACGGACGACGGACGCATTACCATAGCATAAGCTCTTCTGGTCTCTGACCAGTAGAGCTAAAAACAGGGTTTTTATAACGAAAAACCTGCAGACAGTGGTGTTACTGTATTATTCACACATTTCGTCAACATTTACATATCGATGAAGAGCTTCATATGTATTTGGTGATTCTAAAGTTCCCAGTTCTGTGTAGGCAAAATCAACGTGAGGAATCTCGGAATTGACATTTGGCCGAAGAACGCCGTATGTGTTTGGCTTGTCAAGAGTACCCAGTTCTGTGTAAGTCGAATCAATCCTATGACAGAATGGAAAGTTTCAGAAAATATAAACACTTTTGTAGCATTTTACTTTGCTGTTAAAATGTCCTTTTGTTATAAATCGTAAGGATTTATTATTAATTCATTTAAGTAAATAAGAATGAAATAGGTATAATTAATTCTTTGAGAAGGAAGATTTATGTAAAATGGAATGTATAGTATTATCTACAAATTCCAATATTGTACAAGACGATAATAGCATCATTGTACAAGATGATTACATAATTTTCCCGATCGCGAATAGTTCTTCAGTAGAAAATATTAACTTTTTTTTTAATTTCTTTAGATTAAATTATTGCATGAAAAATTGACATCAAATTTATAATACATATTCCTTTAAAGATTTCCCAAGGTAGGAAAGATGATACAAACTTTTGTAAAAAAAAAAGAAAAAAAAATGAAAATGACAACTTATATATATTAAGTCATGTTTTGATGATGACATTGAATAGGTTTCACTGCATGTTTTTTCTTTTATTCAAATTTTCACTAAAATGGGATTTGAAGTGAAAATATTTGTATAGCTTAAAGAGGATTGTTTCAGAGAGGTGGAATTTTGAATATCATAGAAGTTTAGTACAATTACTTAATATCCTAGAAATTTCTTTTTTGCTTGATTTTCAATGAAATTAGGCCAAATTATTTGTTTGTATCATCTGTCCTTAAATAATACATTTCCTTCAAAATCAATAAACTTTTACATACGTTTCTCCTCCAGTGGATGTACCTGAGACGTAGTTTGTAAAGGTGAAAATTAAAGCCCTATCTCGTACAAGTTGTGAGGAAACAGTTTCATTTTTGAAAAACAGATCAAACGGTAAGGTCAAGGTCATCATGTTGCCAAAACTCGTAGTATTTTAGAAAGGTCTAGTGACAGATATTTTACATTTGAAAGGTGAAAGCCCTAATTTAACCTCATCTAAAAGTTATGAACAAAGTCAGTTTGTTAGTAATAAAAAGTCAAACTTCGAGCTAAAAGTCACTGGGTCAGAATCGTTGTGCATTAAGAAAGGTTTCGACACAATATATTTAGTAAAAGCTCTCTCAATTCTCATTTTAAGTTTTAGGCCAATTGAATTTAGAGTTAATTGTAACTTTGAAAATTAGATCAAACTTCAAGGTCAAGTCCTTTTTCTATTCGTTTGACTGAGAGTAGGACAGACGAATGAAATTTAATGTTCCCTCGCTTTCCGGAAAGCAAGGGACGATTATGAACTATTTACAATATTACAGCAATGCTTTCGTAGAAAAAAACACCTACCTGAAACATTGAGATTTATGCTTTGTCTGTAAAGAAATTATAATATATAAATTGTATATCAATTTAATTATAATATTAAAATAAACGAAAATTATAACAAGAATTACTCGAGAAGTTGATCTTAACAAACAATACATGTTAACATACCCTTCTTTTTTTACACTGCTCAGCAGCAACAATAGAAAAATTGTACACATGTAGGAGTTAAAATGTAGCTATACACAAGTTTAGTACGGGTAGATGCATAGATAGGAAGTTGACACAAGATTATAAAATATTATCCCACCAAATGACCTGCCTCAACAAAGTATATGCCAAAATAAATATCATGAAAGAAAACTGCGACAAAAATTATAGGTTTGTTTGGTACGGACAAACGCACAGATAATCAGGAAGCTGCTCACGAAAATTCATTCTCGCATAAGTTTTTGATAGTATTGATTTTATACATCAACAACCAGAATTCATGCATTTTTTTCTCACTTTAAATTCAAATAACAAATTGCCTAAAAATAAGATGTCAATATTTTTTTTTCAAAATATTACACTTCTTTTATTCACAAACTTTGTTCAGCGTCCAGATTATCTTTGTCTATATTGCAGAGGTTCAACTGTATTAAAAAAATCTTCGCAGAAAGAAAATTCCGTTTTCCGTAGAAATAAAAGGAATTGAAAGTCATTATTGCTAATTAAGGTAAAAGATTCAATATTTCTCTGTCTTCTAAAGATGACGTACCTCGACAGGTCTTGCGTATTATAAGGAACATAACAAGACTTCCCAAGAAAAGAAGAAAAGGAGCAGAAACTAGAACACTTGTTATTATGATTGCTATGTCACTTGCGGATAGCTGTGTGTATGGTTCCATTTTTTCTTGAAAAAAAATCAAAGTTTATCATTGACTTTTCAATGAACAATTTAATATAATCAATGGCTATTACAATTTAAGTGACCTCAGCTATCTTTCAGATATATCATTTTCACTTTGAAGTCTGATTATTAATACAATTAAGAGTTCGATTCCATTTTTAGTTCTACTGGTCAGAGACCAGAAGAGCTTATGCGATAGTAATGCGTCCGTCGTCCGTCCGTCTGTCTGTCTGTAAACAATTTTTCAAAATGCTACTCCTCCTACAGTTTTGGTCCGATTTCAATATAACTTGGCACACAAGTAGACTACACTAATATACATAATTCTGTGCATCGGTTTTTGATTTCGATGAACGGTGTTGCCATGGTTACTAAAAATAGAAATTTCTGTGAAATTCTTTCAAAATGCTACTCCTCCTACAGTTTTGGTACGATTTCAATATAACTTGGCTGACAAATAGACTAAACTTAGATACAAAATTATGTGCATCGGTTTTTGATTTCGATGAACGGTGTTGCCATGGTTACTAAAAATAGAAATTTCTGTGAAATTCTTTCAAAATGCTACTCCTCCTACAGTTTTGGTCCGATTTCAGTATAACTTGGCTGACAAGTAGACTACACTAAGATACATAATTCTGTGCATCGGTTTTTGATTTCAATGAACGGTTGCCATGGTTACTAAAAATAGAAATTTTTGTGAAATTCTTTCAACATGCTTCTCGTCCTACAGTTTTGGTCCGATTTCAGTATAACTTGGCACACAAGTAGACTACACTAAGATACATAACTATGTGCATCCATTTTTATTTTGATGGGTGGCGAGGATCTTTTTTCTATTGATGCTGTTTTGAAGTCTCAAGTCACAACTGCTACTTTTCTCTTCCTTTGTTTTAAGTATAAACCAGTAGAGCTACAGTCTCGACAGAGACTTCTGGTTCACTGTGTAGTTATAATAGCTGGAATCGAACTCCCTCCCTCTTCAATTGATTCTTGTAACATTTTCTCTCTTATATTTTTATACTTTGATACATGCATTCCTTTCAGCTGTCACTGTATGGAATCATTAAAAAACCCTTTACATTACAAAGTTATTAACTGGGTCTCTAGAGTCTAGACGCAGCACTGCTGTTCTATCTGACCAATCATTCAATCAAATGAATATTTTAATCGTGTTTTTCTTTATCTGAAAAGTGAACATTTACCTTTGGCTCAAAACAGATATTTCATATAAACGTTACTTAACTGCCTTTAAAAATAAAATGCATTATTCTTTTTTTAGGTTTGAGAATATCAAACTGTACTCATTACGTAAAGCTTACCTTACTTTGTAGAAGGCATTACACATAAGGGCATTCTGTACTAGCAAACCCGGATGTAAATCAATGTTAAATATCAAGTCAGGCATGTGTTCTAGAGTTTCCTCTTTATTTAAAAGTTTTTGTGTATTTTTTTTTCAAAAAACGCCTGGTTTTAAATGAAAACCAAGCCTATCAACACATGTATTTAAAATCTATTTTAACCATATCTCCTTCATCATATCTGTAATATGAATATGAAGTATTAATAAGGGGGGGAGAATGATTGTTCAATGTCTCTTTCCTTTACAGAATTATATAACAAACAGAACATGCCAGATTTATGTTGGAGGACGTCAAATTTACAAAATATTTTTTTATACCATGGTTCGGGTTTCACGACCCTGGGTTTGACCTCACGAGACGAAGTAATAACAGAAATTCCGAACCAGTTGAAAAGTGGATTTAATCAATGTAGTTTCACTCTTTTTTTTGGAAATTAATAACTATGTTCAGGCCTGCTTGGATTTGTTTTGACAGTAAACAAATTCAGATAAATTTGTTTATTGTGATACAATTTCTTTATTGAGTTGTGAAATTTTGTAAATTTGAATTGAAACTGTTTTGCTAATTTTTTGCATTGCATGGATTATTGAAAAGATATTGCAAGCTATGGTATAACTGCAATAATTTGATTATACCATAGTGTATGGAGATTTATACACGAATGCCTTTAACATAGGGGCAATGGAAGTTATATCATAGGTGAATAGTTGAAGAACGAAAAACAAATTGTAGACAGTGGACACAGAAATATTCATTATGCTTGAGAATTGCTCACTCGAGCTCGTTTGAGACACTACTACTTATCAGTGGATATATGTAGAAAAGAATTACCAAGGAACAATTGAGGAATATGATAAAAGAAAACAATAGATCTATGTCTAGATTGGTATTTTAACCTTTTCAGTTGTACATGATTAGGGTCTGAAACGGGTACCTGGTTAAAATATACTTTGCATGCTAAATACGTAGAAGAGATAATTAAAACTAGAAAACTGACCAGTCAGCAAGGGCCTCGCCATGGGGTAGAATTAATAGGGTGCAGCTTACGGATTGAATAAAAAATGTATGAAGAATAAGCAAAAGCAACTGTACTCTTAAAATTTCAAGATAATTCCTGAATATTCAAAAACCTGAAAATAATATCCTTGTATTTACATTAGGAAGTAAAGAAAAATTTAACATTGAATGTATATTTAAACAATTATGAAGCTTGTGTTATATAAAATGCCAGCCTTCAATGAATGCAAATATCTTGAAGACTTGACCTTAACTTAAAACAAACAGCAGTTGCAGACAAAGGTGTTCATTAATCTTAAAGTGACAGATAAAGAAAAGCCTACTAAATATTCTGCAGCAGGCTAGATAATTAATCCCAAGGGATTAATTGTACCTCTCTCATCATTTTCTTCTAAAGTTAAAATAAGAACTTTTTCAGTATTAATGATAGAATGGGGTTTTATACAACTATCTTAAATATTAATAACATTCTTGAATTAACATAAAGTGAAAAAAGTAAATAAAAAAATCTTCTTTAATCTATTTCTTGTTTTTAGAATTCAATGAATCATAACTATTAAACAAAAATAAATTATAAAAATTTATATTTAAATCCACATTTCAGAGTGTTCATAGCATTCCAAATTGACTTAACTTCAAAACAAACTTAAATTCATTTGCAAACAGAGGTGGCAATTCATCTCAATGTGACAGATAAAGATAATGCTTTAGATTTTCTTCAGGAGGAAAGCTAATTAATCCCAACGGACTCATAGCAGCATTCAGTTTACAATGTGAACATCTTCAGCAGTTATCTCTCTTTACCAATGCATTCTTATATAAAGTTAAAGAATCTACCCCACCACCCCAGCTCCAAACCAGGGGACACAGAGAACCAAACTTAGCATCAAAATATGTATTTCTGCCTACTGAACTACCATACCAAATTTGTACTTGATTGGGCAACCATAAAAAAAGTTGCCTATACATTCTTATGCATAGTTAAGGAATCTACCCCACCACCCCAGCTCCAAACCAGAAGACATAGAGAACCAAACTTAGCATCAAAATATGTATTTCTGCCTACTGAACTACCATACCAAATTTGAACTTGATTGGGCAACCATAAAAAAAGTTATTAGAAAAAAACAGAAAATTTGTGGACGGAAGAGTGACAGACGGACAGACAGAATGATTACTATAGGGCACCCGCAAATCTTTGCGGGGCCCTAATTAATGCTGAAGCTAAAGACAAATCTGCAAAGACATGCTACCGTCCTTATCAAGATCATTCTGCGTCATGGTGCCCAATTCACGCATAATCTTAACTGACACTGTCTCAGAATTCAAAAACAAACACACTTCAAGGGCTCAACAGTACCTACGTCTAAAACGATTTTTTTTACCACGCCGCACCATGCCCAAGCCGATGGCCTGCATGAGAGGACCAGTGTTTGTGAAAAGCAGTTCAAGACAATGACTATGAGTAGTTAAAAATACATCGACAATAAGTTTTAAGCCATTAAAATGACGACACCGTCTTTCACAAGTTACGGACAGATACGGACGTATACCAAAAATAATCCATAGAAAGATGAAAATCCAATTAATTTTCTCAACGTTTTTCTCTTGCTTCAAATTTACCTGCCATGTTTACATTCTGAACTCTCTAGATTGTTGATAGTAAATGCACTGATTAAGAGTTAAAAACCGTGTTTCTTTTGCTACATTACGAATACACGGAAGGAATTCTATCGTTAAACCGGGTCCGTAGTACATCATTTTAACGATGGAATGTTCTATCTACATTATGTCATAAAGGAAGTCGTGCATAAAGATGGAAAAAACATTCTCCAGTGGTATGGCTGCCGAGTCACAGTGTAGTTAAATGGCAAATTTCTACTCTAAATCCATTCATTACTTTCAAATGAAAGTACAATAAACAACAAACACACCGTTTGGACATAGCAACGACAAGCAGTAGCTTTATTTGAGCAGTGTACATAACATACTAAGTATGCAAAATATGAAAATCAATTTGTATATACAAGTTTATGTTGGACTGAATAAATCATGATAAAATTTAAACTTTATCGTGCTCTACGTGTCGTCCTAAACTGGTATTTAAACCACTATTCACCTCTTATATAGCCTTGCTAACGAGACCGGTTCTAAAGAACCACGTGATATACACCAGGTATTCGAATGAAAACCTTGTAATTCCGAAAAAGTAATTCATTATCACACCAAGTAGAAATTGATATCTGTCTAATTCGTTCCTCAAACGAAAGAAATCATATGCATCTTTTTCGTATTTCTATATTACTTTGCTCGTGCACAGTTGCTGCTATCAACAACGTTATGTTTTAAGAGGATACCCTGCATATTAATCAATCAATTTCTTTTTTGCAGGAAATTGCTACACAATCCATAAATGTACAGCCGATAATTCTCATTGGTAATATTACCATGCCATTCAAATTTTTTAATCTCTCGAATTCTGCGGCAGCTTTACAAAACAGATAGGTTCCTGACAGATTTTAAGACACAACAGCCATCGTATATTATGACGGCCATTATCATATATTTGACTTACACGCAAGGGATGCTGATCGTTTTCCAGACCAAGCCGGCAAAGCAGTGGCAATTTACTTCCCGAATTCCGTTTAGAAAATTTGGCAGCTGTTTGTCTGGACAAAAAACCGATGTCTGTCCATTGTAGATCTGCAAAGGACAACCTTCACCTCTTAATTGACATCTTGACATCGCTATTGCTCACTACTGAAGAACAAAAAGCCAAAGATTCCAGCTCCCTCAACATTTCTGGAAACTAAAAAAATGTTTTAAATCTTTGAAGGTTAAGGGTCTACTTACTGGCTAGCAAACCAGTAAAGCGTTTTATGAGCCCGGATCGAAAGATCCGAGATATTGTTTTTGTCTTGTCTGTCTGTTAAACTTCGCCATAACTTTTGATCCATAAATGAAAGAGACTTCATATTTAGTATTTTCCACTAATTTAGTTCTTCTAAAGTTTACCAAGGTTAATGACCTTGACTGTTGCCTACACGCTAATTATAGCATTTTTTTTCGGCAAACTTTAACCTTCGCCATAAATTTTAGTGCATACTGCATTATTTAAGGGGGGACCTATGTCCGAAAAGTCTTTGTGTGAAATTTTCAAAACTTTGACATTTCCTTCCTGACCACTTGCTCTTAATTTTTAGGTTTTAAAAACAATACCTTTATATGCTTATTTTTACACAGGAGCACGTGCAAAAACAGTGTGAAATGCTAAAAATAGATTATTTTCAGACATTATTGTTCTACTCCAAATATGCGCTAAAGAGAACCAAAAATGTCAAATCGCATTCGAAATCAACAGGTATCTAATTTATATGACTTGTATCTTTAAAATGAAGGCATATTCATTGTAATTCATCTCGCATGAAAAATTATAATGGAGCACAATGCAAGTATTACCCCGTTTTTCTTGTCGTATTTTTTTACAATTCCGACATGGATAACAGGTAATATCTTAAAAAGTCTTTGTGTGAAAATGTTGTAATTCATATTTTTTGAAAGAAATGACCCCTCTCTTTATTTTAACAAAGAAAAAAGTATACCTATGATAAAATAAACGAGAAATATGACGTTTTCTTGTATTTGTGTACTCTTCTGTCATTAATATTGACGTTTCTGCACTATAAAAAAGGTATGTAAGCACTGACAAACATCTGAATATAAAACTATTTTGTAAAAAACGAGTATTTTGTTTTGATTAGAAATAATTTAAACAGACAAACTCTTTTCTTCTTCATACTAATCATCCCCCCCCCCCCTAATTTCCCCGTCAACAACCAACACTTAATAGAACCTAGGAATGACTAGGAAAAATCTACATATACTATAAATCAATAAGTAAATATAAGTACAAGTACATTTCTGATTTTTTTTCTTAGTTTTTCAAGGAAATACAATTAATGGTAAACATAAAATTAAACATATTCACCTGATTTAAGCCGCTTCCTTTGCTGAATTTTATCTTATATTTTTTGCACTTTTATATCAGCATATCATGGAGGTATTTCTTTACAAATGAAATTGCTATGAATTATCAACCGAAGGAAGGAAATTCTAATATTAACAAACTCCATAAACCAAATAAAACTGTTATAAATGATGAAAAAAAAATCTTATTGTAAACTGTGTCCGTTTTTTGATTTTATAACAATGTTATGCCTATAATCACAGTTTCAAAAGTCTGCGGGGAAAAGAAAAACAAACGTCGCTATTGTGACGTCACATAACGCTGCTTTGACGTAGAACGACATAGGTCCCCCCTTAAGCCTTTTCACATGACACAAAGGTCAATGACCTTGTGACCTTAGCTGTGTCCTTAATGCTAAGAATAGTTTTTTTTTTTAACCTTCAGCATAATTTTTGAACCGTGAGAGATAGATACTTCATATTTGGTGTGCATTCAACACTAATCAAGTTCTTTAAAATGACACCAAGATCAATGACCTTGTGACCTTGACCTGTATGCTAGAAATAAGTTTTTTAACTTTGTTGCTCCCAGGCGCATAGTGTTACACAAACACATGTTATTTTTGACAACTTCATCCATTGAGCTTTTACACTACCCGCAACGTTATTCTTGACAATTCCATCGTGTCCAATCATGAGTGTATCCCATCAAGTTTTCCGTTTATCCTATCGTGTTTTGCGTTTATTAATAATGCTATCGTGTTCCGCATTTATCAGGTTTTGCGTTTTATCTCGTTTTCCGGTTATCAGGTTTTGCGTTTATTGGGTTCTCCGTTTTTCAGATTTTCTTTTCGTTTTGTTAAAAAAATCAAATTGCGGAATAATTCAGAACAATGACACAGAGATCGAAAGAAGGTAGAATATCAACTGGAGTAAAACTACAGATCATTCGATGCTCTGCAACTGATGTGTCTATCTAGAACATTAGAGAAAGACTACGTGTTCATCACAAATGCATTATTCCATGTAGTCGTCAGATATATATGCTTTCTTAGAACGCTGCATGCGCGGATCTAGAGGGGGGGGGGGGGGGGGGGGGGGGGGG
>PRKT01000472.1:127155-168419 GCA_003671525.1 Saccostrea glomerata
CGAAATAGGTTTTTGACGTCTGGGTGAGTTTTACTCTATGTTTTTTTTTTATTTTATTTTATTTTTTTTTTTGGTCAAGAAATTTCTGGGATTGGATTGTTTTTGACTGAGGTGGACCCCCCCTTGAAAAAATTTCTGGATCCGCGCCTGCGCTGGAAATGTGGCCAAGGAAAACAATGACTGTCAGTGCTCATTCCGTGAAATTGAAACCTCTGGACAACTGAATTTATAAAAACAATGAAATTACAATCCAAACTCTGAAAAGAAAACTGTTTGAAGTATTTGGCGTGAAAGTGTCTTGCAGCCTTATAAGAAAAAGACAACAGGAGCTCGGATGGAAGAGAGTAGTGTCAGCAATAAGAACATGATGGTAGGATTTGTATTTATAAACGCTTTCCTGTAATTATTTATAATGTGATTTTGGCAACGTGACTTTTTTGAACATTTTTAATCAATCATCTTTAGCATGAAATTATTGTCTACTAAGGAACTGTAAATATAGATCTTAACAGACTTGTTACTATTAAATAAATGCATATACTTTTGTAATATAAAAATTGAAAGTTGATTAGAATATTATGATCCATGTACATTCGTTTCTTGTGTATCTATATATTTTGGATCAGATAATAATAATTAATATTTTGGTTTTGCTCGAGAATACCCTCTAAGAGTGTAAATCAAAATGAATCTGTGACATTTTCTCAGCCTAAAGAGTAGAGTAGATCTTTATCATGCCAACGCCTGGTCATAAAGACTAGGTTTTAAAGAATTTTCAATTGCCGAGTGCGTGCGAAAAAACAGTTGCTTCTTATTTGTCGCCGACTTGCGGTCGAGATTCAAACTCGCGATCTTCTGATCAAGCGAACAATATACAAACTGAGTTACCGTGACGATAGTTTATTGTAAGACACGAGTTTTCTTACTGTAATTCGTTCTCCGTTTGTTCTCTTATAATTTTGCATGATCCAATCATAAACATTAATTTAATTAAAATTTAAATAATCAGTCAATCAATCATATTTAGATCTTCATATACTCGGAACAATCAGTCTTGAAGGTAATTTTCCTGTCATTGCCTATCAATACACGTTACCTTAATTTTTAATACCGCACGAAGATAAAAACAAAATATATTACACAAAGTTATACTTGGCTTCATGCATCATTATTAAGAAACAAATCTTGAATTGATATTTTCATTCAATTATTTACTCTACAAATCATACAATATTAAAGCTCCAAATCGTAAAAGCAACCATCTCCTGGGTTCTGGGCTCTGTTGCCGTCGTCAATTCAAAGTTCAACTTATCAAGAAGAATGCCGTCTGCCTTCATTTTTGTTAGATTGAAAAAGCTCAATGCATTTTTACCATTAACACTACTTGTAGAATTATAATATCCCTTTGATATACTTTCATCCTCTTTAACATCTAACCCTTGTGCAGCCCATTTCAAGGTTGCCTTGAAGTCGGAATTAACGCCGCTGGACTTTCCGAAACAGGAGGCTCTGGAATTATACCCAATGATATTTCCAGTAGAAGTACTAGAAATACCATACGAGCAATCTGTGCCGCTGAAATACGTCTGTCTGATTCTTGTCGTCACTGTATTGATGCCTAGGATGAACGTAGTCGACAGAGAGTGCGAAGAGAGAATGATAAGTGGATCAGTCCGTATCTGACATTCTGATGTAGAAACTTTCAGTCGTGCCTTTAGGATTGTGTTGCCTTTGTCACCATACACTGAAAATCCGAGTGTAGTTATATCTAAAGCGATTGATACTTTTTACGTTAACAAAGGATTGATTGAACTAATATAGAAAATTTGCTAGGGAGTGATATTAATTTATCTTCTACCTTAATTTTTTCATTCAATAATACCCCTAGCCCACGAGTTAGAGTTTTGGACTTTGATTTTTTTTAAATTTACTTTTATAATAATAAAATACATAGCTTGTGCTTTTAATGTCGTCTCCTAAAATTTCACTTAAGGTCAGACGACACGTTCCTAAAAAATATATACTTTTTCCTAAGAATTTGTCATTGAAGTCTAAGTACCTAAACAAGTTTCCTCACAAAAAAATAAGGATACCTTACCAGGCATTTGGACAAGATACCACAGGGTCAGATTTGAAATATATCTCTTATGGGTAATCTTCTGAATGGCCTATGTACAACTTTTGGTGTACTTATATTTAAAACAATTTGAAAACAATGTAGAAATCAGAAGAGAATGACAAATTTGAATTTTTTATTATACAATACCAAGAGATACAAAACATAGATAGATTTAATGAAAGTGTCGTCTGACCTTATAGTTTGATTAAGATCACAAGTTAATGTCGAGAAATGTTTGTAAACAATTTTTCATTTACTATTGCTCTCAAGGCCAGACTCGTGCAGCGATTTTTAATGGATATTTAATTCTCATACATGTATACATTCTCACCAAAGAATAAAAAATTATGCTAAGTTGTATATATATTAAATCTTGCAATGGGTTTTCAAATAAGTATTCACAGTACTGTTTGATTTCAATAACACCGTAAACGCTAACAAGTACTGACAAATAAAATTAATGCAGCATATAAAATTGGAACATGAATCTGTTCGCGAATATATTTTATAATGTGTACACTTATTCACAAAAGGGTCTTAGTTTTAAACATATGGAGAAATGGCGTTCAGTTTATTCATGAGATTGCTCCCACGTGATTTTCAACTCATTAATATTCATCTTGCAAAAGCTAATTACAGGTACCGTTTAAACAATTTCCGTTGCAAGATGACTTACAATACTGACCATGGAACAAATTGTCTCTACATAATCCGATGCACGTTCCGTCCGATATGGCACATCCGTTGCTATCGCAGTTGGCACAGCTTTGTAAGCAGTAATCCCCGTAGTATCCAATAGGGCAATTTAAACAAAGTCCTGTCGATTTTTGACAAGCGCCTTGACAGGTGCTTTGGCATAGTGATGTACAATGGGAGCCATAAAAACCTACATCACAGTTGGCTAAGCAAGCGCCTGTTCGGTCATTACAACCGTTTTCATCACATGTACTACATGTCTGGTTACAGTATGTACTGTAATACTCCGTGTCACATCCAATGATACAAGCTCCTGTGACTTTATCGCATATGTCACTTTTACAAAAAGCGCTACACTGAATTTCACAATACTTTCCGTAATGACCAGTTTTACATGGGCCATAACAGAATCCCGATATCTGATCGCATGAAGATGAACACTGACGGCTACATAAAATATCACATTTTTTACCGTAATACCCTGTACGACAACCACCAATGCAGCCTCCATTTTCTTTATGACAAGTTCCAGAACCACAGTTCGCGTTGCAATTTAGCTGACAATATTGACCATGTTTACCAGCGCTGCAACTACCAACACATGCACCACTATATCTATCACAGGTATTATCTGCACATGCTGAATCGCATAGTTCATTGCAATGATTGCCTTTGTACCCATTTGGACAATCATATGTACAAAAACCAGATGTTTGGTTACATTTGTTACTGATGCAAAATGAGTTACATGTTGATGAGCAGGTTGAACCAAAATAACCATCTCTGCAAGCAGAGCATTGACCATCAAGCTTATTACAAGATGCGGTTGCGCAGGTTTGGCTACAAAGTTTGTCACATTTTTCTCCAAAATACCCAACCTGGCACTCTCCAAAACATTTACCCTCAGCTTGATTGCATCCTTGACTGTCACATTTGCTGCAAGTTGAATTGCAGAATGCCCTATAATAACCTATATTACATTCTGAGCATGTACCATTAAAACGTTCACAGGTGCCGCCTTTGCACTGTGTGCTGCATACTCCTGAGCAAGTTGGATTATAATACCCTGGTTTACAAGATCCTAAACAGACACCAGTAGATCTGTGACAACCAGACGAATCGCAGTTTGGGTTACATATGTCTTCACAGGTGTTGCCAAAATACCCCAATGTACAGCTGTTGGTACAATAGCCCGTATTTTTGGCACACATACGGTTATTACAAGTCTGACTACACGTACGGTTACAGGACGGTCCATAGTATCCTACTTTACAAGAAACAATGCAAGAGCCATTTGATCTGTGGCAACCAGCAGCGTCGCAATTTGGACAAGCTAGGTTACAAAACTTGCCAAAATAGCCCACATCACAACCCGTTTCACAATGACCTGAAGATCGTATGCATTTGTTATCGTCTCCATAGCAAGTTTCCTGGCAGAGCATAGAGCAGTAATCACCAAAAAGTCCATGTGGACAAGGATTGTCACACATACCAGTAACCAGGTTGCAAGAGCCATTGCAGTTCTCAACACACTTAAACTCACATTTATATCCATAATACCCACCATTACAAGAGCCGATACAGGAACCAATGGAGCGATCACAAGTTCCCGACGAGCATTGATTACTACAATTCTGATTGCAAGTTAAACCGTAAAATCCGTCATCGCAAGAATGACAATACCCTGTATCTCTCTCGCATGTGTTTTGAAAACATGTCGAACTGCACCTTCCTGTGCAGGTTTGGCCCCAATAACCTATTGAACAATTCTGAAAACAGTTACCACTATCTTGTTCACATAATTTTGAAGGACAATTTCCATTACAAGGCATTGTACAATTAAACCCGTGAAAACCTACTTTACATTTCAAACATTTCCCAGAGGTTTGGTCACACAACTGACTTTCACAATTTGCGCTACATTGAGGATCACATTTAGCCTCGTGATATCCAGGCAAACAAGACCCTATGCACACACCAGTTTCAAACGAACAACCCTGTGAATCGCAATTTGGACATGCACTTTGACATTTTGGACCATAATATCGACCGTTGGTACAACTGAAACAATCACCAGAGGTTTTGGAACAAACGGAGCTATTACAGTTAGAACTACAAAACTGAGAACAGTTTGCACCGAAATATCCAACCTTACAATTTCCTATACAATCTCCATTGCTTTTCTGACATGCTTCATAAAGGCAACCAAAGGAGCAACGATTTGTGCACATGCTACCGAAATATCCAGGATCGCACTGAGTATTACAGATGCCACTAGACTTATCACAGCCAGTTGAATCACAAGTCGCACAAGATTGGTTACAATATAATCCGTACAATCCAGAGATGCAGTCGGACGTGCATACTCCTGAAGTACGAACGCAAGTGTTAGATGAACATCCAGCGGTACAAAACTTTTCACAAAAATCTCCGAATCTGCCGTCTTGGCAATTACCTGAACAAAGACCCGAGTCTTTATTGCAGTTTCCACTGCAGGAACTGGCACAACTCCTAGAGCAGTAATCACCAAAAAATCCATCTTTGCAATCACCAACACACAATCCATCGGATCTAGCGCAATATCCAGTCTTACAGTTTGCATTACATGGATTCGTGCAAATGTCTCCATAAAATCCAGGCTTGCATCCAGTTGAACATACTCCGGTGTCTTGATTGCACTTTCCATCACACCCGTCACTGCAGTTCTTAGAACAGAAAGGTCCGTAAAATCCAATAGGACAGTCGTACGTGCAGTGGCCATCATTCCGTTCACAGGTCTCCAGATAACAAGCAGAGTTGCATCTTTTGTCACATTTTTCTCCAAACCATCCAGCATCGCACGACCCGGTGCAATTTCCTGACTGCCTTTCACACTGACACGCTCCGCAAAGAGACTCACAACGATCATCATAAAATCCATTTACACATCCGTTTGTACAGGTGGCGTTTGTGTAGTAACAGCTTTGTCCTACACAGAAAGAACTACAGGTATTTTCACAGCGTCTTCCCCAATATCTTTCGCGACAACCTCCGAAACAATCTCCGGTTGCTCCGTTACAAGAATTCACGCATTGATCGCTACATTTATAGCAGGCTCCGCCTGCACTGTAATAATTACTGTCACACCGATCACATTTTTCTCCAATCCAACCAGTATTACAACCGCTGGCACAAACTCCGGTTGATCCATCACATGTTGATCCTGACGTCACCGCTTTACATCCCTGGCTACAGGGTTGACAAGTCGTTGATAAGGGGAAGTAACCACTATTGCACCGTGAGCATGACGTCACACCAGATGCTTGTATGCATGTCTGACAATTTGTTATACCACACTGGCCTGCAATAAGCAATGCATAAGGTCAAAGCAATGTCAATTGTTTTATTTGAAAAAAAATATGTAAAACAATGCCTATAACAACATCGACTAATTCACGAATCTTTCACATAAATGTAATTATGGAGGGGGCAAAATATTTGATATTAAATGACAAAAAAAAAAAATAAGTAAGTTTAAGGAACTTGAAAAGTTGTACTTTATAAGAAAGTATTTAATATTTTCTTCTTTTATACCCCCTTCCCCGCAGTCCCGCATTTTCACGCATATACCATTTCCTATTTCTAACGAAGAATCACGCATATACCGTTTTCCCGCAATCAAGCATTGTTCAAGCACTTTCAAAAGTAAATATAATCTTCAACACACTGTTAATTCCTTTATCCATGCTAAAATTTCAGAAAATAAGAAAAATTATGATCTAATTAAAAAAAAAACTACCATCATAATTATTTACGCACAATTTTAGAGAAACTTGTACCGCTCTAAAAAGTGCTTGCGGGGAAAAGGTAATGTCATATTTCTATAACGTGTACATTTAGTGTATGTTCCGTCACACTTAAATAAGTTATAAACGATAAAGAGTTAATGCTTTTATCTGCAACATTGGTTTTATAAGTAAAATTTTAGTGACACGATACATATCTGCATTCTGAAACTAAACAATAACATGTTTCCGTCAGATAAGAGGGGAAATAGGTTATATATTCACGACATCGTAAGAATAGAGATATTTGTAATTCTACAGGTAAAGTGTTATCCATTTAATCATTCACATTAGTTATCGGGTGTCTCTAATTGCCCGCTTTAATGATTATTCACAGATTTCACGTGTGGTCTAATCTAACAATAAAGATGTCAGAGAAATTTGCGAAAAATATCAGGCAGAAATTCACAATACCAGTAAAGAGGTATTGTGTACGGGACTACATATTATCTAAAAAAACAAAACAAAAATCAAATACATGTAGGCTGTTTCAAACAAGTCGTCAGGATCTCTTTGGAAAGGAATAGCGAAGATATAGAGAAATTGGTCCGATTCAAAATTAATTTAAATATGAATCTTAAGATGTGACATCTTTCCAACGTGCGGTGTTAATCCTGGTTCAAGCCTAGTATTCCGACGGTCCTATAGTCCGACAGCGCAGTAGTCCGACGGTCCGATAGTCCGACAGCCCAGTAGTCCGAAGGTCCGATAGTCCGACGGCCCGGTAGTCCGACATTTTGACCATTACCAATATTTTTAATAGTGTTATAATTACTCCTTTGTGACATTATTTCAAAGTGAATACTCCCCAGGGGGGAGGGGGGGGGGTCAACAGAAAACTTTGGAAATGGAAATTTTCTCTCTAATTTCCATAATATAGTTGAATATGGCACGACAAATTCACAAAAATTAGCTAAACATATTTTCACAATTGATAAACTAGGTTTTTCGTCTGTAAACTATAGTTTACAAACTGTAAACTATAGTTAACGATTCGTTAAGTACATTTTTCATCTGTAAAACTATATTTAACGGTTGTTAACTATAATTTACGAACGCTAATTTAAGTTTATCTGTCTGTAATAAAACGTTAACAATAGAATTTGTTGATAAAAATGGATTCTCGTTTGTAAACTATAGTTTACAATCGTAAACTATAGTTAAGAGTTGTTAATCATAGTTTCACAAATCGTGAAACTATATTTATCAGATCGTTAACTATAGTTAACAGTTTGTAAACTATAGTTTACAAATCGTGAAACTGTATTTATTGGATAATCTATGTTTTGCAATCGCAAATGATAGTTTTCGTTGTTAAGTATAGTTAACGGTTGTGAAACATAGATTATCGAGTTAACTATGGTTTACAGATGTGAAATATAGATTTACGTTGTTAACTATAGTGTACAGTTCGTAAACTATAGTTTACAACCGATAAACCTAGTTTATCGATTGTGAAACTATGATTATCTCATTTTTATACGCCCGTCTTAAGACGGGACGTATTATGTTATAGGCTTCGTGTCCGTCCGTCTGTCTGTTAGCTTTTTCGTTTCCGGCTCATAACCTTAATACTAGGAGGCCTAGGATTATCAAACTTTGTGACCTGATGCATCTTGGGTAGAAGGTGTGTCGCGCACAAAAAGTAGGTCGCTCTGACCTTTAATTAAGAAGTTATAGCCAAATATGGAAAAATCCTCTCCGGCCCATAACTAGAAAACTACAAGGCTTACAATCATCAAACTTTGCTAGTTTATGCATCTTAGGTAGAAGGTGTGTCGCGACCTATTTTAAGGTCACTGTGACCTTTAATTTTAGTGAAATTTAAAAACAAATGTGTCTTACTAGTATTTCTATTCATTTTCACATTCCAAATAATGTAAGAGTATTGCACTCTCCCCTATTAAAAAAGTGTTAAATCAAGAAAATACTTATTTTTTTAAGCATATATACTTGACAGCAATCTATAACAAATATAATGTATGTTAGAGAAATCCTACCTCTCCCATGAGAGTAATTATCAAGCACTGGTCAAGAAGAATTTTGATAACAGAAAATTGCATGTCAAATTGGAAAGAAATTAATGAGTTAAGTGTGAGGAGCTAACTGGTAGACCATTGGTGTTATCTATATCCCTTGAGTATTGGGCAAATTGGTAAGCCTGTAAGTTGGATTACAAATAGCTCTTGTTGGCTAGCCTAAGTTTAAAAATGAATTTGATGAAAAGTAATTAAAACTAATTTGATATTGCACAATAAACTAATCTGCAGATATATAACATAATTAATTTGAAAACTAATTTTATGTGGTAGGGTGGAATCATTATGTCCATATGAATTACATATTCAAACCTGTCGAACATTTTAAAACTCTCAACAACAAAAAAATCTTTAAGTATTTTATATGTTTCAAAAATTTGTTTATGGTAGATAATGCAGACACATTCATCTACTGGTAGTAATGAGTACACAAGCATCCAGTTAAAGATTAATTAATGAGTTCAATGTAGGAAGGCTATCTGACCAAGCAGCCTTATCTGTATCCTTTGGGGATTAGAAAGAAGAACTGCTGGTCAAATTATAGCATATGTCATTTGATAGTCAGCCTTTTCTTTTCAAAACTAGAAAACTGACCAGTCAGCAAGGGCCCCGCCATGGGGTAGAATTAAAAGGGTGCAGCTTACGGAATGATTAAAAAATGTACGAAGAATAAGCAACAGCAACTGTATTCCTAAAGTTTCAAGATAATTCCTGAATATTCAAAAACCTGAAAATAATATCCTTGTATTTACATTAGGAAGTAAAGAACAACTAAACATTGAATGTATATTTAAACAATTATGAAGCTTGTGTTATATAGAATGCCAGCCTTCAATGATATGCAAATATCATGAAGGCTTGGCCTTAACTTCAAACAAACAGCAGTTGCAGATAAAGGTTTTCATTAATCTTAAAGATAAAGAAAAGCCTACTAAATTTTCTGCAGCATGCTAGATTATTAATCCCAAAGGATTAATTGTACCTCTCTCATCATTTTCTTCTAAAGTTACAATAAGAACTTTTTCAGTATTAATAAAAGAATGGGGTTTTTATACAACTACCTTTAAAATTAATTAACATAAAATGAAAAAAAGTAAATCAAAAAATCTTCTTTAATCTATTTCTTGTTTTTAGAATTTAATGAAATCATAACTATCAAACAAAAATAAATTAAAAAAATTTATATTTAAATCCACATTTCAGAGTGTTCATACCATTCCAAATTGACTTAACTTCAAAACAAACTTCATTTGCAGACAGAGGTGGTAATTCATCTCAATGTGACAGATAAAGATAATGCTCTGGATTTTCTTCAGGAGGAAAGCTAATTAATCCCAAGGGACTCATAGCCAGCATTCAGTTTACAATGGGAACATCTTCAGCAGTTATCTCTCTTTGCCAATGCATTCTTATATAAAGTTAAGGAATCTACCCCACCACCCCAGTTCCAAACCAGGGGACATAGAGAACCAAACTTAGCATCAAAATATGTATTTCTGCCTACTGAACTACCATACCAAATTTGTACTTGATTGGACAACCATTAAAAAGTTGTCCATTCATTCTTATGCATAGTTAAGGAATCTACCCCATCACCCAAGCTCAAAACCAGAAGACATAGAAAACCAAACTTAGCATCAAAATATGTATTTCTGCCTACTGAACTACCATACCAAATTTGAACTTGATTGGGCAACCATAAAAAAGTTATTAGAAAAAAAACAGAAAATTTGTGGACGGAAGAGTGACAGGGCACTCGCAAATCCTTGCGGGGCCCTAATTAATTTGGTATAGATTAAGGTGTTAAGACTAATTTGATATTGTTTAATATGATGGGCATTTGACAAGGTCTAACACAACCATTATAGAAATCTATCAATGATCTAATATTTATTATAATTAATGCCTACATCACAGCGAATGGATAAATATTTTAATGAATGGAAAAATCATGGAAATCTTAGAATCAAGGTTGACGTGATTTTCTTGCACGCTAAACTGTCCAAGAAAATTGTAATTTTTTGAGGGGCGTATCATGCTGTGGCACGGCACTTTATTTGTGAATTTGGCGTGCCATACACAACCGTTAAACCTAGTTTATCGACTGTGAAACTATATTTTGCTCATTTTTGTGAATGTGGCGTGCCATTATTGAATGTTTTAGAAATCGAATTAAAAGGATTTTTCGTCAAATTAGAAAGATTTTTCGTCAAATTAAAAAAATTATAAATACGGGACTTTTTTGTAAATCAATTAAACAATTAAAATCAATTTAAAAGATATAAAAGAGGCAATTCGTCTATAGAAACCTTAGCTTACTCAGTATTTAATTTAAAATCGGTGATTTTTTTTATTTCAACGTAAATACCGGTAACACACAACATGTATATCTTTATATATGGTATTATTATCTCAGACAAGCCATATACATGTATAACTTTATGAATCACTAATATTGGAATATTTTCTGAATTACAAACAGGGATGTACGTAGCAAACAAAGAAAAATATAAATATGACAGAGAGAATTCGGACGGACTGTTAATAATTATCACATTTATGGCCCAAAACTTTTCATTTCTTTATAAGGAGCAACTCTGTTACATTGCTATAATATTTCATTATTTAAAGAGTTTTGTTGCTTGTAATATTTTGTGAGTGAAGAAAACAATGGTCATAGTGTGAAAAATTGAGGTATTTCCCGAGAAATACTCAGGGGCCACTAGCTTGAAAACGAGGCCATTGACCATATTATTTGAAATTGAAATTTAACACAAGAATCATAGGTATACAATGTGCAATAGGCGGTTTTTCGTTCTTATCAGTGGAATTTTTAGTCATCTGAGTAAAGGTATACCTTAATGGAAGATACTTCTTAATTCTTCGTAATACAGATATCTTTCCAAATACAAATTTACAAACAGCATCGACATGTGTATAAAAATTAAGTGAATATTCAATATGAATTCCAAGTAATTTTTCATGTGTAACACTCTCAATGAAATTTGTAAATTTAAATTTTGGTTCGTCACTTTTGATCGTCTTTGATGTGTGTCTATCAACATCCATTTTGTTTTTCTAGTATTCAAAATCATCTGATTCCTAGAACACCATCCTTCTATATTACTTATGCCCGAAGATAACATATTTTGAATGGAAGAAACATTATTGTCAGAAAAGTGAAGAGTGGGGTCATCCGCAAATAAGTCAATGCTTGATTTCTGTATGAATAATGGGAGATCATTGATGTAAAATAAGAAAAGAAGTGCACATAAAATTTATCCCAGTGGCACTTCTGCTCTGACTAACTATGTTTCAGATAATATATTTCCACTCTGAAATCTACAGTTTAAGGACAGATGATACAACGGAAACCCATTTAGGACCTATCAAAAATATTTTTTAAATTCAATAGAACGAATTGTCTAATTTGTTTTAACAAATTTAATTCGATATAACAATTTCTTTGAATTCGTCACAATGAGTTTAATCTGTTATAACAAATTTGTTGAATTCGATATAACGAATTCAAAATATTCTTAATACGAATTAAACTCGTTTGAACGAATTCTAAAATTTTTAATAAAAAATTGAATTTATTCAAACGATTTTTTGAAAATTTGTTATAACAAATTAAATTTGTTTAAACGAATTCAAGAAATCGTTATTTCGAATTCATATATATTTTTCTATAGGCCCGATTGTTGAATTTGTTGAAACTAATTTAATCCGTTATAACAAATTACAGATTTTTTTTTTGAACTTATTTAATTTGTAATAAGAAATAAAATTTTATAATTCGTTTAATCAAATTAAATTCGTTATAAAAACTTTTGAATTCGTCATAACAAATTAAACAAATTTGTTATAAGAGATTAAAATTGTTAAAACAAATTCTAAGGAATTGTTATAATAAAGAAATGGATTCGTTATAACAAATTATATCGAATTCAAATATAATTTTTGATAGTTCCTAAATGGGCTTGCGTATGATACAAACAAACCTTTGTCAAAGAATTTGAAAATAACAACTTGGGCCATGTTTAAGGGGGCCGATTGTAGTTTTCATTGCGCAACATTTCGCACACCATAGTAAAATGAGGCGTATTTACTGTTTTTGAGCATTTTTTTTTCTCGCTTAATTAATAAAATTAAACAAAATTTTTAAAAAAATAAAAGTTTAAGAATGTCAATAGAATTCTTTAAAACTGATTTTTTAACGATTTTGCAATTGATAGGTCAATTGACGTCGTTACAGTGTCTTTTTCATGTTAATGTAAACTACGGCTCTTAAAGAAAGGGTTCATAAAATGTTATTTCAGAAAAAGTAATAAAGATACGCTTTTGAAATTTTAAACAGAAATTTGAGAATATCTCCATTAATTTAAGAATGTTTTCCTATAAATCCTTTGTGCCCGTCATAGTTTGTTGTACTCTGTAAAAACAAGAACATTCGTTAATTTTTGGCATTTTTAGATGCCCCTCTGGTAACTAGCTTAAGACGGTAGAATGTTTTATTTCATACATATAATGTACAATACAGTGATACTCATGAAATTTTTAGTTTGAACAAAAAGTATATTGTAGTATTTGTTTAATTTGCTTTAAAGTGCTAAAATTGGCATTTTCCTATATAATCCTATGGTATAATGTACCTGTATTTGAGACGGTCCCTTAATAATAACTGGACGGTAGATTTTCCCAGCTGTGCATGTGCATTGAGGTTAATGTAAATTATTCATGGTATAAAAATGAAGAGTTTCGCTATTGTAGTTTTCACACTATAAAATCATAGTCCCCCCCCCCTAATGAGTAATATGAATAACTTTCATTGCGTAGTTTTTAATTTTTTATTCAGAGAACTTTATTCGGTAATAACCAATATTTGCCCCCCAAATCAAACTTTGATGGAGATATATTTAGTTAAGCTCTTAAACAGGGAAATATATGCTGACTTCAAAGCACTGAATATTTTCATAAGTAATGACGCCATATGTACGTAATGACGTCACAAACATGACGTAAATTTAAGTTTTTTTATGAATTTTACAGAAAAATGTACATATTTCGTCGATATTTTGAGTAAAAGTCACCGAGCGTATGTGTGTTCAGGATCAATATTTTGATATAATGTGTAGAATGAACATATCAATGAAATATGTCAATATTGTTCCTGAACAAACTTGCGCCATATAAATTTTAAAGCTAAAATTGTTGAAATTTTGTCCATTTTGTCCTCCTTCTAAAAAAGGATATAAAATCGGACTAGTTTGTGACGTCATAAAAACCAAAATTGTAAATACACTGCTTTGACACGATAATATTTTCTGTTAATTTATATTTCTCATACAATTTATTGAATTCAGCACATTTCAGGAAGTTTTCAAGTTTTGACTTTTGTGGGGGCAAATATATGCAATATACCGCATATAGTTCTTTGCACAAAAATGGAATTTAAAGTGAAAAAGTATTTGTATAGATTAATAAGGATGGTTTTAGAAGAGCAGATCTTTGAACAACACAGAAGTTGACAATTTCTTTATATTCAAGAAATCTATTATATGCATCGATTGCGATAAGATAAGGCCCAAAAAATATATACTAATCCAGGAATATTTTTTTGTTTGTATCATCTTTCCTTAAATATGAGTCAAACCATTGTATTGCTTTGGGGTCAAATTTGTAGCAACGTTGCTGTCTAACAATTCTTATGTTGGACCAGCAGGCCAGTCAACAAGGAAATTGTTAGACCAATGTAATAAACATTTTTATTAGTACTTAATGTATAAACAGCTGTTCATCAGAGTGTAGCAAAAAAATGTATTAAAAAGCTATGTATCCCCGATACTTTGATTACGGGGGCATACAAAAAACAGAGCAAAACTTATTTTATGGGAGGGGAGGGGGTTGATAATGCTTCATATATACTTAAATTTCTTTACCAACTTTCTATACCAACCAAGCACAGACAAGGTGTAATCCTTCCCCTTTTCTACTGAAGGAATTGGTTATATATGACTACAAATTATCAAGACGTCGGACTACAGGGCTGTCGGACTATCGGACCGTCGGACTACTGGGCTGTCGGACTATCGGACCGTCGGAATACTGGGCGGTCACCGTTAATCCTTTGCAAATATTAATAGAAACTTAAAAAATGTGAATACGAAAATCACAAGGGACAATGCAACATCGGCCCTTTCCTCCTTATAAAGCGTGACTCCATAGAAGTTCTTTTTTCCGTGTTTCAATCCATACATGTATATATCATAACCTGCTTTTCCTATATTTCTTTGTTCAGGGATAGGGATACATGTTAAGGTGTTTAAGATGAACGTAAATAAACGGGCGAGTTTTAGGGGAAAAAATTGAGTAAACTGAACTTGAATTAACACGTGCACTTTTAGATAAGTCATCGTGTGGCACAATTTTACACCTCAAATCGACATCATATGACCCCCATAACGAGGGGAAGAGGAATTCATGCTCGATTTTTTGTCACGGTCTTAATTTTACCGATAGAATTCATTGACTCCCCATTTTGTTCGCTTGGCAATTAGGGTCACTGGGCTATGAGTGTTGTACAATTGTTTGATGTTAAATGCTTTATTTCACAAAATTTATGCAATGTTTTCCGTAAAGAAGATTTTATTATTTGGAATCAGCGTACATTTAAAAATAGATATATCAAAATGCAATAATCATTTCTTGCTGGACTCTGTAAACGTGGCTACATGCATAAAGACGAAGTCTCACAGAACTTCGCTGATGGAAAATTGCAGGTTTGCTTGCGATATTTCATAAATATCAGTCTACATACTTCATAAAAAATGCTTCAAATTTTCTCGGCATAAAATCTTATTTTCATATAACCTTGACAAGTACTGAGCTTTCAAAAAGGAGGAGTTTCATGGTGGAATTAGGATTTTAAAAATAAAAAAAAAATTGAGATTTCAAAATAAAATGCTAAAGTCTATTGTTTTATCCTACATGTATACTACAGCCAAACCAGAAGTAAATGTATTCTCCGAAAATTCTGATGTGCTGTGACAATTTTCAAGGAATAAATAAGAGATTAACAATAAAGAGGTTACACAGATCCCGTCTGGGATGATTTAATTGTAGAAAAATTTGTACAAAAACCAGATGTTTGGTTAAATTTGTTACTGATGCAAAATGAGTTACATGTTGATGCGCAGGTTGAACCAAAATAACCAGCTCTGCAAGCAGAGCATTGACCATCAAGCTCATGACAAGATGCAGTTGCGCAGGTTCGGCTACAAAGTTTGTCACACTTTTCTCCAAAATACCTAACCTGGCACTCTCCAAAACATTTACCCTCAGCTTGATTGCATCCATAACTGTCACATTTGCTGCAATTTAAGTTGAACTGCAGAAGGCCCCATGATAACCGATGTTACATTCAGAGCATGTACCATTAAAACGTTCACAAGTTCCGCCTTTGCACTGTGGGCTGCATATACTCTTGAGCAAGTTGGATTATAATAGGCTGGTTTACAAGATCCCAAACAGCCACCAGTTGATCTGTAACAACCAGAGGAATCGCAGTTTGGATTGCATATGACTTCACAAGTGCTGCCAAAATATCCCAAAGAACAGTCGTTAGTACAATAACCGTTATCTTTGGCACACATACGGTTATTGCAAGTCTGACTACACGTACCGTTACAGGACGGCCCATAATATCCTACTTTACAAGAAGCAATACAAGAGCCATTCGATCTGTGGCAACCAACAGCGTCGTAATTCGGACAAGTTAAGTCACAAAACTTGCCAAAATAGCCAACATCACAACCCGTTTCGCAATGACCTGAAGATCGTATGCATTTGTTATCGTCTCCATAGCAAGTTTCATGGCACAGTATAGAGCAGTAATCACCAAAACGTCTATGTATACAGGGATTGTCACACATGCGTGTAGCCTGATTACAAGAACCATTATAGTACTCCACACACTTAAACTCGCATTTATATCCATAATACCCAACATTAAAAGACGCTATACAGGAACCAATGGAGCGATCACAAGTTCCGGACGAGCACTGATTACTACAATTCTGATTGCAAGTTAAGCTGTAAAATCCGTCATTGCAAGCATGACAATACCCTGTATCTCTCTGGCATGTTTTTGAAAGCATATCGAACTACACTTCTGTGTAGGTTTGGCCCAAGGAACCAATTGAAGAATTCTGAGAACAGTTACCAGTATCTTGTTCACATAAATGTGAAGGACAATTTCCATTACAAGGCATTGTACAATTAAACCCGTAAAAGCTTTCTTTACATTTCAAACATTTCCCAGACGTTCGGTCACACAACTGATTTTCACAATTTGCGCTACATTGAAGATCACATTTAGCCCCGTGATATCCAGGCAAACAAGACTCAAAGCACACACCTGTTTCAAAAGAGCAACCCTGTGAATCGCAATTTGGACATGCACTTTGACATTTTCGACCATGATATCGACTGTTAGTACAACTAAAACAATCACCAGAGGTTTTGGAACAAACGGACCTATTACAGTTAGAACTACAAAACTGAGAACAGTTTGCACCAAAATAACCAACTTTACAATCTCCTATAAAATCTCCATTGCTTCTCGTACATGCCTCATTAAGACAACCAAATGAGCAACGATTTGTGCACATGCTACCGAAATATCCGGGATCGCACTGACTGGTACAGATTCCACTCGACTTCTCACAGCCAGTTGAATCACAAGTGGCACAGGAGTGATTACAAAATAATCCGTATAACCCCGAGATGCAGTCGGACGTGCATACTCCTGAAGTACGAACGCAAGTGTTAGACGAACATCCAGCGGTACAAAGTTTGTCACAAAAATCGCCGAACCTGCCGTCCTGGCAATTACCTGAACAAAACCCGAGTCTTTATTGCAGTTTCCACTGCAGGAACTTGCACACGTCCTAGAGGAGTAATCACCTAAATATCCATCCGTACAATCACCAACACACAATCCATCGGATCTAGAGCAATATTCAGTCTTAACAGTTTGGATTACATGGATTTGTGCAAATGTCTTCATAAAGTCCAGGCTTGCATCCAGTTGAACATACTCCGGTGTCTCGATTGCACTTTCCATCACACCCGGGACTGCTGTTCTTAGAACAGAAAGGTCCGTAAAATCCAGTAGGACAGTCGTACGTGCAGTGGCCATCATTCCGTTCACAGGTCTCCAGATAACAAGCAGAATTACATCTTTTGTCACATTTTTCTCCAAACCATCCAGCATCGCAGGACCCGGTACAATTTTCTGACTGTCTTTCACACTGACATGGTTCGCATGAAGAATCACAACGATCGTCGTAATATCCGTTAACACATCCGGTTGTACAGGTGGCGTTTGTGTAGAAACAGCTTTGTTCTACACAGAAAGGACTACAGGTATTTTCACATCGTGTTCCCCATTGACCATGACGACATCCTCCAAAGCAATTGCCAGTGTAACCGTCACATGAATTTTCACAATTTACGCTACATTGATAACGACTCCCCCTGCACTGTAATAATTGCTGTCACACCGATCACATTTTTCTCCAATCCAACCAGTATTAAAACCACCGGCACAGATTCCTGTTGATCAATCACATGTTGATCCTGACGTCACCGCTCTACATCCTCGGTTACAGAGTTGACAAGACGTTGATAAGGGGAAGTAACCACTATTGCACCGTGAGCATGACGTCACACCAGATGTTTGTATGCATGTCTGACAATTCGTTATACCACACTGGCCTGTAGAACTAGATTAAATGCCTGTGAAAGGTTAAAAATTAGAAAATGCTCAATGAGAAAGAGGTCTATGAGCGAATCCTCACTAGAAATACCCTCGCTCTGATGAGAATATACACTACATTCAGTTACAAGCAGATGCAAGGATAAACAGGAAATTTTCGTTAGATTCATATGTAAATAAAACCCACCATATTGCATACTTTCAGGTCTGCTTAAATTTACTGAGTAATTGCTGAGACAACTGCAGAGAAAATTTGTTTTGTAAAACTCGTTTAGTACGAACACGGATATTGCGAATATTACGAAGTTATCATGGATTCCCGGATGTATAGATTTAATGAATTTCTTATATTGTTATAACGAATTACGGATATAGCGAAGTAATTTTATAGGTCCCAGCGACTTCATTATAAGCGAGTTTCACTGTACATGTTTGGTATGGGAAGATGCATAGATAAACAGGAAATTAACACCGTATTTAAACAAAAATGAATCCCACCATATGACCTCCCTTAGCAAGGAATTAGCTTAAATTCCAAGCATCTGCAATGTTTAGTTGCAGTGGAAACTGACGAAAAATTATTATGCATGTTACAGAAAGACGCACGTATTTACAGGAATTTGATATCGGTTTTGAACAAAAATGAATCCCAACATATGACATGGCTTAAAAAATCCGCTTTGATTTCAAGCATCTGCGATGAGTAGTTGGTGAGGAAACTGTGACGATAATTTGTTTCAAACAGACACACACACAAGGGTAAACCGGAACATCCTCATTCCTTCGGAAAGGGGGTGGGGGTATATAATATATAATAATTTGCAAATACTTAGATACATGCTTTAAATCTTACTAGAAGAACTCGAATTAAAGAGTTACATCAGTAAACTAAGCTGATCATCAGCATATATCCGTTAAAAAAAAATATTTAACTATATGTAACAATAATATTATTAAATCTGAGTTACCGTATACCCCAGTGGATATCACAAGCAAGAAATTAGCTGCAATGACCTTCACTATTCGAACTTTTTTCATGTTATGTAAGCTCTATTCCAGTCTTGTACAGTAATGTCATTGATGCTCTGATGAATAAAAAAACGATACAAGTTTAACTCGGAAAATAAAACATAAACATTGATATCGAGTCACATTAGAATGTTACATCTATGGATTAGTAGAAATATCAATAGGGGAAAATGTATAGGGGGAAATAACTCGTATTGTTAATATTCGCTACATTCACGATTTTAAAAAAAAAATCGGTGATTTGAAGATTCAGTGAATAAATAATCAATAATATCCATGTTTTATTTGGAAAATTGAGAATAGACTATTAAAGGTTTATATACCTTAAACGTGCAGTACAAAGTCACTTTAGTAGTAACGAGTAGTTTTTTTCATTCAATTAATTTAATTATTACGCTTCACTTTTATTCCAATCAGCAGATGATAACCTGTATTTGTTTAAAAGCTGTTTTAGTAAGCAACATTATGTTTCATCAATCAAAACACATGGGGCGTGGGTTTTGATATTAACCCCTGCGTAACTATGTGTATTTGTTACCTGCATTATCAGGCGTATTAGTTTTATTGACATTTTGGTTTCATAAAATCATTCAGATAACTATCGAACTTAAGGTCAGACGACACGTTCCTCAAAAATATATAATTTTTCTGAAGAATTTGTCATTGAAGTATAGGTACTTAAACAAGATTCCTCGCAAAAAACTAGGGTACCTTACCAGGCATTTGGAGAAGTTACCATAGGTTCATATTTCTTATATAACTCTTATGGGTAATATTCTGAATGGCCTATATCACAATTTTTGGTGTACTTAAATTTAAAAACATTTTGAAAACAGTGTAGAAATCAGAAGACAATGACAAATATGAATATTTTTTAATCATACCAAGAGATACAAAAAATATATGTGAGGAACGTGTCGTCTGACCTTAATGAAGATGTGGAAGGATATTATTTCGTCGACCTATATTAACACTTTTTTTACTGTCCAGTGGTTTTTCTCCGCGTTGAATTGATAATCTAGGGGTGTACATGCACTCATCGTAATAACATATTAGGAAAGTCTTTCGACGTTTATAGTCAAGGACTTTTGATAACTGCACTATTTTTAATTTATCGTCAATTATTTATTAAATCTAGATAATAAAAGATGTTGCACGTTTGCTCGTGATATAATCTTATTGTTCCACATGCCACAATTATTCGCATGTCCAAATATACTAGACATTTTCTTTTCTTGAGTTAACATAAGAATTAATTTTTCAAATATCATGATTTCTTTTACAGTTTATAAAGAAAAAAGTGTAAATCTTATTTTGTTTGCAGAAATGATGAAAGGCACACCAAAACTTATGCGAGTGTCAGTACAGCGAGATCTTGGTGTCATGAATTCTAAATTCAAATAGAGTTATATAATGGCTAGATAGGTTACACATTAAGTCTCCGCAATCTTATAAGGTATTTTTAAAAATAATTACAAAAACACAACAATCTTGTTATATTTAAAACTTTACCTGAACATTCGTAAGAAGACAATAGTCCAACACTTTCTTCCTCTGGAAATATATATAGATCGAACTATGTAGTAAACTTGTATGCTTTATAAATTTAGTTGATTGTTTTGAAGAAGACTGGCATGCAAAATATCTTTTTTTTTCAAAGCACGGAGATTTAAACTTTGGTTTTTCTGTCGATATAATTGTAAGGCTATGAATTTCGGCGTACGTTTTGCCAATAAGTAGACAAGCTTAAATTATGCAGTAAATCCTTAACTCACTCATACATTTTCTCTCTAAAAAAAATTCACTATTCCTTGATGTTGAAGGTATTTGAGAAAAAATCGTTTGAATACAAAAAGTAAATACTGTTGAAGGACATCAAATTTTGACTTGGAACCTGTGGCCGCAGGTTTCTATACATTCACTTCCTTACACAGGACCAATGTTTTAAAGATTCCTTGGTTTGTTTCTTACTGTGGCCCTTTCTATATGTGTACCTATTTGAATTTCTCAAGAGAACCAAACCCGGAGCAAAGATCTCGAAAAATTCACCTGGCTATAATGCTTATCAATCTTATAATATAGTTTCATTAGTTCTTTATATTATTTATACATGTACATGTAATTAAGTACACAGCAAAGCTGTAAAATTTTCATATAAAAAATTAAACCTGTAATTTTTTAAAGTCAAGTTAAGTCTTATTAAATTCAAATGCTTCCTGAACATTTGATAAGCAGATTATATATTGGAAATAAACAAAACAGCCATATTAAATATCCTAATGAATATTAAAGCAAAACGATTTAAACTCCATATTGTCTTTAGGGATCAGTAATCTTGTGTTAGGTTTGGTATCATGTGCCTTCTTGGGCTGAAAAATTTAAATAAACAGACAAGTAATTATTTAGGTTTGTCTACAAGCGCATATTTAAAGAAGTGGCAACTTGCAAGAAGTTGAAAAATTAGGACATCAAGTGCACTAAATCTTGTTAAAAAATCTTGATATTGATTTTTCTTCAGTGGTAAAATAACGAAGAAAAATACCAACAGTTAGACTGAACACTATTAAAATTGACACACGAGTTATTGTTTGAATTATTTAATATTTCAATTTACACATGTAAGGAAATACTGAGTATGTGAATATAACGAGTAGTATTCGAGTTCAAAAGTCTATTTAATATTACAAAATAGGAGCACAGCAAACACTTAAAAAGTATTCTTAATATTAGATTTTCTTTTTTTATATTTTAATAGTTTTTCACAATCGCTTTTAAAACCCAGAAAGTGAGCCCGGGGTTAGCTCTGGTTTTATATTGTGTCCGGTCGGTACTCTATCTCTGTGCGGCTAGATAAACATTATGGACATCAAAGTTGCAGGCTTCAAAAAAGTCTTGTCCAATTGTTTGACTAAGTCTGGCATTTCTCACGTAAGTCTCACGTAAATTCCAGGTACTCTCAATCACCGCAAGACCCCTCTGAACTCCCATGATCCTGCCTTCCGTCTAACGCTTGTTCCTTCGCCGTTGAATGGACCTGATTTCGATGAAAGGTGTGACATTGTTACTAAAACTTAAAACTAGAATATCAAATGTTTCTCCTCCTACAGTCTGGTGTGATTTCAAAATAATTTGGCACACAAGTAGACTTCACTACGATACGCATTCATATAGATCGGTTTATGATTTCGATGAACTGAGTTGCCATGGTTGCTAAGAAGAGAAAATTCTTTGAAAAATTTTCAAAAATGCACTCCTCCAACAGTTTTGGTCTGATTTCAATATAACATAACACGCATGAGACTATAGTTTTCTTTAGGCCATAGAGAGTTGTCATTTAAAATTTAATTTCAAAAGTTCAAAGGCTTCTCGAGATATCGCTTGGTAATAAGGCCAAATAAGGTTTCAGACAGACAGAACAACAGACAGACAGACCGAAATTAATAACCCCCACTTTCATTTGGAGACAATATTCCAGTTATTGTTATCCCAAAGTTTTAAGTTAGATTGCTACTTTTTTAATTATTTCAATGATTTGTTATACAATTAATATACAATCAATACGAGGGGTTATCAAAAAGTTCTTGGATTGGCGTTGTAAAATTAATACTGTTCAAGGTACTTCAATGAAATTTGGAGTGTAACTAAATATACATTTTTCCTATGTACTATGAAGATTTTATATTTTATGTTTGAACGTATGCGATGGTTTGTCTAGTCGGCACAACCTCCAAATATGACAATTTCGGATCTTAATAAATAAACAATAAATTGAAAAATAATGTTTAATTTTTTATCCAATTTTACCGTTATCTTTACAATATGACGTCATACAACTGTGAAAGGGTGATTTATTTCTTATATAAATTATTATATTCAGGATTATAGAAATTCAGTTGATTTATCCGCGTCATATTTCTTTTCAGCATTAAGATAAAGTCTTTGTGATTATTTTATGGCATAGTAAATAATGAAAGTAATATTTTCATATATCAGTGTATTTTATATTTTGAGAGCAATACAGTAAAGTTGTGTATTATTTGTAAACAGATCACTGCATGAGTTCACTCATTTGTGCATTTGAGTGTTTTGGGGTTAATATCACATATATGTATGATGTTTATATATGTATATATTGAATGTTGTCCATATAATTATATTATTCTGGAAGAGTTCAATATAATTTGATCATAATGTTTCATTTATAAATTCCAGTGTATATGCTTTGTATATATATTTGATTTAGAAAGATAACTCTTATAATGTTTTATGAATGAGCACAGTTAAAGGGAAATCACGCTTTATTTTGACCGCGCTTTCTGGCAAGTGATCCACATATATGTATTGTTGTATAAAATATTTATAATTTATATTATATATTTCAGAGCTGTGATAATACTGATTTAATACACTTGACCACAAAGAAAAACATTATTCATAAACAAAACCCATTTCACAACCATGCCGGTATATCTTTAAATTTTACGTCACTTTATACATTCTGTGGAATTTTAATGCCAATTGCAAGTTTGTATAAAATTTTATGAGTGAAAAATGACGCCGGAGGGGAGAGTTTTTTCGCGGAATGATATAAAGTTTTGCGTTCAACTTGGTAAAACTCTAACAGAGACCATGGACATGTTTAATCAGGCAGTGGAAAGTAAAAAAGTATCAAGATCACTTGTCTTTAAGTGGTACAGTGTATACACGATTTCGAGACAGTAGAGACAAATATTTGAAAATGTCCCGGATGTATGTAAGATGGGTTCCAAGACTATTAAAAGATTTTTTGAAAGTCAGAGGAAGAGTTGAAGAATATAAAAGTTCCTGCGCCGATTTTGCAAAGATCAACAAAACTTCTTTCACCGAATCATAACAGTAGACGTAACGTGGATATCCAATTTTGTCCCAGAAAGTAAACAAATGTCAGTGCAGTGGATTTGGTCTAATTCACCCTACAGGAAAATCAGTAAATGTAAAATATTACCAAAATAATATCAAAAGTCAGATATAATTGTTATTGCATAAAAAGTAAAGAAATACTCTAGGCCTAACTTTCATTAAATCAACACATAAGAGCCAAATAAAAGTAATATAATAAATTCAAATATTGATTATGTAATTATAAAAGAGAACAAATATTTTATCATTAACATTTTTTTTTTGGTAATTATCAACGCGCAACTACACTGCTGATTTTCATTTCTTGGTTTAATCAAAGGATTAAGTTAATGCCCTCAGGAAAAAAAGAGTGATTTTTACATAAATCGGGAAAACATTCTTCTACATCACGACACACACCAAAAGAGACTATACTCACAATTAACTTACAGCTAGGAGCCGTAACACTGTCCCAACCACCGTACTCAACGGATCTGGCACCTTGCGACTTTGCTCTCTTCCAAGTCTGAAAAGCGTTCTACGAGAGAAAATTTCATGACATCACAGAGCTGAAGTCAGCAGTAAATCAGACACTTGGATCCCATCAACAGGGCAGGTATATCAGTTCATAATTCAATCCTGTGTACGTCGTCATGAAAAGTGTATTGTTGCAGACAGAGAGTACTTTGAAAGGTTAAGACGTGGTGACCTTGCACGACGTCAAAATACTGGACCGGCAACACCGACAGGTTACCATACCTTGTCTAATTAATTTTACGATAAAATTGTGTTGCAAAGTAAAAATTTCCGAATAACTTTTGTATATTCAAGTAGACAGTAATTATGAATAACCAAATTTATAACAATTTATTTTATAGCACCAGTCCACGAACCTTTTGATAACTCCTCGTAGATGTTTATCATACATTAGATTTTTCCAAGTTCAAGGTTTATTAATCTGACAAAAACTGCTCTGTCGTGCCAAAAAAAAAGAACCATGCAGACCTCAATATTTTAATGACTAGTAATATGTACATTAAATTTTATATCGGTACTTGAGCAACTTCTGCAAAGAAAATTACTTATGTTGTTGGTTGATCGACCATATATACAAGTAAGTACATGCCTCGTTTTATAAGTGCTGATAAATCTGCAAGATATAACATTTAAACATAACATATAATGTACATTGAACTTAATTCTATATTGTTTAACGTCCATCTGGAGATTCTTTTCACTCAAATGGAGACGCCGTCACTTGTCGTTGGAGAGGATGTGACCAACACCTTCCTAAAGATTCTGTGTGTCATGACGTAGAAAACAAGCATAGCTACATGTAAAAACAGGATTTTTAATAACGAAAAACCCGCAGACAGTGGTGTTACTGTATTATTCACACATTTCGTCTACATTTACATATCGATGAAGAGCTTCATATGTATTTGGTGATTCTAAAGTTCCCAGTTCTGTGTAAGCAAAATCAACATGAGGAATCCCAGAATTGACATTTGGCCGAAGAACGTCGTATGTGTTTGGTTTTTCAAGAGTACCAAGTTCTGTGTAAGTCGAATCAAGCCTATGACAGAAAGGAAAGTTTCAGAAAATATAAACACTTTTTTAGCATTTTACTTGGCTGTTAAAATGTCTTTTTGTTATAAATCGTAACGATTTATTATAAAATCATTTAAGTAAATAAGAATTAAATAGGTATATTTAATTCTTTGAGAAGGAAGATTTATGTGAAATGGAATGTATAGTATTATCTACAAATTCCAATATTGTACAAGACGATAATAGCATCATTGTACAAGATGATCATATAATTTTCCAGATCGCGAATAGTTCTTCAGTAGAAAATATTAACATTTTTTTTAAAAATTTCCTTATTGAATTTGTTTAAAGAAGATTAAATTATTGCATGAAAAATTGACATCAAAATTATAGTTCATATTCCTTTAAAGATTTCCCCAAGGTAGGAAAGATGATAAAAACTTTTGTAAAAAAAAAAAAATGAAAATAACAACTTAAGTCATGTTTTGATGATGACATTGAATAGGTTTCACTGCATGGTTTTTCTTTTATTCAAATTTTCACTAAAATGGGATTTGAAGTGAAAATATTTGTATAGCTTAAAGAGGATTGTTTCAGAGAGGTGGAATTTTGAACATCATAGAACTTTAGTACAATTACTTAATATCCTAGAAATTTATTTTTTGCTTGATTTTCAATGAAATTAGGCCAAATTATTTGTTTGTATCATCTGTCCTTAAATAATACATTTCCTTCAAAATCAATAAACTTTTACATACGTTTCTCCTCCAGTGGATGTACCTGAAACGTAGTTTGTAAAGGTGAAAATTAAAGCCCCATCTCGTACAATTTGTGAGGAAAGTTTCATTTTTGAAAAATAGGTCAAACGTTAAGGTCAAGGTCATGTTGCCAAAACTCGTAGTATTTTTAGAAGGGTGTAGTGTCAGATATTTTACATTTGAAAGGTGAAAGCCCTAATTTAACCTAATATAAAAGTTATGAACAAGGTCAGTTTGTTGGTAATAAAAAGTCAAACTTCGAGCTAAAAGTCACTGGGTAAAAAATCGTTGTGCATTAAGAAAGGTCTCGCCACAATATATTTATTAAAAGCCCTCTCAATTTTCATTTTAAAGTTTAGGCCAATTGAATTTAGAGTTAATTGTAACTTTTGAAAATTAGATCAAACTTTAAGGTCAAGTCCTTTTTCTATTTGTTTGACTGATAGAAGGACAGACGAATGAAATTTAATGTTCTCTCGCTTTCCCGAAAGCGAGGGACGATAATGAACTATTTACAATATCACAGCAATGCTTTCGTAGAAAAAACACCTACCTGAAACATTAAGATTTATGCTTTGTCTGTAAATAAATTATAATAAATAAATTGTATATCAATTTAATTACAATATTAAAATAAACGAAAATCATAAGAATTACTCGAGAAGTTGATCTAAACAAACAATACATGTTAACATACCCTTCTTTTAATTACACTGTGCTCAGCAGCTACAATAGAAAAATTGTACACGTATAGGAGTTAAAATGTAGCTATACACAAGTTTAGCACGGGTAGATGCATAGATAGGAAGTTGACATAAGATTATAAAAAATTATCCCACCAAATGACCTGCCTCAACAAAGTTTATGCTAAAATACATATCAATCATGTGTAATTGGAAAGAAAACTGCGACAAAAATTATTGGTTTGTTTGGTACGGACAAAGCACAGATAATCAGGAAGCTGCTCACGAAAATTTCATTGATAGTATTGATTTTATACATCAACAACCAGAATTCATGCATTTTTTTCTCACTGTAATTAAAAAAACAAATTGCCTAAAAATAAGATGTCAATATTTTTTCTTCAAAATATTACACTACTTTGTTCAGCGTGCAGATTATCTTTGTCCGTATTGCAGAGGTTCAACTGTATTAAAAATAATCTTCGCAGAAAGAAAATTCTGTTTTCCGTAGAAATAAAAGGAATTGAAAGTCATTATTGCTAATTAAGGTAAAAGATTCAATATTTCTCTGTCTTCTAAAGATGACGTACCTCGACACGTCTTGTGTATAATGAGGAACAATACAAGACTTCCCAGGAGAAGAAGAAGACCAGAAACTACAACACTAGTTATGATGATTGCTGTGTCACTTGCTGATAGCTCTGTGTATGGTTCCATTTTTTCTGGAAAAAAAAATCAATGTTTATCATTGACTTTTCAATGAACATGCAGTCACAATTTAATCTAATCAATGGCTATCACAATTTAAGTGACCGCAGCTATCTTTCAGATATATCATTTTCACTTTGAAGTCTGATTATTAATGTAATTAAGAGTTCGAATTCCATTTTTCACTGTGTAGTAATAACATGTACACTTATAATAGCTGGAATCGAACCCCCTCCCTCTTCAATTGATTCTTGTTACGTTTTCTCTCTCATATTTTTATACATTGATACATGCATCCCTTTCAGCTGTCACTGTATGGAATAATTAAAGAACCGTTACATTACATAGTTATTAACTGGGTCTCTAGAGTCTAGACGCATCACTGCTGTTTTGTCTGACCAATCATTCAATCTAATTAATATTTTAATCGTGTAATCGGGGTTTTCTTTATCTGAAAATTGAACATTTACCTTTGACTCAAAAGCAGATATTTCATATAAACTTTACTTAAGTGCCTTTTAAAATAAAATGCATTATTCTTTTTTTTTAGGTTTGAGAATATCAAACTATACTCATTATGTAAGCTTACCTTACTTTGTAGAAGGCATTACACATAAAGGCATTCTGTCATATCAAACCCGGATGTAAACAAGAGGTCCAAGGGCTTTGAATCGCTCTTCTGATAAATTATACAATCTATCCTAAGACCTAAGATGCAACAATGACAAAGTTTGATGATTCTTAGCCAGTTAGGGCTGAAGATATTTAAATGTAACTATAAAATTCTAAAAGTAGGTCATGGTGACTTACTTTTTGATTGAAATTTCCTGAGGACACAAGATGCATAAATTGACAAAGTTTGATGATTCTAAGCCAATAAGTACTTGAGGTATTTAAAAGTGGGTCACAGTGACCTACTTATTGGTCAACATTCTCTGAAAACCCAAGGTGCATTAACTGACAAAGTTTGACAATTCTAAGCCAAAAGGTACCCTAGAATACTTAAATATAGCCATAAATGTCACAAGTAGGTCACCACGACCTATTTTTTGATCATCATTCTCAGAAAACCCAAGATTCATCAAAGAACAAAGTTTGATGATTTTAAACCAATAAGTACCTGAAATACCTAAATATAGCCATCAAATGTCAAAAGTAGGTCACCGTGACCTACTTTTTGGTGGACATCCTCCGAAAACCCAAGATGCGTCTACTGACAAAGTTTGATGATTCTAAGCCAATTAGTACCTGAGATATTCAAAAGTAGGTCACCGTGACCTACTTTTTAGTCAATATGCTCCGAAAACCTAAGATGCATCAAATGACAAAGTTTGATGATACTGAACCAAATAGTACCTAAGATACATAAAACTAGCCATAAAATGTCAAAAGTAGGTCACCGTGACCTACTTTTTGGTCGACATTCTCCGAAAACCCAAGATGCATCTACTGACTAAGTTTGATGATTCTAAGCCAACAAGTACCTGAGATACTTAAATATAGACATAAAATGTCAAAAGTAGGTCACCATGACCTACTTTTTGGTCGTTAATCTCCGAAAACCCAAGATGCATCCACTGACAAATTTTGATAATTCTAAGCCAATTAGTATCTGATATACATATATCTAGCCATTAAATGTCGAAAGTAGGTCACAGTGACCTACTTTTTAGTGGACATTTTCTGAAGACCAAAGATGCATCAACTGACAAAATTTGATGATCATTGGTCTAATAGTATTCAAAATATGCCTTTTAAACAATTTGAAAACAAATGCCTGCAAAGTTCAAAAAGTAGGTCACAGTGACCTACTTTTTGATAAATATGTTTTAAGGCCCCAAGATGCATCAACTTACAAGATTTGGTGATTCTAAACCTCTCGGTGTCTGAAATAATGGGATTAAATGTTTTAGAAAAGATTAGCCATAGTTCAAAAAGTAGGTCACAATGACCTACTTTTAAGTTGTTGTTGTTTGTGGACCCAAGATGCACCAACTGACAAAGTTTTATGATCATAGGCCATAAAGTGTCCAAAATATGCCTCCAAATCAATTTGAAAACAAAAGCCCGTAAAATTTAAAAAGTAGGTCACCGTGACCTACTTTTACATTAACATGATGTCAAGTCCTGAGATGCATCAACTTACAAGATTTGATGATCCTAGTCTTTATATTAAAGACAAATATCAATGTTTATAATAAGTGTAAATTTCGGTCAACTTTGAAGTAACCTTGAGACCACGCCCTTTGCCCCAGGGTCATGCCTTGAACAATTTTTAATCTTCAACATATCCCGACCCTTGTATGTAAGTTTGGCAAAATTCTGCCAGATGGTTCTGGAGAAGATTTTTTAGCAACCAGTACTTTTGGTTTTATTTTCGTGGTTATCTCCCCTTGTTTTAGGGTCCAACCCCTAATTTTAGTATAAATGGTAGCCCTTGGGCCAAGGATACCCTGTGACAAATTTGACAATAATTGGCCAAGGGGTTCTTGAGTTATGGCCAATATTCTAAAAAGTTAACGCACACCGCACGACGCATACCGCACAAATGGCCATAGCATTAGCTCTTTGAGCCTTTGGCTCAGAAGAGCTAAAAAGAGGACTGACTGACTGACAGACGGGTCAAAAACATTATACCTCCCGCAACTAGTTGCGTGGGGTATAATTATACACTCAGCATGCTTATTTTGGTTATTGAATACCCAGAGGTAGATCAGAGTAGCAAAGAGAAATTGCATTTCCACTTTTAGTGAATTTATGTTTATAATAAGTGTAAATTTCGGTCAACTTTGAAGTGACCTTGAGACCACGCCCTTTGCTCCAGGGTCATGCCTTGAACAATTTTTCATCTTCAACATATCCTGACCCTTGTATGTAAGTTTGGTGAAATTCTGCCAGGTGGTTCTGGAGAAGAAGATTTTTTAGCAACCAGTAATTTGGTTTTATTTTCGTGGTTATCTCCCCTTGTTTTAGGGTCCAACTCCTGGTTTAAGTATAAATGGTAGCCCTTGGGCCAAGGATACCCTGTGACAAATTTGACAATAATTGGCCAAGGGGTTCTTGAGTTATGGCTAATATTCTAAAAAGTTAACGCACACCGCACGACGCACACCGCACAAATGGCCATAGAATTAGCTCTTTGAGCCTTTGGCTCAGAAGAGCTAATAAATGTTAAATATCAAGTCAGGCATGTGTTCTAGAGTTTCCTCTTTATTTAAAAGTCTGTGTATTTTTTTCTCTCCAAAAACGCCTGGTTTTAAATGCAAACCAAGCCTATCAACACGTGTATTTAAAATCTATTTTAAAAATATCTCCTTCATCATGTCTGTACTATAAATATGAATTATTAATAAGGGGGGGAAGAATGATTGTTCAATGTATCCTACCTTTACAGAATTATATAACACGCAGAACATACCAGATTTAGGTTGAAGGACGTCAAATTTACAAAATATTTCTTTATACCATGGTTTGGGTTCACGACCCTGGGTTTGACCTCACGAGACGAAGTAATAACAGAAATTCTGAACCAGTTGAAAAGTCGATTCAATCAATATAGTTTCACTCTTATTTTTGGAAATTAATAACTATGTTCAGGCCTTCTTGGATTTGTTTTGACAGTAAACAAATTCAGATAAATTTGTTTATTGTGATACAATTTCTTTATTGAATTGTGAAATTTTGTCAATTTGAATCGAGACTCTGTTTTGCATTGCATGGATTATTGAAAGAGTATTGCAAGCCATGGTATAACTGCAACAATTTGATTATATCATAGTGTATGGAGATTTATACACGAATGCCTTTAACATGGGGGCAATGGAAGTTATATCATAGGTTAATAGTTGAAGAACGAAAAACAAATTGTGGACAGCGGACACAGAAATGTTCATTATGCTTGAGAATTGCTCACTCGTTTGGAGACACTACTATTTGTGAGTGGATATATGTACAAAACAATTACCAAGGAACAATTGAGGAATATGAAAAAAGAAAACAATAGATCTATGTCTAGATGGTATTTTAACCTTTTCATTTGTACATGATTAGCGTCTGAAACGGGTACTCGATTAAAATATACTTTGCATGCTAAATACATGTACGTAGAAGAGATAAGTAAAATTAATGCTGAAGCTAAAGACAAAATTGCAAAGACAGGCTGCCGTCCTTATCAAGATCATTCTGCGTCATGGTGCCCCATCCACGCATAATGATAACTGACACTGGCTCCGAATTCAAAATCAAACAAACCTCAAGGGCTCAACAGTACCTACATCTACAAAGCTTTTATTTTACCACGCCGCACCATGCCCAAGCCGATGGCCTGCATGAGAGGACCAGAGTTTGTGAAAAGTAGTTCAAGGCAATGACGATGACTAGTCAAAATGCATCGACAATAAGTTTTAAGCCATTAAAATGACGACGCCGTCTTTCACAAGTTACGGACAGATACGGACGTATACCAAAAATAATCCATAGAAAGACAAAAATCCAATTAATTTTCTCAACGTATTTCTCTCGCTTCAAATTTACCTGCCATGTTTACATTCGGAACTGTCTAGATTGTTGATAGTAAATGCACTGAGTAAGAGTTATAAACCGTGTTTCTTTTGCTACATTACGAATAAACGGAAGGAATTCTATTGTTAAACCGGGTCCGTAGTACATCATTTTAACGATAGAACGTTCTATCTACATTATGTCATAATGGGAGTCGTGCATAAAGATGGAAAAAAATATTCTCCAGTCACAGTGTAGTTAAATGGCAAATGCATCTTTTTCGTATTTCTATATACTGTAAATCACTTTTTATTCGCGAGAACTTTATTTTCGCGTAATTACGCGAGACAGTGTGCTCGCGAAAAATAAGTTCTCGCGTACAATAGTATTCCATAAGATTATATAGAGCAATAACCACAATTCGTGACAATTTTGTCTCGCTAATCAAGTGTCAATGACTATCGCGCGAAAATAAGGTGTCGCGAAAATTTAGTGTTCTACATTAACTGTTTGCTCGTGCACAGCTGCTGCTGTCAACAACGTTATGTTTTAAGGGGATACCCTGCATACTAATCAATCAATTTCTTTTTTTCAGGAAATTGCCACACAATCCATAAATGTACAGCCAATAATCCTCATCGGTAATATTACCATTCCATTCAAGGTTGAAAAGTTAACGTCAACTTTCTTCCTTCTACTGAATTTTTAATCAATTCTCTCGAATTCTGCGGCAGCTTTACAAAACAGATTCCTGACAGATTTTAAGACTACACAACAGCCATTGTATATTATGACGGCCATTATCATCTATTTGACTTACACGCAAGGGGTGCTTCAGTGGCAATTTACTTCCAAAATTCTGTTTAGAAAATTTGTCAGCTGTTTGTCTGGACATAAAACGATGTCTGTCCATTGTAGATCATCTGCAAAGGACAACCTTCACCTCTTAATTGACATCGCTATTGCTCACTACTGAAGAACAAGAAGCCAAAGATTCCAGCTCCCAAAACACTTCTTGAAACTAAAAAAAGTTTTAAATCTTTGAAGGTTTAAGGTCTACTTACCGGCTAGCAAACCAGGAAAGCGTTTTATGAGCCCGGATCGAATGATCCGAGGGCAGTCGTATATTGTTTCTGTACTGTCTGTCTGTTAATCTTCGCCATAACTTTTGATCCATGAATAAAAGAGACTTCATATATGAATACTCCACTATTTAAGTTCTTTCAAATTTCACCAAGGTTAATGACCTTGTGACCTTGACTGTTACCCACACGCTAATTATATCATTTTTTGTCGGCAAACTTTAACCTTCGCCATAACTTTTGGTGCATACTGCACTATTTAAGCCCTTTCACATGACACCAAGGTCAGTGACCTTGACTGTGTCCAATATGCTAAAAATAGTTATTTTAACCTTCAGCATAGTTTTTGAACCATGAGAGATAGATACTTCATATGGTGTTCATTCTTCACTAATCAAGTTCTTTAGAATGACACCAAGATCAATGACCTTGTGACCTTGACCTGTATGCTAGAAATAAGTTTTTTAACTTTGTTGCTGCCAGGTGCATAATGTTACACAAACACATCTTATTTTTGACAACTTCATCCATTGAGCTTTAACAGTGCCCGCAGCGTTATTCTTGATAATTCTATCGTGTCCTATCATGCGTGTATCCCATCAGGTTTTCCGTTTATCCTATCGTGTTTTGCTTTTTTCAATAATGCTATCGTGCTCTGCATTTATCAGGTTTTGCGTTTATCTGGTTTTCGGTTATCAGGTTTTCCCGTTATCAGGTTTTGCGTTTATCAGGTTTTCCGTGCATCGTTTTCTCCGTTTTTCAGATTTTCTTTTCGTTTTGTTAAAAAATTTAAATTGCGGAATAATTCAGAACAATGGCACAGAGATCGAAAGAAGGTAGAATATCAACTGGTGAAAAAACTAGAGATCATTCGATACTCTGCAGTTGATGTGCCTATCCAGAACATTAGAGAAAGACTACGTGTTCACCACAACTGCATTATTACATGTAGTCGTCAGATATATGCTTTCTTAGAACGCCGAAAATGTGGCCGAGGGTTTGTAAGGAAAACAATGACTGCTCATCCGTGAAATTGAAACCTCTCGACAACTGGATTTCTAAACACAATAGAATTACAACCCAGACTCCATATGAAGGGAATTACCGCCAAAAGTCTATGTATCTTGCTTTTATTCTGCCTACTTCTTTATGCTTTGTTATTATTGTAATTATATGTCACTTTATTGTTTTCATATTCGTCTTTATTACATTTCACTTTGACTTTTATCCTTCTTCATTTTGTCCTTACTTCTATGTTGCTTTATTCTTGTAAATTCATTTTACTTTCTTTTAAATTGATACAGTTTCTTAAATGATTATATCTATTACGAACGTTAACTCAATCACGCAAACAATGAAGCATATTAAATGAAGACGAATACAAGTTGTCCGAATTTAGTGCCGCATTATAACGCTAGGTGGCAGGGGTGTTCGCTAAGAGTGTTGGTAAAATTAGGTAAGCAAACCCGGGCCGGGGTTTTTCGATTTTTTTTTTCAATTTTTTAAATGAATGATGTTTGTTGATGTTCACTGATAGTGATGGTTCCTTCTGAAGACTATGCATTGGTACTTCCCCCGGGGAAGTTTAAATATATAGCTAGTCTTCCGTGGGAAACCTCGCTATATATAGCAATTCGCCCCCATTCCTAGCACAACCCCTTCCCCGAATATTTTTTTTTTATTAAGGTCTTCCGTTTCCAACGGAAGACCTTCTACTGATTCTGTTGGTAAAGATTATTATTCTTTTTTTTTTTCTTCTACTTCCTAGACGCCAACTTTGAGGCCTCATATCTCACTTATTTATCACCGGATTTGGCCCAAATTTTCAGACATTATAGACATTATTAAACTCTATCAGAGTTTTATCTAACATTTAAAAAATTCACTTCCGGTTTTGAGTTATTCCCCTTTAAACGAAAATTTATAGGCTTTCGTTTCCGGATAAAGGCTCAGAGACCACAAAAGCTGGAGCAGAATTTTTACTGATTTTAGGTAACAGAAGGATTGAAGTTGTGCACATCGGTTTTTGTTTTTCGATTTCTTTATTCACAATGGCGCTTTATAGGGGTCAAAAATAAGAACGCCTAAAAGAGCGGAAATTTACGCATATTTTCCTTTTTATCTTGAAAACTAAAAATATTTTGTTAAGACATAATGAACAAAAGTTGTGCATAATTGCAAGGGCTTTCATATTATAATATTCAAAAGGGGATGGCCCCTATAATTAGGGATCTAGTGCGCTTGAAAGTTTTTGCTTTATAACTCAAAAACGGTAAATATTTCGATCTGGATTTTACGGACAAAATTGTTCTTTGACACCTTTTTGATCTGATGAAAATGTTTTGTGTTTGATTATACCAGGGGTATTGCGTAATACGTAGTACAAAGCAGGCCAGGTAAACAGGTAGCGTTTTTCATTCGGAAAGGAAATCAGACCTCTTCATGTGTATAACTTAAACAGACTTGCCATCAATTATATACCCTACAGTATTTAATGTTAATTTTCTTTTAAATAAGGTTTTAAACGTGCTTTATGGTTCACTATTAAATGATTTATTACAACTAGTCTAACTTTCTTTTCTTCTTTTTTTTTTTGTTAGTTTAATAGTGTTCAAAAGCGGAGAATATTATATATCTTCCTACATTTGTTATTACAACAAACTATGTAAGTAATTTTAAACTGTATGCATTGAATAATTGACATCATTAGCTGTATGCATATTACGATCTCCATGTTTCAGTTCGATGTTTTCAGTTATGTAACATAACGCGCTAATCCCACGCTCCGATCGAGGTCACCAGTGTACTAGCCACCTGTGTTACATGTATAAACAAAGCAAGTATCTGTGGTCGCGTTTAACATCTATATTGTACAAAGAACTAATAACTAATGGGAAATTATGTTTTTAATTATATCAAATCAATAAGATTACTTTACCGATCTTTATAAAATATTATTCCAAACACTGGTTGCGTAAAATCATTTCGAATTTTAATCGCTTTCTTTGGCCTGTTCACGCATCAATACAATTAAAATAAAAAAAACCAACATTTCTCTATCCCGTGTTATTGTATTCAATTAATTCTTGAAAGGGGACTTCGACAAATAATTGTAATTAGTGACGGAAGTTTTGTGATAGGTACGTACTACGCATGCTGCGTACATATTATTTTTACCATCACTCGTTTGAATCTCCCTTTATTATTTTTTTAAATAATATTAAATAACATTAATAAATACATAAATAATATTACTTTCAAATATACTATAATTCACATCTTTGTAATATAGCAAACAGCGTCATCCAGCTCTGTCACTTTGTGTCTAAAGTGTTGTAGCCCAGTCCTCGTTTACATGCACGTGGCGAAAGAGAGCAGCGGGCATTCGATGTTAAAATACATTGTGTACTCTGATAGTCATAAATGGAAAAATGGGTTTGAAATCATGTCAACTCTTTCATTTTATTCAATTTCACTCTATCTTTCGCTCGTTTTAATCAGTTGTAATCGCTTGTGTTTTTATTCATTTCAAGTTTCATGCCTTTTAATACCCGAATAAACAATAGCTGGGTTTGCAAGAATTTATGTTTCTGTATTTATCGAGGTGGTAATTGTTTTATGGATCTTAAACTACACATGCATGATAATTGTAAGTGGGGTGAAGTTTCTAATTCACGGGAAAAAAAATCATCGAGTAGATCGCAATAATGTGTGTTTAAACGATCAGCATACCAATGCATACGGGATTTTCATTCATCGTCAATGCAAGTCAATTACACGAAAAAGATTGGAAAATTATATTGTGAATTATGATAAATATTGAGACTTTTTCCCATTCAAATTCACTTCGATGAACGAACGATTTTATTTGACAGTAAAAGACTTGAGTGTTCTATAATACCGCCATCTTAAAATGCCTTAGAATTTATTTTTAGTACAAAACACTGGGGCATTAACATAAATCAGTCTCTGTTATTTTTTTTTTACATGTCCGTTAGCTCCATATGTAATTTTACTTTCATTTTAATGATACATTGCGTAAGAACTAGCGATCTGCAGTTACCTAATACTTAAACCATTATTGATTTAACAAATTCGTTTTCAACACATTTTTTCTCATACACATTTTTTCCCCATCACAGATTATTTCCATGGTTATACCATCTTTAACTTTTAAAAGAAACTTCCGAATCATATGGATAGAATTATAGTAAAAGAAATGGATTGAACATCGATAGGTACATGTAACTCTTGCACGTCTGAACTTCAAAAGCGACTTCTTTGCTCTGCAATGCCTATTTATATTACAGGTTTGGATAAAATACCCCGATTATAGAATTTATGAAATAAAAGCATTCAACTAATATGGTCCAACTGAACAGCTTGAGAACAGGTTTTAATTAATGTGCAGTCACTAGCCAGTATCCCGGTAAAAGAGTATTAGGACCATACTTGCCAATACCATTTGTTTTTATAATTACCATTATTCAAAACCCATATTTTTTTTTATGTATAGCTATAGTGTGCTAACATTTAATTTTCATTTGTTCCGTGATTAAATATCGGTAGCAGGTTTAAATGTAAGAAGTAATAAACCTGCATCGTATTTCCAGAACTGAAATTTAAGAACTTTTATAACAATATGTCGCTGCTGAATATCATAAATTTATCATTATTACATGTAATTACTACATTTTTTACGACTTAATTTTAATTGTTAAAATCATAACCGGCGGCATAGTCAAACCATTTGTATCGTTTACCGTATATACATCATGTACATGTAATATTGAGTATTTTCTTTAAAATAATGAACTTGTATCTTACGCACATTAATTTTTCTTGGTTAAAAAATACATGAATTAGAGAGAGAGAGAGAGAGACTCGCCTTGCTCATATACATACAGGTATTTATCAAATAGTTCTTGTATCAAATATACCGGTATTGTCGAATTCATTCTATTCAATGTAATCTCCGTTTCCTATTTTAATTAAATTTATTTATAGATTTTATTCAACTTCAAGCACAATATGTAGTACTAAAATGAAGTCCATGCATGGTGCTGTTGAACATCCAGAATTTTTCTTTAATCTTTTATACCTGCGCTTCCTCCTTCACGGAAAAAAATGTAAATACATGTAAATTGAACGGCGTGTATAAACCGATGTGGTTTCGGCTAGGCAACGTGTTTTTGAACATGATCAGCGACCTTTGGGGGGGGGGGATAAAATGAAGATAATGCAGAAAAATGATTAGCAAAAATAGGAGGGTTTTTAAAAAAATATTATTCTCTCGAACTTCTGGGCAAGAATGAGAAACCATACTTATCAAAGCCTCCTGAAATACATGTAATAAAGATTACTGTTTTTCAAATCATGACTGGAATAGGTATTCAAAATTAAACATAGGAAGTTGTACCCCCGCAAACAAAGTGATTGTGTATTTTGGGGGTGGGGTGGGGTTGGATGGGTTAGGAATAACATTTTCTGTTTCACTGTCCAGCTGTCCTTCTGCCTCTCAAGGTTTTCCCAGAAGGCCAGGCTTTAAATTTTTTGAGAATCTTGGAGCTCATACTACATGTACTCGATACAAAGATTTCCAATGATTCTAAGGTGTGTCATGACATTGGTTCAAAGGAATATTATGGCAAATTCAAGGTCACTAGAGAAAGAGTTAATATTTTGTATGAGCCATTTATATATGTAATCGAGAATATCTGGAAGCTCATACTTGATAAAGAGATTTTTTGTGACAAAAAGGTTTCATTTTGAGTATCATTTTGACTCAGAAAATAGTATAAATTCAATCTAGCCTTTTCTTTTTTAAGTTCAGACTTGATACAGATTGCTTATGGTCCTTCGGTTTCAGATGACTAAAAATAATGCCATTTTATCAAATTCAGGGTCACTGACAGAAAAAGTTGTAAAATTCCTGTCAGGCTTATGAATTTCTAATCACTAAAAGTTGTTTGAGATTGAGGGTTTGTCTTGACACAGATCCAAGGTTATTCCATAGAGATCAGGGTTACTGACAGAAAAAATATTTTCTTTTCCACGCTACGAATTAATAAATAAAAATCATTGGAGGCCGTACTTGAAACATATATTATTTATAAATAGAAGTTGTGTCATGACCTTGATGAAGGCAAATCAAGGTCACTGACAGAGAGAAAAAATGTTCAAGCATAACTTTGTAATTAAGATTCACAAGAGGCTCATCCTAAGAATAGAAGATGTTCTTATAGAAAGTAAAGTGACCTTGACCAAAGGTCGGCACTTCCTGTCCAAAGCTCCAACGGAAGACCTACTCGTTGCTTTGCAACGAGCTCGGCTCTAGTTGTAAAACAATGTTAATATATATACTAACGTTTTCAATTTTTGAAGAAAAGTATCCGTTCTATATGAATAAATATTTAAATAATATCATCTTAATGGTGTTTTATAATTAAATCATTTTAACCATTTAGTTAAACATAGATAATCTTCACGAGTACATATGGATAATGACTCTTCCCCCCCCCCCCCCCCCCCCCCCCCCCCCCGATGCAGTCGCCTGCGTGGCACTGTGATTACGGCGTCTGCTATATATAGAGTCACGAAGTACAGTAGTAAGGAGTCGACCAATACGTCCTTGGTTCGAATCCCACTATATGACGTGGAGTTTGGTCCTTTGGATGAGATATAGATTATATTTTCCGAGGTCCCGTGTCGCAGTAGGTGCTCGCACGAAAAAAGACCCCTCACTGCTCAATGGCTATAAGTGCCGAGTATATTGGACAAATTTGCAGCTCTCCACCGGCAAGAGGTGGCTTCTCCATTTGAGTGAAAAATTCTCGAAAAGGAAATACTAACTTTTTACTACACTTTTTGTTGCAGTACTAATAGTCAGTTCATATATTAAAAGTCATGTACTTAGTGGCATATGAGTAAAATTTATTACTGAAAAAACTTGACGACCCCCCTCCCCCCTTCACCACCACCAAAAAGAATTTTCGAGTTTTAAAGATTTTTTAGCTCTCCTGGTTGATGACAAACACGGTGCGTACTAAAGACATTTCCTCTTTTATTGAAAAGTGCTATTTTAATATAAAATAATTAATTACGCAGAAAAAAAGACCGGGGTGTTTCTAGTATGCCTGGGTGCATGTAGTCTGGTTCCGACTTCGCCTTCCATGCACGTATCTAGAGAGGGGGGGGGGGGGGTGAATTGCTATGCAACATACATTGAATCCTCGCGTCATAGAAATATTACTTTACCATTTCCCCGCAAGCACTTTATAGCCGGGTACAAATTTCTCTAAAGTTTAGCGTAAATACTATTCTGAAATAATATTTTAATTAGAAAATAAGTTTTCTTATTTTATGAGATTCAAGCAAGTATAAAATAGTTGGAATATGGCAATAAATTGAGGATTAAATGAACTTTTTAAAGTGCGTGAAAATGCGTGATTGCGGGAAAACGGTAAATGCGTGATTTTGCGTTAGAAATAGGAAATGGTATATGCGTTAAAATGCGTGACTGCGGGGAAGGGTGTTAAGTTTTTTTCTCCTTTTTATGTTTGTTAAGAAATTTCTGGGATTGGATTTTTTTTGACTGGGTTGCCCCCCCCCCCCCG
>PRKT01000472.1:171708-196776 GCA_003671525.1 Saccostrea glomerata
AATAGTTTTCTAGTTATGAGCCGGACAGGATTTTTCCATATTTGGCCGTAGCATCTTTATTAAAGGTCAGAGCGACCTACTTTTGGTGCGCGACACACCGTCTACCCAAGAAGTATCAGTTGACAAAGTTTGATAATCCTAGGCCTAATAGTATTGAAGTTATGAGCCGGACAGGAATGGACAGACGGACAGACGGACGGACGGACAGACGGACGGACGGACGGACATGAAGCCTATAACATAATACGTCCCGTCTTAAGACGGGCGTATAAAAAAGACAACAGGAGCTTGGATGGAAGGCAGTAGTGTCCATGACGTGTCAGCTGATCAGCAATAAGAACAAGATGGTAAGTTTTGTATTTATAAACGCTCTCCTGAAATTATTTATAATGTGATTTTGGCTACGTGACTTTTTTGAACATTTTGTAATCAATCATCTTTAGCATGAAATTGTTGTCTACTAAAGAACTGTAAATATAGATCTTAACAGACTTGTTACTATTATATAAATGCACATATTTTTGTAATATAAAAAAATGAAAGCTTAGAATATTATGATCCATATACTAGTACATTCGTTTCTTATGTATCTATATATTTTGGATCAGATAATATTAATTAATGTTTTGCTCGAGAATGCCCTCTAAGAGTGTAAATCAAAATGAATCTGCGATGTTTTCTCAGTCTATAGAGTAGTGTGGATCTTTATCATGCCAACGCCCGGTCATAAAGACTAGCAGGCATGTTTACGAAACTTTCCTAAGATTGTTCATAAGAAATTTCCTAAGATATATCTTAAGAAAATCTTAGGATCATCGTTAGATTATCTTAAGGTGTTTTTCAAAGTTATCTTATGATTATCCTAAGCTAAGACGTCTTAAACCATGATGACATAGAAATACTCCAAGCTTTTAACCATTGTCAGGGATGAGAGAGTTGTAATTTTTTGCTTTATATATTGCTACACGTTATGTCATCATAATGAAAATATTTAAAAGAGTGAAAATAAAAATCAATTTGAGTTTTTTTTTATTTATAGATATAAATTATATAGTTTAAATTATTAATCATCTAAAATCGACGATATACTGTAATATTGGTTACATTTAAAATCAAAGAGTGCCATTTGATCATTCAGAATTCTTGAACGATGAACGTGCGCCAATTCACATGAGTGAAACGGAATGCAGCGCAAAATCGGAAGGAAGTAGGCAAAACTGGAGGAGCCCCCTCCCCCCAAAGACTAAATCATTCGCAAGAAAAAATTGTTGGAATAATTGGTTATACTCCAATCTCTGCCATAGAGGGCAGTACATGTATCAACACCCGTGAGGTCACCCGGAAAAACCCATTTAAAATATCTCTATCGATTTTTCTATAAGTAAAGACGTCTTAAATCATTATGACAGAGAAAAAACTCTCTCTCTCTTTCTCTCTCTCATAGGTTAATATTGATTAATTGTATATTATTTAACGTCCCTCTCGAGTATCTTTCACTCATATGGAGACGCCACCACTTGCCGGTGGAGAGCTACAAATTTTGTCCTATTCTCGACACTTATTTCAATTGAGCAGTGATCTTTTTCGTGTAACCACCAACTGCGACACGGGGCCTCGGTTTATACGGTCTCCATGTCCCACAATGGGATTCGAACACGACTGAGACGTAAAGATCAACTCCTTACTCCGCGACTCTCTCAGGTTAAGTGAGATTAAATTTTATTCTGTTAACAGGTTACATATTCTTACTATGTATGTTGGCATCTGCGTGAGGCACTGAATGTCATAAGAATTCTAACCATGGGTATTCTTGGAAAGTAGATCTAGATGAATACAGGCAAGTAATTTAACATGGGGAAGGGAGGTCCAAACATACTATTTACATTGTACCATTGAAAATGTTCATTGAAAGATCGCCCCTTCCCCCTTTTTGTGTTGTATAGTAAAATAAGGGTAATGTAGTAGTGTATGAGTAAAACTTGGCACTGAAAGAAGTTGGAACCTAGCCCCCTTCCTCCCCAGCACGAAATAAGATTTTCGCACAGACACCTGACGTTACTTATTTTTCTTTAAATTAATAAAAATATAAACACCTACCTAAAAATAAATTATTATAAGGTAAGGGATATACGTTGTACTAGTATTTCGGGATCGTTAACGACAGCTGTAAAAATTATATACATTTGTACCACTGTGATGTTGAGCGCACGGGACCTAAAAACACTGGCCACTGGCCGCGTTAGATAGGTGGCCGCTTAAATGAGTTAAAATACAGTGAAAAAATGAACGGGCGGGATTGAAACTGGCCGCTCATGGGGAGTGGCCGCTGATTAGGGGTGGCCGTAACAGCAGGTGCGACTGTATATATTTTTTTATTTAAAGAAAAATAAAGTAACGTCAGGTGCCTGTGGATTTTCGAGCTACGTCCGTGTCATGTGTAAATATAACTGTGTAATAATTCAACATATGTAGAAACTACCTGATATATACACAATACAAAAAATCCATGATTTCTTAGATAGCGTTGAGGCTTCAAGGAGGGGGGGGTAGAAAATAAATACCTCTTTCAAAGGAAATGGTGCGCAATATCATTAATCAGTCAAACTGTATTACATTTGTTTTCATGAACACATCAACAAAAATTAATAGTCTTATCTAACATTTAATTTAAAGAAATCTATATATTACAGTGGTATATAATTCTTACAGCTGTCGTTAACGGTCCCGAAATACTAGTACATATGTAATCAGTCTTTCGAATTCTTCATATATTTTGAATATTCATTCACGTCTGATACGACGATTTCGTCGAGCCAGCAGAAACATGAACTCAGCTATTTCTACTTACGATAGACTTAAGATATGTCTAAAGTTGTCATAACTTTAAGATAATTCTTAAGAACTTTCTTAAGTAACGATACTTTCGAAAACCCCACTTAGTCTTAAGAATTGTCGTAAGTATATCTTAAGACGTTTCTTAGTCCTAAGATAGCTTCGTAAACATGCCTGCTGGAGTTAAAGAATTTCCAAATGCCAAGTGCGTGCGAAAGAACAGTTGCTTCTTATTTGTCGCCGACTTGCGGTCGAGATTTCAACTCGCGACCTTCCGATCAAGCGAACAATTTACGAACTGAGTTACCGTGACGATAGTTCATTTAAAACACGAGTTTTCTTATTGTAATGCATTCCCCGTATGTTCAAATATAATTGTGCATGATCCAATTATAAACATTAATTTAATTAAAATTTAAATTTAATTTTATCATAAAACGTAAGAATGAATGCCAAGAAAACTGTCTTTGCCATTACATATCCAAATCAAAGACTTGCTTCGGGTAGACTACTGAAATTGTACATCTCTCAAGAAAAAGTGTAAGGATGTCAAATGAAAATACACCCATTTGTACATGAATAAATGTTCGGTGACACAAAATCCACCCCCTTTGTGGTTTCGGTGACGGTCCTTTTGAATGACAATGCATCCATTTACTCCAGAGTTAGTAATGGAACTTTCAAACCATATCATCTAGACAAAAATGACTGCTATTACTTGTATCTTTTGAATGTTGTTTACAATTGATCGAATGTTGATATATATAGTGAGGTTTATTTTTATTGAAACATGATCTGTTGGTTGTTCTTGAGGGGTTGTATTGGGTCTTGGGTTTTGTTCAAAAGCACTGATGATGAGCAAAATGTAAATATCCTACGAGCGGAATATTTATTTTTTGCTGAGTATGTGAGTGGACAGATTTTATTTTCGTATCTCAGCCAGTTGTACATGTATATCAAAATAAATGAAATATATGTTTTGTTTCTGTGCGCCAAAAGTTAAAACATACTGAAGTAAAGGTCGAAACTTGCATCCCTTTACCAGTGTATGGTAACGCCTCTATAAGAATGAAAAATTCTCGAATAGGACATAAATCAATTCTCGAATATAACGTTAAACAATATAAAATCAATAAATCTTACCATAAACTGGGGCAGACTATTCACAATAGGGTTAAAGGTGAAGGAGAGCTGGTCAGAAAACCTAAAATTGGGAAGACTTCATACCAACAGTAACACAAGGTACACCTTCCATTCTGAAATCTAGACCTGGAGGACTTCTTTCGTTGTATGTTGTTTTACATCTTATTTTCCTTTAAAATATATCAGTGATGGGCTTAATATTTTATTCGTCACCCGCAAGGCGCAGTGGTTTGAGCGTCTGTTCTAGAGTAGCGAAGTGAGGAGTTGATCTTTACCTCGCAGGATCTTATCCCACTGTGGGATGTGCAGACCGGTCCTGCGGATGAGACCGTATAAACCGAGGACGCAGTAGAGGCTCTTAAGCACGAAAAAAATCCATCCCTGCTAAACTAAGTGCCGAGTAAAATACAAAATTTGCAGCTCTCTACCGGCCAGTGATGGCGTCTCCATATTAAAATTTCTTGAAAGGGACTTCAAACAATATATAATCAGTCAATCAATCATATTTAGATCTTCACATACTCAGAACAATCAGTCGTGAAGGTAATTTCTCTGTCAATGCCTATCATAACACGTTACCTTGATTTTTTTATACCGCACGATGATAAAAACAAAATATATTACACAAAGTCATGCTTGGTTACATGTATCATTATCAAGAAAGAAATCTTAAATTGATATTTTCATTTTATTTTCTACTCTTCAAATCATACAATATTAAAGCTCCAAATCGTAAAAGCAACCATCTCCTGGGTTCTGGGCTCTGTCGCCGTCATCAATTCGAACTTCAACTTATCAAGAAGAATGCCGTCTGCCTTCATTTTTGTTAGATTGAAAAAGCTCAATGCATTTTTACCATTAATACTACTTGTAGAATTATAATATCCCTTTGATATACTTTCATCCTCTTTAACATCTAATCCTTTTGCAGCCCATTTCAAGGTTGCCTTGAAGTCGGAATTAACGCCGCTGGACTTTCTGAAACAGGACGCCCTGGAATTGTACCCAATGATATTTCCAGTAGAAGTACTAGAAATACCATAAGAGCAATCTGTGCCACTGAAATATGTCTGTCTGATTCTTGTCGTCACTGTATTGATGCCTAGGATGAACGTAGTCGACAGAGAGTGCGAAGAGAGAATGATAAGTGGATCAGTCCGTATCTCACTTTCTGATGTAGAAACTTTCAGTCGTGCCTTTAGGATTGCGTTGCCATTGTCACTATACACTGAAAATGCAAGCCAAGTATACTTATATCTAAAGCGATTGGTACTTTTTACGTTTACATAGGATAAATTTAATTCATATAGAAAAATTGCTAGGGAGTGATATCAATTTATCTTCTCCCTTTAATTTTCCATTCAACAATACCTCCATCCCACGAGTTAAGAGTTTTTGGAATTTGATTTTTTAAATTTATTTTTAATTATAATAAAATGCATAGCTTGTACTTTTAATCTCATCTCCTGAAATTTCACTGAAGGTTTGACAAAGATCAAAAGTTAATGTCGAGAAATGTTTGTAATCATTTTTCATTTACTTTTGCTCTAAAAGCCAGACTCGTGCATTTTTTATGGACATTCATATACATTCTCACCAAAGAATAAAACATTATGCATACATCTCCACTAAGTTGTATATTAAACCTTAAAATTGGTTTTTAAATAAGTATTCACAGTTTGATTTCACTAACATCGTAAACGCCTACAAAGTACTGACAAATAAAATTAATAATGCAGTATATAAAATTGCACCATGAATATGTTCGCGAACATCTTTTATAACGTTACACTTATTCACATAGGGGCCTTAGTTTCAAACTTAGTTAACTAACCTTTCTTCAAAGTACCATTGAAGTGCCGCACGGCATCATCAGGACCTTCAATTTTCACTGTGTACGTCACAGTGGAGGTACTCCTATCATATTCCCTCGTTATTAATAATGGCTGAAAATCCACCTTCCCATAAGGCCTTACTTCCTTTCGTGTAACTTCCTGAAATTAAATAGTTAAGAATATATTTCTCAAGCATACTTTATCTATAAATATTACATCTTGAAAACTTTTTCTCTGGTGGCATGCACAAGATCCAATTAAAGGAATTTAAATGCAAATCATTTGGTCTGATTTAACTAAAATAAAAGGATTTACCTTTCCTTCCGTTGTAAATTGTACTTTGCTTGTAAAAATGTATAAAAGAAAACATTTAAAAGTAATCTCCATGGAGATGAATGTTTCTTTTCCCTTTTGATTCACAAACTATTTTGGCAGTTTCAATAAATATTCAGTGAATCGATGATATTAATGACCTAAACTTTCCTAATGATTTGTAATGAACCATGTAATGAAAAGCCGGATTTTTGTCTTTATATTGACAAAATATTTGACCTTTTTATGATTAGGTAAAAGTCATTAACTTTGACCTTTCCATAATTGCATATCTGAATTAGTAACCTTCGATTTCTTTTAGCGGTAATTGAGAGTTTTGTTGCAATAAATGAGTTAAAGGGTAATTCTATTTGATAGCTGGTAAACGCACTGGTACACAATTTATATTCAACTTATCTCTAATCTCTATCAAATTTGAAATTCCTATACTGCCTTAGATTGAAGAACTTTTCTAGAGTCCAGTATTAAATGAAGTGAGCCGTTACTATAAGGTACTGGTCCCCACCCAAATTGTCCAATGATCTGCTGTAACTGTACAGCTTTTGTTAAATCCAGCTCTATTTGAAGCTTTTGTTACATAAACAAATGCCATTGTTTCCTTGTTGGGTGAAAAAAAAAAACGTCGGTAGAGCGCTCCCCCCGTGGACGGAAGGTCACTAGTAAAGTTGGATCTCGGCCGCGACTGACTCAAGTCTTGAAAATGTGTAGCAAATGTCTTTCGCCTACAGTGGCTGGAACGTTATTGTTGACAACTTACACGAACGATCACGTTACATGAACGATTCCGCACGATAATACCTGTTACACGAACGATCTTTCACGTTCACGATTCTACACGTTACACGATCTTACACGATTGTTAACGCAAACACACGATTCTTCACTCAAAATAGTACAAAATATTTAGGATTCAATTTTTCAAAACGAAATATGGCTTAATACTTATTTAAGATTTCAAAGAATTATCAATATTATTTCATAGACTTCGAAGAAAAAAACGGAAAATGATATTTCTGTAACTAAATATATGCAAGACTTAATATTTTAGATTAAAAATAATTATTTCTAAGGTAATTCTCCGATCAAAAACAAAACAAAACGGATTTTGTTCGTTCTATTAGACGATGTACATGTACGTGAGTCGTATAATCTGATTGAATTGGATATCATGATATGCAGAAAGGGGGATACGATTGAACAAAAATGGCAGCATGGAATGACTGAAATTATAATTACAAATTTTATCCTTATGTTTCCAATGATTCAATGTCTGATAAACTTGCCAATTATTCAACTTTTTTATTTGCAGAAATATGAAATTAATTAATTACAAAAAGGCTCAATAGATAAACACAGATAATCAAAACTCCCGAAATTCATGCCGTGTCCATGTATATATGTCGACTAACTAGTTATGTAAGCATTGAGAAATGTTTTTTTCTTAGTTAAAAAAATATATTTATTTTCAATGAATTGATTTCAAGATTATCTTGACCACAATAAGAAGTAAATAATAATTAAAATCAGATTTTTCAAAAAGGCGTTCAAGATTTAATACGGTTTATCACAATATTGATCGCGCTATTTGACGAGAACTTAATATTGTACGACTTACTATATTGCTTTTTTACGAGCGATAATTAGTTCGTTCTGCATTCTATTATCAAAATTGCGCTTTTTCATTTTATTTGGATTTTAATTAATAAATTAAGAAAAACAAACAAGGGAAATGCTTATTTTAGAAATAAAATTCCGATAAAACTTACAAAACGAAATTTACACGATTCTAAACGCACGATCTCGCACGATTAAAAACGCTCACGGTTGAGTCTGATACACGAACGATCGCGCACGTTACACGAACGATCGCTCACGATACACGAACGATTCTACAAGATTGGTTTGTCAACAATAACGTTCCAGCCACTGTACGCTAGGCACTTGAAATGAAAGTTGCGGTTTCTTTCGCTGGAGAATTAAAAAGCGAGACCCCGTGACACAGCAGGCGATGACATGATAAAGATATCTTGTTGTTCAATGGCCCTTAATATAACGCCCTTCACCTATGTATGGTAACGTTTCTACATTACTGAAAATTCTCGAATGGGACGTAACATAACAAACAATTAATACCGGCCTGGACAACAACTCTTGCTACATCTAAACGCAAAACCGCCTTTTTTTTTTATCACAGATGTCTATTTTACTCTATCAGTGCCTGATCATTCAAATAAGTGTATTTACTGGATAGCAAAAATCTTAATACAGTAATGTATTACTAATCAAATTCGAACCATCTAAAAATAAACCACACTATCCTGGGGGAAGAAGGTGAGCAAATTGCCTATAGCAACAGATATTAAAATATTGTATTCAATTTATGAATTAACTTTTATAAAATCAGTTGTCATAATTGAAATTAATAAAATCAATTTCTAAGATAAAATATTGAAAATAGTGGGATTCGAACCCTAGCAATAAAAATCTATTTTTGTGATTCACATGAGAAAGAAATAGTGAAAATTTTATGCGTGAAAAGAAGAAAATTTTGGTTTGGCCTTCAACTTGATATTCAGTTATATCGACGACGTATTGTCAATTAACAATGGTGATTTCAAATTTTTATGTCGATACGATATATCTCTCCTTTTCGGCACAGGTCAGTGCAATGGATATAAATTTCCATTTAAGTGTTTCTTTTTTCATTTAACATTTTATCATTGGCCATATAGGAGATGAATTGCTACATCCATATCTGAGGCATTGTTTTGAAAGAACACTGGAGCCTTCAGCATTAGGTTTTTTTCACTTGGTGTAAAGATGTGCAGGATCCCAATTACAAGTGATGATTTTTATAGTTTTAGATGAATTTATGTCATATATTTCTCTTCCCTAAAATGAGAAACAAAGTATTAATACATATGTATATATAAATTTCAAAATAATTTTTGTCATTAAAATATTATATAGGTTCTTACTGGAAGCCATATTTACATATGTCCATACCATATATCTCTTTCGAGCTGGTGTGCGTCGCAACAACAGCGATGTGATTATGGCATGTAGGGTAAAGTTTTCGCCTTTGTATTTTGGCACTGGCAAAACAAATTACCAAAGGATTGAGTTGACTGATCTCATGATGGGAGTTTGTGCCCCTGTTGAGGTTCATCAGTTTCTAAATTCTACAGCAACATGAAACAATTACCCGTAAGAGTCTTACTATACCTCTCTTTAAAAAATAAATCACAGCACGTAATGTATGTTTAATGCACATGTATCAATATTTCATAAAAACACGATTTCTTGTGAGCCACACAAAGTACTCGTAACAGTATATTTGCATGAAGCGAATTATAAATTTATAGAATCGGGTCATCCAAGCAAAGGTGATGGCTGTGACTTCATGTTAGAATAAAAAAAACAGACTAGCAAAAACGTTGGTTACCCAGCGGCGCTCCCAAAGAGAAAGACTGGAAGCAGACTTGTAGCAATTTGGACAATTTAGAAGAAGTTAGTATTTATTATTTGTAACACAAAACAATACACATTTCATTATTTACTTTTAATTTCTATGCAATGGACACATGAATTTTGCTTTCTTTAGCTGAATATTTGAAGTAAAAAAAAAAATCCCTCACACTGGTCGTGCACCCAGTAACCACAGCGTGCTTTGTTGCATCCAACCCACTGGCCACGCGCTTCTTTTCCGAGACAAATATTACATGTCATTTGTATCTTTGTCTTGATATCCTCTGTCTGCGTGGACTTATTTTTAAACAAGTCTATAATCCTTCTCTTAAGTGGTAAAGCTGGAGTTGGAGTGAGTTTTTTGGTAGTAGGGGGTGTGTGGATCTCAGGTCGAACGGTTATTTTAGAAGAAAGAGTAGGTTGGGAGATGGAAAGGTATCGGGTGCTGAAGAAAGAGAAGAGCACGGGGATGAGGATATGTCAAATGTGCGAACGACATTAGAAGTGGGTGACGGAGTAGTAGGGTGGGGGTGTTGTGACAAGACAAGGAGAGATAGTTTTATAGGGAATAGACGAAGGAGTTGAGGCTGGTTGGGGAGTAGGTTACCGTTTTCCATTCGATTGGTCCATGATGTTTCTCAGTTCCTGAATAAAAATAAACATTTTATTAAAAAAATGTGTAGATATATATTTATACAAAAAATTAAGGTTGAATTAATATTGATTATATAGATAAGTTATATAACATTTTATTAATTTATAAATTCAATAATTTATAATTTATGAACTTTCATTAAATAAAATACGTTTTATTATTGCAAGAATTAGCAACGTAAATTGCCTTGCAGATCAACATGTACCTGGACAATGAATCAGATGTAAATAAATAATTTCAGTCCATAAAACGTGTAAGTACCGTAATCTTTAAGGTAGGATTCTTCTCTGGTTTCTGACTAGATGGAATATTCAAAGTACATTTGTTGATATGTCTTATATATTTAGATGTAAGAGATTTAAAAGACCATATTTTTCTTTCCTCATCATTATTATACAACTTTAAATAGAAATGGTAAACTGCGTTTGAAAACTAGCAGAGACTATATATTTGGCGGAATGGTGGTGTATGAAAATATCTCCTTTTCTGCCTCTCAAAATTATTATAGAACATTGAATTTAGTTTTAATTTTTACGCAATCAAAGACTAGACGAAATTTTCAAATGTAAGTTAAATTAATAATAAGGGACAAAAGTTTCAAAATATATCAAATAAACAAGATTTTTCACGCATACTAGAACTATGTTGGCTTTTAAATGCTTAAGATCTAAGTACACATTTGAGCCAAAAATCCGTAAAAATTGTAATTTCTCTCTTAGAAAACGATCAAAACTTTTAGTTTTTGTATCATTTTGTACCTTTATGTGACAACTTAACTATATGTGAAAATTGGGAAAAGTTAAATATAGGAAGCATGTAAAAATAACTAATAAATCCTAAAAATTTAAGGAAAGTAGAGGAAATTCGGATTAGCAAATATCCATTTTATTTAGATCATTCATGTGAATTTGGTAATATTATCTTATAGGCCCTATATGATAGTATCTTTTTATGTAAAAAGAAAAACATGTAATCTTGAGAATTACAGGTAAGGATCGCATGATTAATTTTTTATTCTTAATGTCCAGGGAAAGGTAATGACCTTGACCTGACCTTGCCTCTAATATTAAACGGTCAAATTTTATCTCACTGTTACTTTCACTTAGTGATATTGTCCTCTTGATTCTGTGAAAATTTCATTAATTTTTAAATACAAGAAATATGAGAAGAATCCTACCTTAAGTTAAAAAATGATTTTTTTTATTCTAGAGAAAAGATTATTAAATATATTCCAGTTATAACCTTCCACTATGGATAACTGTCCAATTTGTGGTAACAACGTGAAACTAAGGGGAAAAGGTGCTAAAGGAATAAATGAGTTCAGTAAATTAAAAAATTTAAACATACAAGTCGCAGATGGTCAGACTGTCCACAAGGCATGTCGCAGAAATTTTACGAGCTTTAAATCGTATGAAATCGGAATTAAAAAAGGTACAGAATCAGAGGGACATGAAAGGCAGCCAGTTCTTCGGTCAAAGTCTGAAAAATTCAATTTCAAAGAGAATTGCCTATTTTGTGGTTTAAGTGCAAAGTTTGGAAACTCAGGAGTTTTTCCCGTGCGAACATTTGACTTTCAAACTAAGATAGAGCGTGCTTGTGAGAGTAGAAAAGACACTTGGGCTGGCGAAGTCCTGTCTAGAATTGAAAAAGCTTTAGATTTGCACGCCGCCGACTGCATTTATCATCAGCAATGCAGTGTGAATATTTCACTTAATTCAAAATCAACCTGCAGAGCATCATCCCTATATCTCCTCCTGTTCTCCTCCTCGACACCTGCTCCCGTGCCAGTCCCACTAGGCGTATGTACATCTCCTGCTCCCGAGCAAGTCCCACTAGGCTTATGTACATCTACTGCTCCCATGCAAGTCCCACTATGCTTATGTACATCTACTGCTCCCGTGCCAGTCCAACTATACTTATGTTCATCTACTGCTCCCGTGCCAGTCCAACTATGCTTATGTACATCTGTAGTGTCATCTACTGCTCCCGTGCAAGTCCCACTATGCTCATATACATCTGCTCCCGTGCCAGTCCCACTGTGCGTATGTACATCTGTAGTGTCCTCTACTGCTCCCGAGCCAGTCCCACTATGCGTATGTACATCTGCTCCCGTGCCAGTCCCACTATGCGTATGTACATCTGTAGTGTCCTCTACTGCTCCCGAGCCAGTCCCACTATGCTTATGTACATCTCCTGCTCCCGAGCCAGTCCCACTATGCGTATGTTCTTCTGCTCCCGTGCCAGTCCCACTATGCGTATGTACATCTGCTCCCGTGCCAGTCCCACTATGCGTATGTACATCTGCTCCCGTGCCAGTCCCACTATGCGTATGTACATCTGTAGTGTCCTCTACTGCTCCCGAGCCAGTCCCACTATGCGTATGTACATCTGCTCCCGTGCCAGTCCCACTATGCGTATGTACATCTGCTCCCGTGCCAGTCCCACTATGCGTATGTACATCTGTAGTGTCCTCTACTGCTCCCGTGCCAGTCCCACTATGCTTATGTACATCTCTTGCTCCCGTGCACGTCCCACTATGCTTATGTACATCTCCTGCTCCCGTGCCAGTCCCACTATGCTTATGTACATCTACTGCTCCCGTGCCAGTCCCACTATGCTTATGTACATCTACTGCTCCCGTGCCAGTCCCACTATGCTTATGTACATCTACTGCTCCCGTGCCAGTCCCACTATGCTTATGTACATCTACTGCTCCCGTGCCAGTCCCACTATGCTTATGTACATCTACTGCTCCCGTGCCAGTCCCACTATGCTTATGTACATCTACTGCTCCCGTGCCAGTCCCACTATGCTTATGTACATCTACTGCTCCCGTGCCAGTCCCACTATGCTTATGTACATCTACTGCTCCCGTGCCAGTCCCACTATGCTTATGTACATCTACTGCTCCCGTGCCAGTCCCACTATGCTTATGTACATCTACTGCTCCCGTGCCAGTCCCACTATGCTTATGTACATCTACTGCTCCCGTGCCAGTCCCACTATGCTTATGTACATCTACTGCTCCCGTGCCAGTCCCACTATGCTTATGTACATCTACTGCTCCCGTGCCAGTCCCACTATGCTTATGTACATCTACTGCTCCCGTGCCAGTCCCACTATGCTTATGTACATCTACTGCTCCCGTGCCAGTCCCACTATGCTTATGTACATCTACTGCTCCCGTGCCAGTCCCACTATGCTTATGTACATCTACTGCTCCCGTGCCAGTCCCACTATGCTTATGTACATCTACTGCTCCCGTGCCAGTCCCACTATGCTTATGTACATCTACTGCTCCCGTGCCAGTCCCACTATGCTTATGTACATCTACTGCTCCCGTGCCAGTCCCACTATGCTTATGTACATCTACTGCTCCCGTGCCAGTCCCACTATGCTTATGTACATCTACTGCTCCCGTGCCAGTCCCACTATGCTTATGTACATCTACTGCTCCCGTGCCAGTCCCACTATGCTTATGTACATCTACTGCTCCCGTGCCAGTCCCACTATGCTTATGTACATCTACTGCTCCCGTGCCAGTCCCACTATGCTTATGTACATCTACTGCTCCCGTGCCAGTCCCACTATGCTTATGTACATCTACTGCTCCCGTGCCAGTCCCACTATGCTTATGTACATCTACTGCTCCCGTGCCAGTCCCACTATGCTTATGTACATCTACTGCTCCCGTGCCAGTCCCACTATGCTTATGTACATCTACTGCTCCCGTGCCAGTCCCACTATGCTTATGTACATCTACTGCTCCCGTGCCAGTCCCACTATGCTTATGTACATCTACTGCTCCCGTGCCAGTCCCACTATGCTTATGTACATCTACTGCTCCCGTGCCAGTCCCACTATGCTTATGTACATCTACTGCTCCCGTGCCAGTCCCACTATGCTTATGTACATCTACTGCTCCCGTGCCAGTCCCACTATGCTTATGTACATCTACTGCTCCCGTGCCAGTCCCACTATGCTTATGTACATCTACTGCTCCCGTGCCAGTCCCACTATGCTTATGTACATCTACTGCTCCCGTGCCAGTCCCACTATGCTTATGTACATCTACTGCTCCCGTGCCAGTCCCACTATGCTTATGTACATCTACTGCTCCCGTGCCAGTCCCACTATGCTTATGTACATCTACTGCTCCCGTGCCAGTCCCACTATGCTTATGTACATCTACTGCTCCCGTGCCAGTCCCACTATGCTTATGTACATCTACTGCTCCCGTGCCAGTCCCACTATGCTTATGTACATCTACTGCTCCCGTGCCAGTCCCACTATGCTTATGTTCATCTACTGCTCCCGTGCCAGTCCAACTATGCTTATGTACATCTCCTGCTCCCGAGCCAGTCCCACTATGATTATGTACATCTGTAGTGTCCTCTGCTGCTCCCGTGCCAGTCCCACTATGCTTATTTACATCTCCTGCTCCCGTGCCAGTCCCACTATGCTTATGTACATCTCCTGCTCCAATGCCAGTCCCACTATGCTTATGTACATCTGTAGTGTCATCTACTGCTCCCGTGCCAGTCCCACTATGCTTATTTACATCTCCTGCTCCCGTGCCAGTCCCACTATGCTTATGTACATCTACTGCTCCCGTGCCAGTCCCACTATGCGTATGTACATCTGTAGTGTCCTCTACTGCTCCCGAGCCAGTCCCACTATGCTTATGTACATCTCCTGCTTCAGTGCCAGTCCCACTATGCGTATGTACATCTGTAGTGTCCTCTACTGCTCCCGTGCCAGTCCCACCATGCGTATGTACATCTCCTGCTCCCGTGCCAGTCTCACCATGCTTATGTACATGTACATCTACTGCTCACGTGCCAGTCCCACTATGCGTATTTACCTTTTCTGCTCCCGTGCCAGTCCCACTATGCTTATGTACATCTGTAGTGTCATCTCCTGCTCCCGTGCGTCCCACTATGCGTATGTACATCTGTAGTGTCCTCTACTGCTCCCGTGCCAGTCCCACTATGCTTATGTACATCTCCTGCTCCCGAGCCAGTCCCACTTTAATGATGTACATCTGTAGTGTCATCTCCTGCTCCCGTGCCAGTCCCACTATGCTGATGTACATCTGTAGTGTCATCTACTGCTCCCAAGCCAATAAAACAAACTCTATGCATTGGAGACTGTAACAACGTTTACCCAGAAGTGTAACATGTTCTTTCAAATTTTATCATTGCGCATGTGAATGCATGTGCGTAATGACCATATCATATTGTCTACATGCACAATCTATTTCAATATGCTAAATAGTTAAGTATTTCATTCAAAAGTATATAAAAAACGCTCATTCAAGTGTATTTTTGATTTTACCCATTTCACGTACACGCACGTGCATACATGAGCATGTTGACCATACCTTCATGAAGAAGTTCATTACATCTATGTATGTTCTAAATCCCACCCCGTTTGGATGAAAACCAAGGGAGTTATTACTTATAGCTCTTTAAAGTTTCAGCCAATCAGATTGCAGCGCACATACAAGCACATGTATGCATATGCATGGTGACTATACCTTCCTGTAGATGTCCATTATATATATCTATGCTCCAAATCCCATCCTGTTTGGTTGAAAACCAAGGGAGTTATAGCTATTTAAAGTTTCAGCCAATCAGATTGCAGTGCACGTGCATGCACATGTTTTCATGATCAATACTATATATCATATTGTTGGATATCCTAATGCATGCCTATGTTAAAAATTTCAAAGGATTTCGTCAAAAAACATCTACTCTGTAAAGTCATATTAATCTTTTATTAATGACAATAGTCACATCTCAATGTTCATGATTTCCCGCGGATATGCGTGTCTGTACACTGTTTACGTACTACTTCCTTAATATTCATGAAAAGACTTCATTCTTAATTGCATATATTACTTAATTGTTTTGTTTTTAAAACTTGTACAGTAAAATTTTGTGGAAAGTATTAATTTTTGGTTTCACTTCATGTGTTTCAAATCATTTAATAATTTGGTTTCCCCCCAAATTGGCTTTTATATAGCATGTATAACTTAACTGTAACTTACCTGAGGGTTAAATATATGGAGTTTGAAATATAAATCACATTTGTAGTGAAGGCAAGAAGTTAAAAAATGTAAATATAAGCATTGAATCATTATCTTTTGAAAGATGTAGTTTAATAACTGCAACGATTAGTGCAAACAAATTTTCATAATGTGTTAACATCCGTTACTCAATTTATTTGCACACAGCACTGCCTGCAGTTATGAGACTACATCTTTCAACAAGAGGCCCATGGGCCTTATAGGTCACCTGAGCATCATGCAACAACTTTACAACGATTGACTTTTGGGAGACTAAATTTCTTTTTGACAAGTCGGCGAAAGAACATAATCGACCGACACAAGTATCGGGCGACACGGGGCAGTCACATTATTCCCTATAAACACGATAAATAATGATAAATAACACAAAAGAAAATTTTTCTTTAGAAATCGGCAATATTTTTTCATCGATCTATATTCAGATAGGGGACATGAGTAATGTTTGCAAGACAAAGCGGCAAAATTTTATAAAATTGTCACTCAATATTGAAAATTAACATTTTGTACAGAATTGTATAAAAACGACAAATGGTGCATATCTAAGCAGCATAAAATACTTAGATTTCTTTATATATCTTTACAAATTAATTATTTACCGGTATGTTATTTCTGTTCAAAAAATATATATTTATCCACACATCAGATTTTTTTGTGTTTTGTATCTTTAATAGGTTAAATATTCACAAGTCGGCCAATCGTTGCCTGATCATCGAGCTCACCGTCGCAATAGCCAGGCATTGCTCTAAGAGCAATGAGCCCGGCTAAAAATCATGATTATCTGAATCCATTACATTTTACTCTGTGTAAAGTTGATACTTTGCTTTATTAAAATTTTCCAAGACTAGTGACAATTCTACCTTAATCATCAAATGATTATATGTTAACTCAATCATATACTTACAGTGCATCGTCGCTTTTACTATAATACCCCCCCCTCCTCCCCCACAGCCACTGGCCAGAAAAGCCCTTTGGGAGTACCGGGCAATTGTGCCCAAACAAATTTTCTGAAAAATAAAACAAATTTCATTTATTCATATACATTAAATTTGCCCACGTTTTAATTTCGCCCCTTTACCCCTTTAGCAAATTTAAAACTGGGCAAATTCAAAGAACAGAGTACAAATTCTTACGATTACAACGACATCAAATTTCTTGTTTAATGAAATATTGCACAGGTTGACTTATTTATTCACTTCTGCTTAAATCGAAAGTAGAGAAAGTGGTTATTTTGTGTGAGCAGTGGTTTAGACAGAATAGTGTCATACATGTTGACAAATTGAAAGTATGACAATGTGAAAACAAGGGACGTACAGTGCAGGGAAATAATTTTGTTACAGCATCAATGCTGATTTTGGTGCTTCCTATGCTTGCTGATTTTGATGCTTCCTTTGCTTGCTGATTTTGATGCTAGTTATCCTTATCCTGATCCTGGTTTGATCCTTATCCTGATGCTGGTTTGAAACTAGGTCAATGCTAGTAATGCTACCGGAAGTAGGATTATCCTGCCGGAAGTGGATAATTCCAAAACAGCATCGCTATTTTAAGCCATTAAAAATTATTTTTGGTGTAATTTTTATTTTTAATATGTATTTACTGACTTTCCTTTATCTGTTCTCACTTTTTTCCGAAAAAATTAGCGATTTTTAACGAATTTCGTTTTGTCGTATTGCAATCGTAAAGAAACAAAATGGCGACATAGTGGAAGTTGGAAGTAAATCTTCATCTTGCGAAGTTATCGTAACATAGTTATTTGATATTGATTGCAGCTAAAAAGCGATGATTTATCCTTTTTGTGATGCGATTTCAGTAGGTGGAATAGCCCTAATATGTGCAACGTGTAAGCATGGAAACGTGATGGACAATGAACATGATGAAGTTTATGTCAAATCCAGATGAATATTTATTGCGTGTCCTGTGAATATTTTAGCGAAAATATTATGCTTTAGCCTAAATGGAAAAGTCGTAATCCAAGGAACCAATAGATCATCAGTACAGTCACTACAACCACTCAGAGGGTATGTAAACAATGTTTTTTTTTAAACAAGATCAGCTGAAGATTATATAAAAATGGTAAAGATTATGTGAAACAGATTTAGTGCTACAAACATGACAAAAAAATCAAAAACTCAAAATTCTGAACGATTAAGGCATTTAAACATGGTAAACCCATGTGATTTTAAAGGTCAATTTTTACAATTGAGTAAAAAATAAATGATTTTTTTAAATTTAGAATCTGCAGATGCAGTATTCTGTACTTAATCCACAAAGTATCAAGTCAAATTATATATAACCCATTGTTGCAACCATGGCCAAAATGTACAACCTTCTCCCATTCTGACCATGGTCAAATGAGAAAGAATATTTTGTAGCTCGATCATTAATATTTTGTAGCTCATTAAAATACTGACCATTTGCAAATAAGCAAAATAAGATATTTTACTTTGATCATGATACCCAGTGGCAGTGTAAGAAACACCGTTGAATGAATGTAAATTGTTCATTTCAATACGTTGTATTTCCATTAGTGAACTCTTCAGAATTAGAGGCGCGTTTGGTCGTCTGACTGGGACAGCATGGCGTTGCGGATAATACAAATCATGTCAGTCTTAATCCACTTTTAAATGTTTTAAGTGCATTTGTCATTTTAGCTAAAGAAAAGAAAAACTAAAAGACATATGTAAGAGAGCGAAAACCCTAACTTTATCGTCCATTAATAAAAAATATGACATTTCTGAGGTATGTGTATTGTCTTTAAATGTACCATTACGATAAATAGATACATACGATCTCCAATAGATGTAAATTAATATCCTTGTCATCTCTACTCTTGATTTAAATAAAGTCCACAACAATAAAATATTTTATATGCATTTTGTTAGGATTTGTTCATCGACTTTCAACATGTTGCTTACATGTTTATGTTACGTTTGTCCCAGAAATCCCGCGAGATTTGTACATTCTCCGACTTTTTCACAAAAGAGCGCACTAAGAACTATAACTCTTCACTAGTGGAAATAGAACGTATTGGGATGGAAAGAAACCCATGTTCACTTACAATGTCATATGACGTCACAATAAAGATTGAGGCATCAAGATAAAGATTAGGAAATTTTTTTATCAAGCAGCCACGAGCAGGAGAGCTTCACGCTCACAACAGTGTAGTAATGTACATATATAACCTGACCGACTAATAACCAAGTCCACTCAAATCATCAGTCAAATGTACTTCACTCAAACGTAGTACATGTATTTCAACTTTTGAACCAATCTAGAAGTCAACTCTTAAACAATAGTATGCATGGTTACGGATTTTATTTTTGCAGTCTTAGTTAGGCTGTTCCCTATCAAGTACTGTCCTGTGTCTAGTTTACGAGTAGAATCTAGATTGTACTTAAGGCTTAAAACAGATATATAATTTTTTCAGAAGGCAGATATGTATCTATCCTGATATTTGAGCTACAATACAATGTCAATATGTATCAAATATTTGAATTGGTCTTGTTGATCAGGAAGTCTTTTTTTTGTATTGAACAAGATGTGTTTCTGAAACACTGTGCGGCTGGCGGTAACAAAGTTAAAAAAAAACTGTTTTAGCATATAGGTCACAGTCTAGGTCATAAGGTCATAGATCTCAATGTCGTTTGAAAGTACTTTATCAGTGGAATATGCATACCGAGTATGAAATCTCCATCTCCTATGATTCAAAAGTTATGGTAAAATTTCGAAAGAACTATTTTAAGCATGTAGATCACAGTCAAGGTCACAAGGTCATTGAAGTTGGTGTCTGTTGGAAGAACTTTTTAAGTTGAGTACGCATGCCAAATATCAAGTCTCTACCTCTCAGAGTTAAAAAGTTTATATGGCGAATGTTCAAATTGACAATAGACAGATGGACAAACAGCTGAACAGATAAACAGACAGGACATAAACAATATACGCCTCAGATCTATCGATCCGGGGGCATAAAAATTTTAAGAACAAACCATTTCTTCACAATTATTTATGAATAATTTTCATTTGATTTAAAAGAATAAGCTGTATACATGGTATATCCGCTGTAAAACAAAATTATTTTATATACTATAATAAGTGGTGAGAATTATTACTGGTATGTATTTTTATGTAAAAATTTTGAATTTAAAATATGTTTATCGTAAATATATTATTAACACAAAAAATAAGTATAAACAAAAAAATGCCTTATTCTTTTTGCGATATTTAAATATTTTTACATACATATTGATATACGTGTACTTAATCCTCACACAGAATCTTTATTATTGATTAATCATTTCAGCCTCAATGGCTCCTTTTAAATTTTACTGGAGTTAAAAGAGAAAAGATGAGTGTTTGAAACTGTGATCATTACTTTGATATTAAATAGCCAAATTATGTTCAAGTTGTAAAGTTACTTATTGTCATTGTGCCCCTATTTCATAGCATAAGTTTTAGTATTCAGTGACAATTTATTTTCTTTTACCTGTAAAAAAAAAATTAATAAAATTGCTCTAAATGTGTAATAATAAATAATTTCCTCCTCAAGTTTGTATTTTGTATATTTGTGTGATGTACACATTACTCACTGTATAAAGTTAACAACTGTAGTTAAAACTGTATTACATGTATTAGCATTGCTTTTTAATATTTGGCATTTTTTGAAATTAACCTAATTAATTTTTCATATTTTTCAGGCCCATGACAGAGTAAACAAAGCAGAAATTCCTCCAGGATTAAAGTATGCTGATCTTCTCTATGGACCTAAATCCAGCTGATGAAATTCTATCTGTTAAAATAGTGAAAAATTCAAGCCAGGAACTTCTGTTAATCAGACAGTGGCATTAAAACCGTGGTGATGATGTGCGCCAAATCCATTGATGACATACATATATACATTTTAAAATTATCTCCCACTTAGATCTAAAATGAAATGGACAGAATTTAAAGTTTATAGTGGATTTCAAGTGATTTGTGTATTGTACATAATTAGATATGAGATGTATGTAAATAGAAATGCATCCTGCTCTTTTGTACAATCTTACAACTGTTCATGATGATTGTCCATATATAAATTGATTTTATAGAATAAATGAAAACATATATTTTACAATATAGTGTGATGTTTGTTTTAAGTATAATGTACTAATTGAGAGATACATGTTTATATGATATCCTTTTGATTAAGTGGAGCTATGACTTTCATATTTCACATGTGTATTCCTTGTGACAAGACCTTTCTTTGGGTACCACCAAATTTGACCCTTTGATCTTGACCTTGGAGTTGACCGACTTTTAAAATACAGTTTACTTTGGACACCGAAAGCGGGGGACCACAATTCTTTGAATTTGCTTGTTCTTAATTGCATTTTCATGAATACTCTAAAAATAGATTTTTTAGCTCACTTGAAAAAGAATATCAAACACTTATTGATGACTGGTAAAATTTTCACTGATGTGCCAAAATTAATGAATTGTAATGACAAAAATAGTAATACCGGTGTGTCCTGATTCATTTAATTCTTAATATTTTGAATTTAAATAAAAACATTTCTTTATTTGGATTTAATTCATTTTAATTAAAACTTTAATTGGAAAATTCCATATTTATAAATCTGCAATAAGAAACTGAATGTGGGGGTAACACATTGTTATGTAGGGTATTTTAGACTGAAGTAAATCATTTAAACACACAGAAAAATAAGCTTGTAGTATTTTAAATGCCTGGGAAACACACTTTTTGACATTTTAAAATTATGTTCACTATCCTTAGGATTTTAAAACCAGTACAGGGAATGAAAATGACTCCACCATTAGCATGAATTCATTAGGCCGAAATAAAAAATACTCGTTTCCTTTCACCCGTCCTACCCTACATTTTACCCTCCGACCCTAAAAGTTTTTATTACATTTTCATTTTTTGGGTTACTATTTTACTAAAGTTGACCAACAATATTTACAGAACTAATACATCGTAAGTGTACCTTTACTTTATAAATCTTTTTTAACTAACTTTCTTGTTATTACATACTATATGTTCTGGCAGTTCTGCATTTATCGAGTTTTGAAAATAAAATTTTTTCCCTACCTACTTATCCTAATTTTTTTGGTCAGGGGACAGGAAACAAGAGTATATTTTCTTTTGGCCTTATAGCATGTTCATTATAATCATGTTTTACTGTGTAGATATTTCTTCCCTTACATCATGATACTAGACAGTGTAATAAATACATTTTCCTAATTGTTTAAGCCAGTAGTTTAAATCATCCAATATTTATATATGCTCTAGTGTACCATAGATTAAGAGTTTGCTGCTAGCCAGATAATTCTTTTCATCTTGATGATATACATGTGAAATTAAAACTGTAAAGGGACTTCAACCCTCAGCCAGGAAGGACAACTCTTTAATTTAATTCAAAAAGTCTTTAAATGAAGCTCGAAAATTAAATCTTTTCATGCAACAATTGTCATTATATGCCTATCAATGTGCTGCAAGGTTCTTTGAACTTCTCAGAAAGGTGTAATTAAAAGTAGAAATTTTTAGATACCAATGTTTATTAACATGATATGAAATTAGAAGTGATTTATGGAGCTTTGCAAAGAACCTTGAAGCACATTGAGAGGCATATAATGAAATTTGTTGCATGAAAATATTTAATTTTCAAGCTTCATCTGAAGACTTTTTGAATTAAATTTTAAATTAAAGAGTTGTCCTTCCTGGCTGAGGGTCGGAGTCCCTTAAGTACCATACAAAACAAATTTCACAATTTTGAAAATGAAAAACTTTACATGAAATTTACATTATTAACATTTTCTATCCGTTTTTCTGTTCCGTCTTAATTAACCGCCTTGGTAAAATGTTCATTTTCTGAAAATTTAACAAAATCCTAAATCATCTTTACCAAATTTTTCTTCTACCACTCCTTAGAAGCTAACAGTGCTGTATTAGGGCACAATATATTTGAGGTAGGAGACAAAATAAAGATTATTTTATGTTTGTTGTAGAACAACAAAGTACACATGTAAAATTTTAACTTCATGGAAACAATAAAAACAAAATTTCCAGTGTCTAAAATTTACAATTTATTTATAGTCAATGCCAAGTTAACCAATGAAATAATATAAATGAAATTAAAAAGTGTCCCATAACATCTTTTAGAATTTTATGAAATAGTGTAATCATGGATTTATTAGATTAATAGTTTGACAATTCATGTCCCATATTCACTCTTTTTCACTTGCATTATACATGTATTATGTCAATTAAGTCAAATAAACAAATTAATAGAATCATGGTGTTCACAAGAACAAATGAAGTTTTTTTTTCTTTATCTCCAGTACTTTCTTTCTACAAATTCACTTTCTAGATTTTTTTTTATTGTAAAAACAAAATTTCCAGTGTCTAAAATTTACAATTTATTTATAGTCAATGCCAAGTTAACCAATGAAATAATATAAATGAAATTAAAAAGTGTCCCATAACATCTTTTAGAATTTTATGAAATAGTGTAATCATGGATTTATTAGATTAATAGTTTGACAATTCATGTCCCATATTCACTCTTTTTCACTTGCATTATACATGTATTATGTCAATTAAGTCAAATAAACAAATTAATAGAATCATGGTGTTCACAAGAACAAATGAAGTTTTTTTTTCTTTATCACCAGTACTTTCTTTCTACAAATTCACTTTCTAGATTTTTTTTTATTAGTTATAAATCCACCATTACATCATACTGTTCATGTCCTCTACTGTCCCTGTCCTCTACTTTTAGGAATGAAGAACACTTGTCTTTTTTAAAAAGCAGAATTTTGTTTGAATCATCAGTCTCTGACATCACTGCATGTAGATTGTCCGGTCCTTTGAATGGAACCATATAAACCGAGTTCCAGTGTCGCAGTTCATGTAGGTGTTGGTACGAAAAAGATCTTTCACTTTTCAAAGGCTTTAGTGCTGAGTACAGGTTAAAATATGCAGCCCTTCACGGAACATGTTGGCGTCTTCATATGAATGAATTGGATCTAGATTCTTATGTGCAGTGATGAAGCAACGAAACTGTGGACTGTTCATAGCACTCCATTTCTATAAAAGTACAAAGAAGACAAGATTTATTTATTGATGATTGATCACCTTAATATTATTTTTTTTTTTTAATCTCCCACAATTTTAATTTGGAAAAAAAACAAATAATTATTTATAGCATATATAATTATATAGACTTCCTATTGATTAAAGTTTGTGTATTTAATTGAATTGAGATCTTATTAGCAAGGGTATAAATGGATTCAAGTACATTTAAATAATAAATTCTACATTCAGGACATACTAGCTGCAGATCTGTAGCTCTTCGAAAAAAAAATATATTGATAGACTGGAGAGATACAGTGCCACCCATTGAAAAAACTGTATATTTATTGCGCACAAAAAAGTGCGCTTGGTTCTCAAATTATTTCTCCATGTTTTTAAAACTCTAATCTCAACATATTACTGACCATGTGTTCCTATTTAAACATATTCATTCACTGTTTCCACAACCAAACATTCCTCATAATTGTTGTTAATAATCCTCCTGAACCTGATATTGTAGTCATCGAACATTTTGCTTATTTATACTGCCATTTTGGTTTCAAAGATAATTCAGTCCAATATGCTTAGTGAAGATGTCAACTACGAGAGTACTTGATTGAGGATAAAGGAATATTTTTAAATCTTT